>JAWDGP010000325.1:82500-117500 GCA_033675545.1 Elysia crispata
TGTGAATCTACTACATCAACAGTTTGTTCTTGGTCATATCCTTTTCCTTTTCTTTCTCGCCTATTCCTTCTCCTCAATCATCATAACCCTCTTCTCTTTCTCGACCTCCTCCTTTTTCTACCTCTCTTCCTGTCTTCAAGTAACAGGCATGTTTAAAGTCCGGCCGTCGGGCCAAATGCGGCCTGTATTCAAATTTACACTGGCCCGCAGCCTCTTTCATAAAATCAATAGTAATTAAACTTTAACGGTTCAAAGACTGTCAGACTGAATGGTCAGCCCCCCAGATATTTTCCTGTCCCCAAATCTTACCCTCTTCGCAAAACCTTTGGACATCCCTGCTTTACAATATCGCACTAACTGACCACAATGCGGGTCAGAACTCAGAATCTTACCTGTAGACCAAGAATCCGTCCTCCAGGTAGAGGGTGATGTAGTCATTGACCAGAGGGTCCGATGGGTTCCCTTGCCAGAACATAAGTCCATCTGACTGGTCAGCATCAGCTGAAAACTCCAGGACTATAGACTCCTCCATCATGGTGCGGCGGTGGGGGAACACTGTCCGGTTGTACTCCACATAGCCGTCGCCCATAAACCGGAGGTTCGAGTGAAGCTCAAATTCTGATGAGTTGCAACAGGGGTGTCTTATAATTATATGTATTTATATTATATTTCTCTTCAAATCTAGAGGAGGCACACACTGCTGGACTAATTATAAATGTAAATGATATGAACGTGTGTTTTTAGTAGTGTGTACAAAGCCATCTCCCATAAGAGGTTGGGAGTGGAGCTCAAATTCTGAGGAGTTGTAACTAGAGCATCTCATTTAAATATTATTTTTTTCTTCTTCAGATCTAGAGGAGGAAGACCGCTGGGTTAATTATAGAAAAGAGCAATGAGAGCTAGCGTTTTGGCAGTGTCCATAGCCATAGCCCACAAACCTTCGGTTTGAGTAGAGCTCAGATTCTTAGGAGTTGGAACAAGTGTACCTTATATACATATTTTCATCTTCAGATCTAAAAAAGACAGACCACTGGGTTAACTATACATAAGAATTAAAAGAGCTAAGGATTTAGGTAGTGCTCAGCTGTGGTTAGATACAAAATTTCTTTTAGTTATTGATTATTTTTTTTTTAATTAGTTGAACATTTTACAGGTGTAATTATGTTGCCTAATTTAAAAGTCATGAGATCAATGTTTGAACTTTCACAATCTTGAAGGTTGGGTAATTTTAAAAAAGGCAAGTAACTGTAGGTAAAACACGAGCCGCGTTTCTCAAGACATAAAATCAAATGGTAAATAGACAGTAATTAATACAATAATTGACTCATTTCATTACAGAGATCAAGACTTTCAAATTTAATTTCCTTGAAATATTTGCTCAACTGGGATTCGAAGCAGTAACATGAACATTAAAAATAGCACCTGCAAGGCTTAATTTCTTGTAAAGAAACATTAGCTTCGAAAGATCAACAATACAGATTAAGTTTTTCGAATGAGACCGTGATTTGTGACTTGAATCCTTTATCCTCCCCGACCCCATTTTAGATGACTCTTGAGTCAAGTCTCGTAGAAGAAGTTGTTTGAATTCTATGGAATGTCTCCACCCCTTCTCCCCACTGTTTCTCCGCCCTAGCCCGTGCAGGCACAAACCAACTCTTTGTTTCGGATCATAATCAAATTATTGAAAGACTCACGTATTTCACACTGAGGTCCCTGGAAGTTCAAAGGACAGTTACACTTGTATCCTCCATCGTCCATGGCCACGCACTGTGCACCATTTCGGCACGGGTTGGCGGTATCACAGATGGTCACTTTGGTCTCACAGTTGCGACCTAGGGATAATATGTCATAATTTTATATCTAAAATTTGGAAAAAAAACAAGCAAACAACAAAAGAAAACAAAACAAAGCAAAAACGCACAGATCCACATCACTACCACCACTGTTTTGTATATTAAAAAACTATATAAAAAAACAAAAATGTTACTACTACTACTACAACAACAACTACAACTACTACTACTACTACTACTACTACTACTACTACTACTACTACTACTACTACTACTACTACTACTACTACTACTACTACTACTACTACTACTACTACTACTACTACTACTACTACTACTACTGCTACTACTACTACTATACTACTACTACTACTACTACTGCTACTACTACTACTACTGCTACTACTACTACTACTACTACTACTACTACTACTACTACTACTACTACTACTACTACTACTACTACTACTACCAATACTAATACTACTACTACTACTACTACTACTACTACTACTACTACTACTACTACTACTACTACTACTACTACTACTACTACTACTACTACTACTACTACTACTACTTTTTAACTGGAGTGAGTATACTTTTTCCTTTAAAAGATACATAAAAACAGAGACGCACATTTTTTTCCAGAAAAAAAAATCTATCAAGAACACATTGTCTCCTTAGTTATATTTCTCATCCAGCTCTCTATGTTGCACAGCGTGAAAATTTAGATGCTCTCCCATAGATAAACAAAGACATTCAACTATCTAGAGGCTAAGCCTTCGCATATATATACAAATCTGAATGATAGCTATGAGTAAAAGATTCCCCCGATAGCCATCTTTTTTTCTCTCACCAAGCTTCCCGTATTTTATTGAAATCCATCATACCTTTCGAATTTCTTCTTCTTCAAAGCTCCTGTATATGCAGAGCACAAACTATATCAGTAAAAAGCTCTACCTGCGAATCCCTCTGCACACGAGCAGCTGTACTCTGTTGTGCTGATGTCATAACACACGGCTCCATTCCTACACGGGCGTCGCTCACACAGGCTCCTGTCACCACAGTCCTGGATGTTGAAGCTGGCAGTGGCTGAGTTGATCAAATCAATCGTTTTGTCACCGATCAGAAGCTGCAGGGTTAAAAAAAAAGAATGAGAGATCGAGATGTTATACAGACATCATTCATATGATTCTGTTAATTTGAACTAAAGGCGCAGACTCTCTGAGAAGCTAGCGGTCCTGGATGTTGAAGCTCGCAGTGGCTGAGTGAAGCAGACCTACCGTTGTGCCACCGATCAGAAGCTGCAGGAGTCAAAATATGAGAGATTCAGGGAGTGTGTACAGACATCAGTCAAATTATTTAGTTAATCAGAACTAAAGATGCAGACTCTTTGACGAGGTAGCGGTACCCAGTGTCGGTATAATGCGTTATAAAAGACATACTGAGCACATTGCGTGCTTTCAGCGGTTTGAGGAATAAAAAAAATATGTAAAAAACAAGTAGAGGCTTAGAAATCGAAACATAATTAAGTTTATATTGACAAGGATAAACAATTACATTTTGATATACATCATACTCGTACTATTGATTTGTTCGTGTAAAATCAATAGTAAATTAAAAAAAAAAATAAAGTACATAGTATAAAAAGCTTCACCTCTCCAATGCATCCGACGAAGCCCTGATATGTACCAACGTTTCTGTTGACGGGTTCTGCTGTGGGATTCACGCCGCCCAGGTACAGTGGTCCGTGGAGGTCCACGCCCCGGAGTGAGGTGCCACTGATTCTGCCTGAAAAAAAAAACACGCATAAAAGTTCAAAGGTCGGATCGGATTATGGAATTAACGGCGGGCAAAGAAGTAATAATAAACACTGATAGGGTCTAAATGTCTCTTGCTTAAATCTCGAGACTTTAATGAAGCTTATGCACCTGTGCAACACATGCCAAAATTATGATTTTTTTTTTTTTTAACGTTGAAGTTTTCCTTGTCTAACGATATCTGTAAATTTGATCGGCGTTCAGTTTTATGATTTTTTTTATTTTCTTTCTCAGCACTTATGCTTTTCTTGCGTTTGTTTGTTTTTTTTTTCACTATAATTTGCAAATAAATGGAAAAAAAATGAATTATGCAAACAATAATTATTCTGATGCTCACGTTGAAATTTCAACTCTCAACATAAACTTTTTAGAGATAAAAAAAAGACTTGTGTGAAATGAACTTTGACTTAACAAACTGCTATCAGCAGCTAATCATGTGCTAAGCAATAAAAAATAATATTGCACAAAAAACATACGTAAAAATGATTTGAAAGTATAAAATAAATTACTGAATCTGCGGATCAATTAAAATAATTAAAATTTTTCTGAGGACAAAAAGATACGGTAAAAATTATATTTGTAAGACAAGATTGAATAGAGACCAAAAAAAATGCTTCAGAATAATTAAGAACATGCGCTTATTCATAATTTTACATGCATTTTGGTGTTTGTATGGATTAAAACAAAATTTTTTATATATATTTTTTGATTTGTTAACAGTATCATCTGCAATAAATTAAAAAGCTCCTAAAATATATGTGTAGCTCACAAAATCAGCTTTAAGTTAGATTCCCAGCACCGCCCAGACGACAGTCAGACCCAACACGGCAAAGTTTTGGTGGAGCTATTAGTCCAGTACCGTGACCACTATGAGACGGTCTTGGACAAGATCAATAAAGGGTAGCAAATGGCGAATAACAGGAGGAGGAGGAGGAGGAGGAAATGACTGTGGTCTCTCTCAAGATGAAGCGGATAGTTCTTGTTGCTTATATTAATTTTATGTAATCGGGACTTATATCTTACATGGCGTATCTAGACTGGGTTTTAAAAACAGCTTGTTGTCATTACTGTTGATCAAAGACCTGTAACTATGCTATTATGAATCGCAAGATTATTTTGTGTCACCTTTTCCACTGCTACGCTTTCTTGATTCCATCTTCTTCTTTTTTTAATTGACACTACATTATCAAGGGAACAGGGGAAGAGGGAGGAAATAATACTGGCGATGTCTAAATCAATCGATCGCATTGTGGCAGACAAGGGGAAAGAATTTACAAAGGCAAGGTCTAAAAAAACTATCTCCCCTTTCCTTGACGGACGGAAACCGTCCGATCTGAATGTGGAGCCGGGCGTCGATGGGAATCTACCCTTAACATCGTCTTAGTGACATGCTGTAAGAACACCACTGGTTAGATCGTGCTTCATGCTTCATAACCATGCATAGCGGTGTTTACATAAAAGAATAGGATTTTAATTTATGTTTGCCTTTTTCTCTATCTGCCTATGACTGTCTGTCTCATCCTTTCCACCCAATCGTTTTCCTCACTCTGTCTCTCTCTTCCTGTCTCTTTGCCATTATCATTATTATTGTTAAACTAAATAGTAACCATAAAATGGATACCAAGATTTTTTCTCAAAACTTTAAAGCAATAAGAGATATTAGCTCAAAAATAGGAATGAATGCAAAGGTTTAAGCCAATCCCATTTTTTTAACTCTCTATGAAATACAAATTGATTTCAACATAACTTATTAACATTTCTTTTACCAAATAAACCATGTTTATTAATTCACAGAAGCTGGCAAGAGTGGAACAAAGTGATAAAAGCAGTTAACTTTTACACGAGGGGGAACAACTTTTCACAGGGACCAAAAAGAGTGTTTTAAATTATAGAGGAAATATTTTCAAGGAAAAGCAAAAGCATGCAGCAATTTGCAATTTGTACGAAAGAATAAAGATAAAAGTTTTATAACTTGTTCTCAGAGAGTGAAAGGTGATGGATTCTAAAGGCCATAAAAAAAATTCTGCTCGAATGTCCACTGTGAAGAGCCAAAATATGTTGCAAAAATGATTCAAATAAATGTTTCAACTTTATTTAGCTCAAATAATTTTACAGTTATTGATTCAGTTCTCTCTATGAAATCGCTGGACACAAATATGACGATTTAAGAGCTTTAAAAATAAAAAAAACAAAAAAAACAAAAGCATCTGGCACAGCTATTAGGATAAACCAACAGGCTCAGCAAACAAGAAGGCATGAGAGGAACTTCACAGCATATCTTGTAGCATCCACTTTCATATATTTTTTTTTGCGGATAGAATTATTTATCTACCCAATGCAAAAAAAGAATTTAAAACACACGTAAAGGAAATAAGGACTGTTGATAAATTGTTTTGTGATGTTTGCCAGTTATGGTTTTAGTTGTTTTGTTCCATCTTCTCACACGTCCAAACGTGGATATCAAATATAGAAAACAAAAAATTAAACGAATGATTTCTTCGCAAGGAAACTTAAGAAGGCATAGGACGCTTGTTGCCAACCAAAAATAAAAATAAAAAGAAATACGTTGGTAGGAGTTTGATCTATAAGTAATGTTGTCGTAGAATTTCCTCTTTCTTTCTAACAAAGACAGTTTATATAGGCCGAAAAAAAGCTGGTTTTATCAAACAGACTTATCATAAGTTTTGCTGCCTATTGCAAGAACTAATAATAATATTAAAGGAAGTAAAAAAAAAATGTCACTGAAAAATATTAATGAATGGGAACATTGTTAGATTGCTGCTTGATGGATGCTACAAGTTATCAAATGCAAGGGTAGGATGCACAATGGCAAATAATTCCAGGAATAAAAAAAAAATTAGAAGACATCATTTTGCAGTGTGTGTAGCGAGTGTGTTTGTTTGCGTGTTAGCGCGTTATGAGTGACAACACAGTAGCGCTTAGCAGGAGAGTGAGTTGTGTTGGTTGGTTGGTTGGTTGATCACATAAATTTCGCTTGCTCGTCTCTCACACAGCAAGGGAAGCAACCTGCTGCTGAGAGAGGTCAGTATTAGGATAGCTACCTCCGGAGTGATCTCCTCTGTCCCAACTTGCACGAGTGAAGAGATCGACGTCTGAGGGCTGTACTCGCTCTACAGCACCGCAGTTGAGAAAACACGAGTTGTATAAAAAAAAAGGGAGGTTACACAATGGAAAGGTTAGTGGAGGAGAAAGGAGTGATATAAGGGGCTGTATATGGGGCTACTTGCTGAAACAACGTATACTGACGTAAGAAGACAAGGCCATCCCGATGTCATTATTCAGTTATTATAATTATTCATCTGGGTAGTGGACATAAAGGTACGTGGGCTTTATTATGGGGGTTACTTGCTGAAACAACGTTTATTGACGTAGCAATACAAGGCCATCCCGATGTCACTATTCAGTTGTTAGATCAAGTATTCATCTTAATTGCGGAAATAAAGGTATATGGGTATTTTACAAGGTCATGTCCAAGATTCTGAGTAGACCATCAACCTAAGCCTTTATTTTTGCGAAGAAAAGTTGAAGTAAGTTGAATAACACAAATTTGTTTTCGAAGTTGGATGAAATATCTGGCGAGTGTGTGGTTCATGAAGTATAGAACAAGAAACAAATTAGAATTGATTCGAAGGAAAAAAAGTTTTTATTTTGTGGAAAGGAAGAAAAACAAAAGGAAGTAGATTTTTTTGTTATAAGTGAATAAGTGTAACCTAGAGACACAAATCTAGAATGTTATACAACATTGCAAGAGAAAAGAACGACTATTTGCACTAAATATTAAGTAGGAAATTCATTATATGTTATATGTACTGCGCTTTGGTAGAGAGCCAGATCGCCGCAAATAGAATCACCATAATTCTCTAAATATAAATTTTACCTTTCCCTTGAGTTGCAATTTTCTGATTGGGCTTCAAAAAATTATAAAAAGAGCGCGCCAAAACTGATATGATACCTTCAGAAAGTCCTACAATAGTACAAACCTTTAAAAATAAAATTGAATTGAAACTCATAAACCAAAAACGGGTCAAGGTTACATACACCAATCTTCACATATCGAATTGACTTTCATGTCAGGGAGCTAAGGAGGCAAGTAGCAAAACCTGGCAGATGAATATAAAACATATTGGAAAAAGTGCCTAGATCCTTGTCGCAGTTTTGTGACATTTGATTATGAGCAACAGACAAATCGTCTTTAGTTAAAAAAAAGAGAGTAAAGTGTTAATAAAATGCTCAATTTAAGTATAATTATTTCTACTTTTTTGTGCCATTAAAAAAAAAAAACAAACAATGGCTCGGTGTCAACTTCTGCGATTTAATTGCGAATCCTTTAAAGCAAATCTATCTGCATCTCTGACCCTCCACATAGCGCGTAGATGATTACCACAACTGACACAGTTGAGGAAAAGATTAAAAAAGAATCAGAAAACAATTGTACAGGAAAAGACTGGTTTATACTACCATCACTTCAGATTTGTTGAAGAGGAAAACTCGTTACTCTAATTCTAATATCATTGGGAATTCTGAATAATAAAAAAGTCAAGAGACAACGTCTGTGTTCCATGCAGATGTTAAAAGTGAATGATATTGATTTTTACCTCACCCTGTTAGCAAAATGTCCAACCATATTGTAACATACTTTATGGAAGGAAACTATTTCATAAGATATGAGATACAGTAAACCTCACGCACACCTTGTAAAATGCAAAAATGGCTACAAACACCACTCGATATAGTTTCTATATCAACATTCAGCGTGGTGATAGCCTGCACAAAGGCTATGTTGCGCCCACATATCATGCTAAAGGAAAGACAATTGCAAGGAGCCATGTAAAGAAAATCCCTCCTTTCCCCCCCCTCCCAAAAAACAAACCCCCCCCCCCCCCCAAAAAAAAAAAAAAAAAAAAAAGCACTTGCAGAGTTGGATTAATCTTCTAAAAATGTCATCTAAACCTTTCCTTGTTAGGAAAAAGAATATAATAAAATCGCATCCAAACGTTTTCTATCCAGGAGTTAAAGTTCATAGAAATCTCATCAAACCATCGTGAACAGATGAAAAAAGAATTAATTGTTAAGGATCTTATACGGGTAGTAAAGTCGCTAAAACCCGTGTGGAAGTCTATTTTTAACCGTAAATCATAGCTGTGGCAGTGAGTTCATATCTTGTGGATGTATCGTTTTAGTTCAAGAGTGTGCACATGTGGGTTTAAAGGAAAACTATAAATAATTTATAGGTTAAAGATTACATAAAATATAATATAGTAATAATGAAGATACTATAAAAGATGATATAGCGCCGCCCCCCCCCCCCCCCACCCCCACCCCCACCCTCCAAAAAAAAAATAAAAAACCAAATAAAAAAATAAAACAAAACAAAACAAAAAAAACCCAAAACAACAACAAAAAAAAAAAAACTAAAAAAACTATTGATTAAAATGACATTTTAAATGTCCTTACTAATGGCAAAACTCTGAATAATAATAATAATAATAATAATAATAATAATAATAATAATAATAATAATAATAATAATAATAATAATAATAATAATAATAATAATAATAATAATAATAATAATAATAATAATAGTAGTAGTAGTAGTAATAACCATTAAATCTCCTTAGAATAAAAGACAGGTGTAACAACTGTCATTAAATAATAGGTGGAAACTTGTCAATAAATTGTTTGTGTCGCATGAGTTAAAAAACTGCGACGGTTACTTCCCCTTTATCAGAGGAGTTTACCTGTGACAGGCTCGTCATTGTTGACAATTAATAAACCGTCGTAGCCCGTTCTCTCAGCGACAACTGTGACCCACTCGTCTCCGAGCAAGGGCTGACGGGACTGCAGCTTGGCAAAGCCTGTGTAGGATACGCAAATCTCAGATGATGTATGACATACATGTATGGCGTATATGTATGGCATAGATGTTTGACTTGGATGTATGACATTGATGTATGGCATTGATGTTTGATATAGATGTAGGACATAGATGTATGAAATAGATGTATGACATAGATGGTTTATGTCTTGAGGTTTTTCGGGTACTTTAAAATGTATTTTGTGGGCTTTATAATTTTAATTTTGATTAAGTCTTTAAACTTAACAATTTTGACAAAAATGTTGTAGCTTCGTAATTTTGTGTACTTTTGAAAGGCAGTGAGAGAGAGATAGAGAGAGAGAGAGAGAGAGAGAGAGATAGAGATAGAGATAGATACATAGCTAGTGAGGCAGTGAGAGACAGAGAGAGACAGAGAGAGACAGAGAGACAGAGAGAGACAGAGAGACAGAGAGACAGAGAGACAGAGAGACAGAGAGACAGAGAGAGACAGAGAGAGAGACAGAGAGAGAGAGTCGTTGGCCAACTTATTGAAAGTAATTATGTGTTGCTCTGTCAGCAAATCCAGAGCAGATGCCAGCATTGGTTTGTTCAAAGCTTGTGGCAAATAAATAAAGGAAACCTACTAATTCTGTTCTTTCTCAATCTGTTTTAGATCCTTTTAAACGCTTATTAGAAAGCTGCGAATGTTCGCTTTAAGTGCGTCAACGGACACTGCCTTGTGGGAACTCTTACATCTACATGATAATGAATGTCTAAATTCTAAGGCAAATAAATTCTAAGCACGAATATGAAAAAAAAAATAATAACAAAAAAAAAAAAAAAAAAAAAGAAACAACGTCATCCTAACCGTGCCCTGTGCTGAATCTGAACTCCAGATATGTGTCTTTAATAAGAATTGCCACGAAATCTTTGTCGCCGTCCACCATCTGAGAGTTGTAGAGGACGATGCCGTCGTCCAGGGAGCGCGGTTTGAACGTCATGCGGAGGTTCATGGACAGCAGACCGTCCTCGATGGTCGGGTACGAGATGAACGATGTTTTGTTGAAGGCGGGGTCCAGCACACGGAAGCCTGTTAGGAGCGTTTAAGAAAAGAAGTTTAAAAAAAAAAAATCTAAATTGCAGATGTAGAGTGAGGGAATTTTTTTTTTTTTTTGAGTGGGGGGGTAGGTTTGTGGAAAGAGAAATTCAAGAGATTGAGCGGGAGATAGAGATACAGAGAGAGGAAAAGAGAGGGTGAGAAGGAGAGAGAGAGGGAGAGACAGAAAGAGATAGATAGAGAGAGAGAGAGAGAGAGAGAGAGAGAGAGAGAGAGAGAGAGAGAGAGAGAGAGAGAGAGAGAGAGAGAGAGAGAGAGAGAGAGAGAGAGAGAGAGAGAGAGAGAGAGAGAGAGACAGGCCAGGCAGGCAGACAGACAGAAGGGCGCTGGAATCGGATCCAGTCTAACAAACCAGATCCACAGAAGATTCTTCTGAAAGTTTAAGAAGCTTGAAACTAATGGTATGGAACTAACCTAGGGAAATTTAATACAAGAACCGCCTTCTGCCTTCTTGAGATAATTCACTTGAATTAAATTATTATAGAACACCTCAATTTAACTGAGGGTAATGATGTCAAGGCAAGAATATCCTTCTCAAAGAATTCATTTTAACAAAATTATAATATGACACCTCAAGAATACTTCTGAGAGAGGTCACACTACAATAAAGTTATTATATAAACGCTCAACATAACCGTTGGTAAAGATGTCAAGTCAAAAAATACCTTCTGAGAGGTAACACTATAATCTTTAATCAAGTTATTATATAAATGCTCAACATAACCGTGAGTAATGATGTCAAGTTAAAAAATACCTTCTGAGAGGTCACACTATAATCTTTAATCAAGTTATTATATAAATGCTCAACATAACCGTGAGTAATGATGTCAAGACAAAAAATACCTTCTGAGAGGTCACACCATAATCTTTAATAAAGTTATTATATAAATGCTCAACATAACCGTGGGTAATGATGTCAAGTTAAAAAATACCTTCTGAGAGGTCACACTATAATCTTTAATCAAGTTATTATATAAATGCTCAACATAACCGTGAGTAATGATGTCAAGTCAAATAATACCTTCTGAGAGGTAACACTATAATCTATAATAAAGTTTTATATAAATGCTCAACATAACCGTGGGTAATGATGTCAAGTCAAAAAATACCTTCTGAGAGGTCACACTATAATCTTTAATCAAGTTATTATATAAATGCTCAACATAACCGTGAGTAATGATGTCAAGTCAAATAATACCTTCTGAGAGGTCACACTATAAGCTATAATAAAGTTTTTATATAAATGCTCAACATAACCGTGGGTTATGATGTCAAGTTAAATAATACCTTCTGAGAGGTCACACTATAAGCTATAATAAAGTTTTTATATAAATGCTCAACATAACCGTGGGTAATGATGTCAAGTCAAATAATACCTTCTGAGAGGTCACACTATAAGCTATAATAAAGTTTTTATATAAATGCTCAACATAACCGTGGGTAATGATGTCTTCAACGGTCTAGAGAGAAGCCACTTTAATGATGATATAATTGCACATTGCACATTACTCACTCTCTTCACACATTTTTCCTCTCAGACCAAGAGGACAGATGCAGGAGAAGCCGATTCCTCCGGGGTTGTTGAAGCAGGTGCCGTACCTCCCGCACGCGCCTGTGACAGGTCAGTGATGGTTAGTGAAAAATGTGTGTGTGTGTGAGGTATGGGGGCAGGGAGTTTTGGGTTGGCATGAAGTGATGAATTTTTTTTTTACATTAATTTGCAGAGGGCAAAAATTTGTAAAAGTTCTGATAGAGTGAAGAATTTTTTTTTTTTTTTAAAGTAAAATTAAAGAAGACACAAATTTGTAAAATTCTGAAAAAGTGAAGAATGTTTTTTTTTAATCTTTGTACTATATGTCACCTATAAACTTGATATCTAAATACTTGTCTTCTATTTTTAAAGTAAAATTAAAGAATACAAAAATTTGTAAAACTTTTTTGTTATCCATCTCTTTATTTGGTTGTACGAAAGTCTCGACATGAAAACTTTACACCATGAATGACTTATCAAGATCAGAATTTATCGTATCTAGAAAAGTTCAAACCACTTTATGAGAGAAGTGATAGAAGCCCTGATCTCTTCATATTCCCCGAACTTTCTCTGCTTTCCTTGTTATTAATGTTAAATAATATCCAAGTACTCATTACTTTCCTTATCCCAGATATTAGGATTGATTGATACGAAATGTATGTATTTAATGTTTACAGACTTTTACCATTATTCATCAACAAATCACTGTTGCTATTCGTCCCATAAATATTATATAATACGTCAAAACTATCGCATTTTCTCTATCTAGGACGAATTCTATTTTGATATCAAATATGCCTGTACTGCGTCTATGGTCTTAAAAGTTTTTCAGCAACAACAACAACAAGAACAACAACAACAACAACAACAACAACAACAACAACAACAGCTGCAACAACATGAACAACAAAAAAATGAGCAAAGTTTTTTTTTAGTCTTTGTAATATATGTCACTTATAAACTTGATATGTAAATACTTGTCTTCTAAGTTGTATTAGGTAATTTGATGCCAAATTGACAAAACATACAAATTTTTTTTTAAAAAAAGAAGAAAAAATTGACAACATATGAATCCTCACCTAGGTAGCATCTCTCTCCCCGAACCTCGCATCTCTCCCCGGCAAATCCTTGGGGACACTCGCACACATAACCGTATTTATTGTTCCACGGGCGGCACCGTCCACCATTCTGGCACAAGCTGTCGGCACATACGTCATACTGGTCAACGCCAACAATGTCCAAGGCCTCAGAGCCCAGGTTCATGTTGACCCCCTTAATCTGGATCTCACTGACACCGCCTGTTGGAAATCAGTGTAGAGTTTAGGGAATTTTTCTTTTTTTTTACGTCTTAGAAATATATAAATAGTGTGTGTGTGTATATATATGTGTGTGTGTGTGAGAGAGAGAGAGAGAGAGAGAGAGAGAGAGAGAGAGAGAGTAAGGCAGAGAGACTAAACAATTTAAATAATGGTAATAAAGAGGGTCACGATGATGATAATGATGAGAACTTAACAAAATGGTGATGAAGAGGATTGAGACGGTCATGATGATGATGAAGGTGATGATGATGACGATGACGATGATTAGGATGATGATAATGATGATGGCGGTGAAAATGATGGTGACAGTTATTGAAATAATAATGATATAAATGTTTGTGATAAGTGTGATATTGATACTAATAATGGTAAAGATGATGGAAATAACAATGATTCACGAACAGAAATGATTATAACGGTGACTATGGTAAGAACGGCGAAGATGATGGCAATGATCACAAACCAACATATCCGGAAGAGAATCTGGCTCCAGCCGGGATGTTCTCCACGTCCGGCACATTTCCCACGTACATGGGCTGGGCAAGGTCCAGTCCTTGGAACTCGCCAGGTGCCCTGCCAGTGTAAGGAGCATCGTCATCCACATACATAGTGCCTGGACATCAGAGTTAATTGTGTGAGTGGACAGTGGGGTTCGTCAATGGACAGTGGGGACGAGGCAGGGACAGAGAAAACTAAGAGATGAAAGTTGTAACCAAGTATGCGGAAAATAAAAACCGCATCAGCCATTTTTCTTAGTAATAAAAAGAGAAGAAAAAGAAGAAAAAAACTGATTGGGGAAGGGGGTGTCTAAGTTCGAAATTTTGCATAACGTTACTTCATATAATCACATATCTTTATTTTCTTTTCCTTCCTCACGGGTCCCTATTTTCAAGAAATCTTAACACAGAAGAATTGAGCCATAAATACAAGGTTAGCTGTGACATGAATCAGAATATACCGAAACGCTTGCAGCTCCGAGACCTCTATCAACACTGATAGCTAAATCTTCCTAAACTCCAAGATTTGCTTCTTTATAATGGCGAGACCCACGCATCAGGCATTTCCCTTCAAATTTGTATTTTCTTTACGGAGCTGAAATTTACGTAATCGTTAATGCTTCATCAAGCATAATTCAAGGTAGCCGTAGTAGTATTAGTAGTAGTAGTAGTAGTAGTAGTAGTAGTAGTAGTAGTAGTAGTAGTAGTAGTAGTAGTAGTAGTAGTAGTAGTAGTAGTAGTAGTAGTAGTAGTAGTAGTAGTAGTAGTAGTAGTAGTAGTAGTAGTAGTAGTAGTAGTAGTAATAATAATAATAATAATAATAATAATAATAATAATAATAATAATAATAATAATAATAATAATAATAATAATAATAATAATAATAAATATCTCAGCAATTTTGTTTCCAGTGGCGGCGGTGGTTAATAGATAGAGCATAAAAAAGCTGGCCTGGCACCAAGGTGATATCATTACACACCGTTCAGCTTATGGCGAACCAGCTTGACTGTGTGCCACTTGTTCAGCTCCAGTCGCTTGTCACCTCGGATGATAGCGGGGCCGGCACCGTTATCAAATCTGGTGAAGAAACGACTTAGAAGTATTTACTACCCTTAGCGAAGAAACGACTTAGAAGTATTTACTACCCTTAGCGAAGAAACGACTTAGAAGTATATACTACCCTTAGCGAAGAAACGACTTAGAAGTATATACTACCCTTAATAAATGAACAAATAATGTAAACAAAACAAGTAAAACAAAATTAAAGAAACAAAAAAAAAAAAAAAAAAAACACTACCACCAACAAAAACAAAAACTGAATAAAGTAAGTCGGAAAAAGGTATATATATATATATATATATATATATATATATATATATATATATATATTTGTGTGTGTGTGTGTATTTTTGAATACGAGACCATTGCTCTGTGAGCCATTTGCTTCTATTAAAAGTATATTTGATCTTACTAAGAGACAAATGAACTTTTTAATTATTATCATTGAGCTAGAAGCCCAGTCAGTTGAATCTTGTTTTCACTTATTTGTTTTATCGTCCCGATGCATTTTATTGCATTTTGTAAATACTTTCATATGAAAGCTAACCTAATGTGATGTAAAAAAAGAACGAAACAAAAATTACCCTACTAATTTGCTTTTGATACAAAAATGGCAAAACTACGACCAGATTCTGAGCTCCCTGTTCTGTAGTTCAGTTTTATCATCAAACAATCAGGTGCCGTGTCCTCTAACATAAGCAATCATGACTTTCCATCCATCTAGATGCCTTGACGCTTTCAGTTCCATCATAGTGCTCGCAAATATGATCAAAAATAAGCATGGCGGTGAACCATATCGAAATGTTCAGATCGTGTTTACCATGGGCCGGACAGATAAAAGCTCTTACCTGAACTCAGGGTAGCTGTCTTCCATACCAAAGCAGACGAAGTCACCCATGTTCTTGTTATCTTGTCCGTTGTAGAGCAGAAGACCGGAAGTGCTTTCGGGCTTGAAGGACATCAGAATGTCAAGGTCGAGGTACACGTCATTCAAAGGTCTGAACTGCATGTAGGAAGTTGGGTTCTGTCTGAAGTAGGGCACCAGGGCTATTTAATAAAGAGAGTTAAAAAGGTCAATAAGTTATAATGTTTAAATCAGTTTCAGTTGGTGATGATGGTAGATCCCGATGAATGTAAATGCTTGTTTAATCAAACAGGAATCGATCAGGGTTTCATTTGAGACAGTGAAGTTACTAAAAGACAATTTCAGGCCTTTCCTCTTACAATTTTAGCCTCCGTGGATCCAAAAATCGTTGATTAAATCTAAAAGTTATACCCTTTCGACGACTTTTTTTTTCCTGATGTGGAGGGTAAAATCAGGGCAAATCTCAAAATGGGCATTCCAATCCTACAACTAGTTTATAAACAAAGACAACTAATCTAATAACGGCAAACACATTCCTCTTTTAGGGCTTTACGCCCTCCGCAGTGAAATTATCAACATTACCAAAGATGAAAGTTAATGTGTAAATAACTAACCCAGTCGATGATGTTTCAGTGTTAAAAAAATAAATAAGTTCGACCTTACCCATATTCATAGTAAAACTTTGAAAAAAAAATCTACTGCAAAAAAAAAAAATCATTGAATTATACATTCTTGGCTGCTTGAATGGCATTCTATCACATAAAAAAAAACCAAGCAACAAAAACTAGTACATTCTTTCCATCTTATCTTGGTTAAAAAAATGACAATGCACTTATAATATTATATTGCCTTTGTTCGTGGAACTGCCATCCTTCTATAACTTAATAACTTAATATTATATTCTACATAATTCACTCTTCCAGGGCCTCTTTCTAGCGAACTCAAAGCGTTCTCGTACCTCCGACAACCAACACTACTGGGTATGTGGTTGAGCCGAACGCGCCCCTGGTCTGACACTCGTAGCGGCCTCCATCCTCCTCCCTCACCCGGGGAATGAGCAAACCTCCCTCCGCATCGATTGAATGGTCACTGGAGGAAAGGAAAATAAGTGAATAAATAAATAATAGTAATAATGATAATGATGATGATGATGATGATGAGGATGATGATAATAATAATAATAATAATAATAATAATAATAATAATAATAATAATAATAATAATAATAATAATAATAATAATAATAATAATAATCATCATCATAATAAAGATGTTGATGGCGATGATGATAATTATAATGATAATGATGATGATGATGATGATAATAATAATAATAATAATAATAATAATAATAATAATAATAATAATAATAATAATAATAATAATAATAATAATAATGATGATGATGATAATAATAATAATAATAATAATAATAATAATAATAATAATAATAATAATAATAATAATAATAATAATAATAATAATAATAATAATAATAATAATAATAATAATAATACAGATTACTTCTTGAGCGCTCTCTCCAAAGAATTCAACTCAAAGTGATTTTTGGTGAAGATGGAAACAATAGATCTAATCTATTCGATTCTGAACTTAACCGTAATATCTCTTTGGCGACTATTGCTTTAATTATGGAAATAATGATGGTGACAGTGATGATGAAGATGATGATGACGATGATAATGTTTTTTGGTCATGAAGCTGGTACAAGCATTAACAAAAAGAAGCACAGGGCAGTGATCCACTCACTCGGGTAGTTCTCCGTTAGTTTTGACCCATCTGACCCTGCTGTCTGGTGATCCATGAACGTCACACCTCAGCTGAGCCGGACTACCCAACGCCGCCGTGGCGTAATCCTGCTGGACCGGATCGAATCTCCGAACTCCAGCAGCTGGGGATGGGCAGGACAGGTTAAAACCTTAGGTCAATACGGTACATCCCATATATATATATATAGGTCAGTTTAATCTAAATAATTTAAAATTAGTGGTTTTGAGGGATGCATACCCGTTGTTATTTCTTTTAAAAGACAAGAATGAATTGTAGTTCTTGATGCAGAGAGTATGTCAAATTTATGGAAAATTTCTTGAAAATAATAATAAAGCATAATAATGTAGTTGCAAGAGTTAATTTTATAATCTTTTCTGCCTCAAATCATTCGTTTTTTTGTTTTTTTTTTAATTAAAAAAAAACGTAAAAGAAACATTTTTAATTATTGAGATCATCATTTTATGATGATAATTTTATTCTATAACAGCAATGTGACTTATAAAAAATTCTATAACAATCTTATGTGTCATATATAATATCAGCTAAGCCAAGCTCCAGCCTCTGACATGGGTAGAGCAGCGCTTTTACTGGGATTTCTCGGTTTCAACGACTCTTTTCCAAAGCACGCCTCAAATTCCAGTTATGAACCAAACACAGAATAACACTAGTCATATTTACATGTATTGCGAAAACAAACATTCGTAGAAAATACAATTAGCCTGCGGAAATACTTTGCTTGAATGAGTTGAATTCTCCTTTAAAATACAGTTTTGAGGGACAAAAGTCTGATTTTCCACAGAAGAAACAAAAATTAGATCTACACCTATCTTTAACTGGAAATACTCAGATATATTATAACGACACTGTGACTTTGCCTACTTAAGGAAGCTTCGATGAATAACCACCTTTAACAAGAGGTTTTGTTGAAAGACACTCACGGTATACAACCATCTTTAACCGGAAATTTTGTTGAAAGACACTCGCGATATACAACCATCTTTAACCGGAAATTTTGTTGAAAGACACTCACGATATACAACCATCTTTAACCGGAAATTTTGCTGAAAGACACTCACGATATACAACCATCTTCAACCGGAAATTTTGTTGAAAGACACTCACGATATACAACCATCTTTAACCGGAAATTTTGTTGAAAGACACGATATACAACCATCTTTAACCGGAAATTTTGTTGAAAGACACTCACGATTGACATTGAGAAGTATGGACGACACAGCAGTTCCGGCCTGATTGACGGCATAGCATGTGTAAACACCGGAGTCCTCAACTTGTGGAGAGTTCATAAACATATAGTTTTTACTAAATGTAACATGGTCTGGCATTGGTCCATTTTCTCTCCTCCACTGTACGGCCACATCTTGGTACCCAGTGTCTGAAATGCAAAGGCAGAATCACAATTTAAGATGGGTTCTAGATAGAACAGGAATTTTTTTATGTAAAAATAAAAATGGACCATGTCATGTAAAGCAAGCTTTTGAGATCATGCACAATATTATAACTATGTTGAAAGGTTCTAATGAATGAGTAAATGAAAATCGATTTTGCAAAATCTTTTGTTGTATGGCATTGATGAAGAATGTTTAATCAAAAAAAGGTAAAGCAACTCGTATATGAAGATGGATAGATAAAATCATGAAGAGAATCATTTCCCTTTTTCCGACTCCGCCATTAGTCTTCCTAAATACTTTGATTTTATTCCATACCTAACTATAGCTTATGCTTGTGCAAAATGGGCTTATTTTCTATTCATTACATTGTGAAACATTTTTGTCGATAAAGGATTGAGAAATGAATGTAAATAGCTTGAATCTAAAACCAAGCCTAAAATATCCATTAGCCTCTGCTTTTGCATTAGAGCTAGTTTTCTATTAATTACAATGTAAAACATTTTTATCGATAAAAGATTGAGAATGTAAATAGCTTGAATCTAAAACCAAGCCTAATATATCCATTAGCTTCTGCTTTTGCATTAGAGCTAGTTTTCTATTAATTACAATGTAAAACATTTTTATCGATAAAAGATTGAGAGTGTAATAGCTTGAATCTAAAACAAAGCCTTACATAATTGTGAAGATTTACGTTACTAATCAAGCACAAGTTACATGTTATGACATCTGTAAAATTTGTATGACTAACAAGTAATACGAAAATGCGAAAATTAATATCTTTCACCTATTTTTTGATCATTATCATAATCATCTGATAAGCCAATATGCAGTTTGACATAAAAAGTACTTCTGATGTGCCGACATTGACAGGGATTATACTTTATACTTGGTAAAAATGTAATTTAATTCATTTGCTTACTGCCCACTTATCTTCAGAATACTCAAACCTAAACTTAGGTGCATATATATATATATATATATATATATATATATATATATAAATATATATGAGAGATAAAAAGAAACAGAGAGACAGACAAAATTAAGGAACTGAGTGAGAAAAAGAATGATAGAAAGAGGGAACGAATGAAAGAGAAGAGCAGTGTAGATTCACTATATACCCACAGTTTTCAATCAAACACGTAGAAAAAGAGATATAATTATAACAGACTGATAGGAGATGCAAAGAAGGAAAGAAAGAAGGGAAGAAAGAAAGGGAGAAAGAGAGGATAAGTGAAGCTTGACTGTGTAATACTCACAGCTTTCAATCAAGCAGGTGAGTTCTACTCTCTCGCCAACAGTTATGTTTACCACGGCTGGTGGGTCACGTCTAATGGGAGTCGTCCGATCTGTGGAGGGGAGGGGGGTGCCACAAAAAACACACAGATCAATGAGATATTTGGAGATATTTTAGTTTTCAAACGATGCCTCATGTTTAAAAATAACGATACAGATTTTAGGAAATCGTAACGCTCATAGAAATAAGTTTTTTTATTTGATTTAGCGTGTCTGAACAAAAAGATAAAGGGAAAAAAATCTTATGTAAATAGTTAAATGAAGATAATTTAAAAAGCTGTCTAGACTAATATTGTTTTAAAAAGCAATTTGAAGAAAGGCAGCAAAACGATTTACCAACGATTAAAACTTTTATTCATAGCGGAGGGAGAAGTATTAGGCCTCCAAGAACAAAAGCAACAACAATAACAACAACAACAACTACAAAATGAATTAGAGCTTTAATATTATTTTTTAGCTTTTTCTTAATTGTTTTAATAAGGATTATGCTAGCAGATAATGTGAACAACTTTTGTGTGTTAATCTTTAGATCTCACCGATAAAGTTAAATTCTAAGCGTTGCACAGTTCTTCCGGCTGGGTTAGTGGCAGTGCATCTATAGGTGCCAGAGTCTTCGGGTTGGACATTGAAAATACTGTAAAGATACAAGCAACATTGGTGGTGAACTGTGTGGAATAATGAAAAATAATGTATTTAAGAACTATACTGATACACAGATACAAGCAACATTGGCGGTGGACTTTGTGGAATAACGAAAAAATATGTATTTAAGAACTTTACTGATACACAGATCCCAGCAACATTGGCGGTGGACTTTGTGGAATAATGAAGATAATGTGTTTCAGAACTTTACTGATACACAGATACCAGCAACATTGGCGGTGAACTTTGTGGAATAACGAAAAATAATGTATTTAAGAACTTTACTGATACACAGATACCAGCAACATTGGCGGTGGACTTTGTGGAATAACGAAAAATAATGTATTTAAGAACTTTACTGATACACAGATACAAGCAACATTTGCGGTGGACTTTGTGGAACAATGAAGATAATGTGTTTAAGAACTTTACTGATACACAGATACCAGCAACATTGGTGCTGGACTTTGTGGAATAATGAAGATAATGTGTTTCAGAACTTTACTGATACACAGATACCAGCAACATTGGCGATGGACTTTGTGGAATAATGAAGATAATGTGTTTCCGAACTTTACTGGTGCAATGATACAAGCAACATTGGCGGTGGACTTTGTGGAATAATGAAGATAATGTGTTTCAGAACTATACTGATACACAGATACAAGCAACATTTGCGGTGGACTTTGTGGAATAACGAAAAATAATGTGTTTAAGAACTTTACTGGTGGAATGATACCAGCAACATTGGCGGTGGACTTTGTGGAATAACGAAAAATAATGTATTTCAGCAATTTACTGGTGTAAAGAAATAAACAACATTGGCGGTGAACTTTGTGAAATAAAGAAAAATAATGTATTTCAGAACTTTACTGGTATAAAGAAACAAGCAATATTGACGGTGAACTTTGTGAAATAATGAAAATAATGTATTTCAGAACTTTCTGTTAGCAAGTTCAACGGGATTGATATAAAGATACAGAACAAAGCGTAAAAAATATTATCGAATATGTAAATATAAAGGAATTCTAGTAACGATGAGAAAAATAGTTGCGTCTGTAATAATAAACTAGCTGGAAAGAAGTATTACGTATTTTAGACATTTTACAATCATGAGGTCTGTATTACGTCATCTGTTTTCCTAGTTTCTCCCATCATTCTCTGTCTGTCTCCGAGTCTGTTTATCCGCTCTCTCTCTCTCTCTCTCTCTCTCTCTCTCTCTCTCTCTCTCTCTCTCTCTCTCTATTTCCCTCTGCCTGTCTGTCTGTCTGTCTCTCTCCTTCTCCTTCCCTCTCTGTCTCTCTTTATCTCCCTCTGCCTGTCTGCCTGTCTGTCTGTCTCTCTTCTCTCCTTCCCTCTCTGTCTCTCTTTATCTCCCTCTGCCTGTCTGCCTGTCTGTCTGTCTCTCTTCTCTCCTTCCCTCTCTGTCTCTCTTTATCTCCCTCTGCCTGTCTGTCGGTCACTCTCTCTCTCTCTCTCTCTCTCTCTCTCTCTCTCTCTATCTATCTATCTATCTCCCTCCGCCTGCCTGCCTGTCTGTCTGTCTTTCTTTTTATCTCCCTCTGCCAGTCTGTCTGTCTGTCTGTCTGTCTGTCTCTCTCTCTCTTCCCCTCTCTCTCTATTTACCGCAGTATCGATCCTCTGGCGACGTGGTCGGCTGGCAGGGGTCCCTCGACCTTGTCCCACACAATCTGCGGAGTGGGGTAGCCACTAGCCACACACCTGAGGTCAATCGTTTGACCTACAGAAACTTCTCCTGAAGGCGGTCCCTGGATGTTCAGGGTTGGTGCAGCTGCAAGGAGAACAGGGGAAAATGACGGAAAAATAGACGAGAGAGAAGGAAAATGACGGGAAAATAGACGAGAGAGAAGGAAAATGACGGGAAAATAGACGAGAGAGAAGGAAAATGACGGGAAAATAGACGAGAGAAAAGGAAAATGACGGGAAAGAAGACGAGAGGGGTGGAAAAGTTAGGTGTTTAGTATTTTATGCCTTTTATAATAATAAATTGTAAATTCAAGTTTACAATCATAAAATTGTGATATTCGGAATATTATGACAGTAGATTTGCTTATAGTGTAAAAGGAATGACTACAAGAGTGAAGTTTGTAAGAATTCAAATATACGATATATATTTCTATATTCATCCATACATCAATCTATCTATTTATCTATCTATCTATCTATATATATACATATATATATACATTTATATATATATATATATATATATCTATCTTATCTATCCATTGTTTGGAAAAGGTTTTATACAGAAATAGAAGGGTAAAAATAATGTGCAACACAAACATACTTTACCATATTAGATCTAGATTATCTAAATTTCGACTAACAACATAATAACAGCCTAAAAAAATAAAACAAAAATAGGGTCGGACAAAACTTTTGAAATTTCGATGGATGTAAACCTAAACCGAACTAATAATTCTAGCTTTATTTATTTATATATATATATATATATATATATATATATATATAATTTTTTTTTTTTTGCCCCATGCAATCAAGACTATGGAGAAGTCGTGTTCGCTAGAAAATTGAACAAAACCAACAAAATTCCTGCGGCATAAATACACCAATAATTATGTGCGTACGAAATGAATCTTCTTTCAGATATGTGAGAGAAGACAAACGTGAGGAAAATTAAAGCCATAACAATTTTATACTCTGGATGAACAAACGCACTTTAGCCGAGTGACTTCCCGAGGGCCAAAAAATGACCAAATCATTTTTTTTTTTTTTTTTTTTTTTTTGGGGGGGGGGGGGGGGGGTGAACCATGGTCCTAGAGTCTACAGGACTATGTATTACGTAAATAAATACTAAGAAACATAAACTATCCAGGATTTTTATAGTTAAATAGCATTAAATTTTATATTTTTATATCTGTGGTTGGTTATGGTATTTGCCGATGCAGTTTTAAAAATCTCATTTATAAGTCAAACTACAATACGCTGTGCAACAATCACAGCGATTCGCGCTAGAGTGCCACCATGCCCCAATAAATATGGCGGTTTACGCTATCCTTAAAACAAAGAGACGTGGAAAAAAAAACAGAAAAAAACAAGAGTGGAAATCACGTACAGTAGACGCGAACAATCGTGCTCTCTTCTATGACCCCGCTGGGCGTGGTGACCACACAGATGTATGTGCCAGCATCGGCTAAGGTCACTCTGTTGATGGTCAAGACACCGTTGTCGTCACGAGCTATAGGAGACAGAGGTCCTGGCTCCTTGCGCCACTCGATCTCGTAAGGTCCTGGTCCTTGCACCGTGCAGTTCAGGATGAAGGACGTGTCGGCTACAGCGGTCAGACCTCCGGATGGGAAGATGACGGGTCTGGGGCTCACTGAATGGTAGAGTGGACAGGAGAGGTAAATGTATGTGTGGGTTGGGTGGGAGGGGGGGGGGGGGGTTGAAGAAGGGTTTTTACTATTAGGTAATTATGTTTATAGCCTATATAGATATTTGAGGATGATGATTGAAACCATTATTAGAGTGGTGATGATGATGTTCATGGTGGTGATGATGATGATTTTTATGGTAAAAGTGGTGATAATAATGATCATGATCATAACTGAGATAAAGTACTAAATCGGCAGTGTTTATAGACAGATAATACTATAGCTCTAACAAAGGGAAAGGTTTAAAAAGTCACAAAGGAGAGACTGTTGCAAAAACGACCAGAATTCTGACCAAATTCAAAGCTTTGATTTAAAAAACCAAAACACAAGACCCAGAAATCTTTAACTAAAGACCGAAGCTTTCCCGCAGAAGTTCTCACCAGTAACAATGATGTACACGGATGCCCTGTTCTCTGTGCGCGGCAAATCCGGCCTGACGGGGTCGCTAGTTACAGTGCAGATGTACTCTCCACTATCCTCAGGCTCGATGTTGGGGATGAAGAGGACGCCATTGCTGACGCTGTGCCCAGGTGGTAGTGCCGCCCCACCTGGCCGTCTCCAGCTAATTCTGGCGTTGGTCAGTCCCTTCACAGTACAGCGCAGCTCTACGGACTGACCGACGGTCAAGGTACGTCGGTCTGGGCCATCGATGGCCACGCCTCTGATTCCAAGGACAGCAGAATCCTCATCATTCACTGGAACGGGAAAAACAGCACACACACACATCATGTAAAATAGGTAAAATAGCGGTCCAACATAGAATACACCATGTCGTGGTAAATTATTAACAAAGAGAGACCTTATTCAGCTACAGCGAAGTAAATGCAATCTGTGCATAGCGGAAGACGTTTTTCATTCTTACAGAAAAGCCAAGCCTGAACAAAAGAAATGAGATGTTCTCTCTATGTAGATACACCGCAAGAAACATAAAAAGCAAATAAAAAAAGCAGATAACTCACCCTCAACGAGTCTCACATGTGTTGAAGAGTAATCAGCAACAAACAAAGTAGATATCTCACCTTCAAAAAGTCTCACAAGTGTTGAAGAGTAAACAGCAAACAAAAATGTAGATAACTCACCTTAAATGAGTTTCAAAAGTTTTGAGGAGTAAACAGCAAACAAAGAAAGTAGATAACTCACCCTCAAGAACGACAACTTCAGTGGACCTTCCAAAGTCGTTGATGGCTTCGCAAATATAGTTACCAGCGTCCGACTTGGAGACGCTCTCAAACAGAAGCTGGGCGCTGCCTGGGCCCTAAAGGAAACAAATACAGGAAGATAATTAATTGATAGATTGGTTTATTGATTGATTGGTTAATTGATTGATTGATTGGTTATTTGAATGATTGATTAATTGATTGTTTGATCGATGGATCAGCCGATTGATTGACTGAATGGTTTATTGATAGATTTTTTAGACCGATTGATAGATTGATAGACTGATTGATTGATTGATTGATTGATTCGTGGATCGATTGGTTGATTAATTGATCGATTGATCGGTTTATTGATCAATTGATTGATAGGTTGACAAACTGAATAACTAGATTTGATGATGCTCATCTTAGACATGCCCCAAAATTTATACGGCTACAAAGATACATTTGATTAATCATATGTACTTCTGAAAGCGTGCCCCAACGCACAACATGAGAGTGTCTCTGATGATGAATTGCCTCTTCGAATTATGAATTGTCAATCTCTACAAAAAACGCCTATCTCTGCAAAATAGCCAATATTTTGAATCGAAAGAGGTTTTTTTTTTTTTTGGCTATCACAATGAATCACAAAAAGTTTTCTTAAGGCAATCTTGTACCTTGTTTAATCACTTTGGAAGCAAAATCCGCTTCGTTCATCGTTTAAGCAATATTTGGGGTTGTGGAAGAAAACTGATTTTTTGGGAGGGATTTCTTTGATTTTGCCAAGTTTAGAAAATGTAGGATCAACAACTGCCTTAAATTCTAAAATGAATCTTTTCGAACCAAATTGCACCAAAACGTACCGCTAAGATAGACTGGCAGTTTTTAAAGGCAAAAAGAAATCATGCGATAAAATGGATTGTAAATCACGTACCAGAGATAAAAAAAATTTGAAAGGACAGAAACAAATAAAACTTATCAGACGGCCAAAATTCACATTTTGAATCGAGGAGACTGTTAGACAAATCGTCAAATGAATTAAATCTACCTACAGGATCGGATGCCTCTGGGAGGACATCTGAGCGTCTCCTCTGCCCGGACTTCCAAGACACTGTAGGCATGGGTTCTCCTGTAGCGACACACTCCATGAACACCCTGTTTCCAACGATGCTTACAACACGCTTGCTTGGGGTGACCGTAATGGAAGGTGGGCCTGATGTCCATGGGCAGGGAGAGGGAGAAACATTTACAGAGAAAACGATAAAAATGAAAATTGACTTAAAGCAGTGGTATTACTTACAGTGGCAGTATTTGTAGTTGTTATAGCAGCAACAGAAGCAGCAGCAGCAACCGTTGTAGTAGTAGTAGCAGCATCAGAATTAGTAGTAGTAGTAGTAGTAGTAGTAGTAGTAGTAGTAGTAGTAGTAGTAGTAGTAGTAGTAGTAGTAGTAGTAGTAGTAGTAGTAGTAGTAGTAGTAGTAGTGGCAGTGATAGTAGTAGTAATTGTGGTATTGATTTTTTGGGAAATAGTAAAGTATTTTTATGTTAATAGAATGTTTTGACTTTTCATAGTAGGCGAAGCAATTTAATGTAAATATTAGCACTTCCAATCTGACTAATTATGTTGTTTTTTTTGCGGTTGTGTTTTTTTTTTCCTTTTTCTTTTTTAAAATTTCTATAATATTATTGTGTTGCACTTGCAAGCTCACACCTTCAACGCGCACACTGACTGTGGCAGTTACAGTTCCCATCTGGTTAGTGGCAGAGCACACGTATTCTCCCTGTTCCTCTGCAGTTATCCCGTTAAACACGAGCACCCCAGAGCTCTGACGAACCTCTGTATTTGATGTGAAAGGACGTCCACCGGGCCTGTTGGGTTAGGAGGGTGAAAGAAGAGAACACAATGAAAAGGTAAACAGGAGAGTTGGGGATGAATAATGTAGTTTTCGATGTTTTGTCCATTAATTTAGCTTTCACTGAACCACGCAAAGATTGGAATAGAGTTTTACCCACGTAGTTTAGCTTTAGCTGAACCAGGCAAAGATATTAATAGAGTTTTACCCACAAAGTTTAGCTTTAACTGAACAAAGCAAAGATTGGAATAGAGTTTTACGCATGTAGTTTAGCTTTAACTGAACAAGGCAAATATTGGAAAAGAGTTTTACCAACGTAGTATAGCTTTAACCGAACAAGGGAAAGATTGGAAAATAGTTTTACCAACGGAGTTTAGCTTTAACTGAACCTGGCCAAGATGAAAACGAAATTTAGATCCACAAAGTCTGCCTGTACCTTGTCCAAGCAACTGTTGGAGTAGGAGCGCCTCCAACAACTCTGCACTGGAACATAGCGTTTCCGCCAAGTCTCATCACTTGGGCGTCTTGTGGGTAGATCTCAATTCTTGGTGGCTCTCGACCTGTGATTGCAAATGTCTTATCTTTATACCCTTATATTCTTCAAGAAAAGAATGGTGAATGTCGAACCCATAAAATCGCAGTAGATGTTTTGGAAATATTAAGAAAAGACACTAATTTTTGGCTTAAAATTGTGTTGCGAGAAAGGTTGAGGGCGATGAATAGTTTTAAGATGGTAAAATAGTTGTGAAATTAATTTTTTTTTGTTCATAAGCGCATAATGCTGAAATTCTAATGAGCGTTTAAAAGGATCTAAAAACATATTGGGAAAGTACAGAATCAGTTGATTTCCTTTATTATTATAACTGACAACTGACCGTCATGTGAAAAAAATACTCACGTTCAACTTCCAGTACTGCGGCAGCCTGTGCTCGTCCAGCGCTGTTGCCCACTCTACACAAGTACATGCCTCTGTCCTCCATCGTGGCTCTGAAGATGCGCAGAACGTTTCCTTGGACCTGGATAGAAAACATGTTTGGTACGCCAATTGGGGATTAGTTGTTAAACGAGATAAATGTGAAAAAAATGTGTATTAAATGCGATAAAAGGGAACTGTCTATCAAATACGATAAAGGTGAAATGTCTATTAAATACGATATAGGTGAAATGTCTATTAAATACAATAAATATAAAATGCCGTAAAACTTAATTCCTTTTTTAGAATCAATCGTGCCCCTTTCAAACTATTCCAAAGTTTTTACAAAATACCTTCTGGCACAATCAGAAGCATATAGTTACAAACCATGGTTTGGGTGATTTGTCCTTTCTTTTTCAGTTTACATTTAAAATGTTTGAGACTATAATTATATAAGTTTAAAAAGATTGAGAGGAAGAAGGAAGTCGCGAGACAAAAGAAAACTTAGAGAAGGAGGAAGACACAAGGGAAGGGAAAAGTTGATGAAGATAGACATTAAGATGGAAAAAAAAAACACGGCCAAATTGAGATAATAATTGGAAAATGAAAAAGAGAGGAAAGAGAAAAAAAAAAAAAAAACAGCGATGGGTTGTGACATCATGACAGTGGTGTAGAAGTCACCTTTTCTGTTGCGAGCCAGTAAAGAAAAGCAAGTCTAAGCATTTTATGCCAAAAGAATCTAAGACAAAAACACCATTAAACGAATGATATTAAAGAAAACTATGGCGTTGACAAGGAAAAATTACCTTAATCCAGGAAAACACTTGGATATTATTTACTTAGATAATTATAGTGTAGCAATGAAACTTAAGAAATTAAAAAAAAAAACCGCCCTCTAAAGGCTTGAGAAAGATAACTCCTACCACAGAAAAATAGATAAGAATCTATTACTAAACAGAGTGTGTACCTGATGGTTTTCTGTCAGTTCGCCCCTGACCTTCGACCACTCGACAACTGGAGCCGGTTCGCCCGTGACGACACAGGTGATGGCGGCGGACTGGCCAGCGCCCACCGTCTGCCGTTCAGGATCAACTCTGGCAGTTGGGGCCTCGGCTGAAATCAAGAAGCAACCAAAAAATAACCAAAAAAAAATGACTGTTGTGTTTTGTGGAAGCTCAAACGGCTATTGTTGTGGTGTATGTGGGTATGTGAGGGGGAGGGGTTAAGGGCTCAAAAGACTTTTGTTGTGGTGGGGGGGGGGGAGCTCGAATGACTATTGTTGCGGTTAAGTGTGTGAGTGTGTTTTGTGGGGAAGGAGGCTCAAACGACTATTGTTGTGATGTGGGGAAACTCATAACAATGGTGATGACTGTTATACGATACCGATGGTGTAATGAATGGATGTTTAAATCATCGTCGACGTCATAATATTGATGAAGAATAAATATTGATAATAATAATCATAATAATAATAATAATAATAATAATAATAATAATAATAATAATAATAATAATAATAATAATAATAATAATAATAATAATAATAATAACAATAATAATAATAATGGTGATGATGGTGCTGCTGCTGATGATGATGACGATGATGATGCCTACGACAACAACAACAAAAGCAGCAAAGACAGCAACAATAATAGAAACAACAACAACAAAAAATTCAAAAGAATACAAATCGAAACTATGGTAATTTAAAAAAAAAATGATCGTTTATATCGTTAACCACGATATCTATGATGACGAAGAATGCTTGGTCTTACCGGCTCTCCCTGTAACGGTGACCACGACAGAAGCCCGGCCCAGGTTGCCTCTCAAGGTGGTGGTAACGGTGCAGTAGTATACGCCAGCATAGTCTCTCTGGATGTTGGTCAGGGTGAGCACTCCATTGCTCTGGCTGGAGCCTGAGAAACGAGGTTTAGAGTACACTTTTACGTCTCGCGCACTGACTCCCTCTTTAAGTGTTTTGGGTGTTATCAAAGGTAGGAAAAAAAATAAGTTTTATGCTTTCAATTCTCTAGACTTTCTTACCTTTCATACCCCAGGTTTAATGACAAATATTCAGAATCTCCTTCGCAATACCAAGCTTACTAAAGCCTTCAATTATATTGTGTATGAATAATTAGACGATAACTCAATAAAGCAGCTGCTCGATATTCTGACAACCAATATGTAGTTCATTTCTTTCCTCTCGGTGTAATTCAAATCTCATGCCTGTAAGCCGCCCAGCTATTTGCAGGGTTCGACAATCAGGTGTTGTTTTTATGGGCGGAACAAACCTTGCAATCACCGACCTTGACCTTCAGGTGTTGTTCTTATGGACGGAACTAGTTGATACGCAAATCTTGTGCTCACTGTCCTTGTCCTTCAGGTGTGGTCCTTATGGGCGGAACACTTTTTTGTTCTTATCGGCGGAACAAACCTTGTAATCACTGACCTTGTCCTAATGGGCGGAACACCTTGTTCTTACGGGCGGAACAAAACTTGTAATCACTGACCTTGTCCTAATGGGCGGAACACCTTGTTCTTACGGGCGGAACAAAACTTTTAATCACTGACTTTGTCCTAACGAGCGGAACAAACCTTGTCCTAATGGGAGGAACGCCTTGTTCTTATGGGCGTAACAAACGTTGTCCTAATGGGAGGAACGCCTTGTCCTAATGGGCGGAACAAACCGCCAAACCTCATGTTTACTGACCTGAAGGAAGTCCAGCTCTATCTCGTGTCCACACAATGTTCTCGTTTCCTTCTCCACCGTCTACGTAACATTCGAGACGCTCGGTGCTGCCCGTGGTGGCTGTGATTCTAGCCCGCCTGGTGATCACAGTGATGTCCGCAGCTTGGGAAAAAAAAAAGCAAAAATAGCGGATATGTTAAAATTTCTTGGGTTGTAGATGGACAACTAAAACGCTTGTGAAAAATGTAGTCCTAAAAATGTTGTAGATGAACCACTGTCGTTTTTCCCGGGTTAATTCATAAGTATACACCACGATGCAGAGTATTTTAACACAAACGTTGTTCTAATAGTTTTTGTTATGTCGGCTTACTTGATTCATTAAGACGTACAGGTAGCTCTCAAAGATGCTCAAATTTAAGTAAAAAAAAAATAAAACTTAGACAAGACTTGTACACAAAGACGGTTAAGACGTTTGAGTTGCGGGTTCGATCCTTTTCTGGGATATTCGGCGGCGGGGTTCGATTCCATTGCCCACTGACCTAGGCTAGGCTTGACTGGAAAGCGCTGTCTCCGTGCAAGATTTTTGAGAAAATAAATCAAATATGAGTCGGTCGGTTCTTGGATCTCTTTCCGCGGCAAGCCTGTTCGAGGCTACAACTTGGACGCAAGAAGGCCGTAGCAAAAGCTTGCAATTTTGCTTACTTTTATTCCCATGAGTTATAAAGCGCATAAAGCCAAAGTAAGAGTCTGCATGATAAATTGACCAAACCCAAGTACCATATAGGGCATGGCAGAGTTTATAGAATCTCGATCATAACATTCAATGCTCTGTCATTTATCAGTCAGTTTTCCTATACGGCAAGATTAAGCCTTGCGCGATGAACAAAACAATGAGCAAAAGAATGAATACAAAAACCAGGGTATTGTAATAAGTACAAAAAAAAAAAAAAAAATAGCGGGCATTATTACATGGGCACCACTAACAAACAATTGTAATACATATAGAGCATACTGATTTACACGGCAGGCAATACCAAAAAAATGCAAATGCTGCACCATAACGAAAGAATATTCAATTGCAAACACAAACAAAACAAAGGCAGCACAAAACAAAAATTGAGAAGACGAAACGGCAGTATTTGTACTGGTAGTAGTAGTAATAGTAGTAGTAGTAGTAGTAGTAGTAGTAGTAGTAGTAGTAGTAGCAGCAGCAGTAGTAGTAGTAGCAGTAGTAGTAGTAGTAGTAGTAGTAGTAGTAGTAGTAGTAGTAGTAGTAGTAGTAGTAGTAGTAGTAGTAGTAGTAGTAGTAGTAGTAGTAGTAGTAGTAGTAGTAGTAGTAGTAGTAGTAGTAGTAGTAGTAGTAGTAGTAGTAGTAGTAGTAGTAGTAGTAGTAGTAGTAGTAGTAGTTGTAGTAGTAGTAGCAGTAGTAGTAGTAGTAGTAGTAGTAGTAGTAGTAGTAGTAGTAGTAGTAGTCGTCGTCGTCGTCGTCGTAGTAGTAGTAGTAGTAGTAGTAGTAGTAGTAGTAGTAGTAGTAGTAGTCGTAGTAGTCGTAGTAGTCGTAGTAGTCGTAGTAGTCGTAGTAGTCGTAGTAGTAGTAGTAGTAGTAGTAGTAGTAGTAGTAGTAGTAGTAGTAGTAGTAGATGTCGTAGTAGTAGCAGTAGTAGTAGTAGTAGTAGTAGTAGTAGTAGTAGTAGTAGTAGTAGTAGTAGTAGTAGTAGTAGTAGTAGTAGTCGTAGTAGTCGTAGTAGTCGTAGTAGTCGTAGTAGTAGTAGTAGTAGTAGTAGTAGTAGTAGTAGTAGTAGTAGTAGTAGTAGTAGTAGTACTAGTAGTAGTAGTAGTAGTAGTAGTAGTAGTAGTAGTAGTAGTAGTAGTAGTAGTAGTAGTAGTAGTAGTAGTAGTAGTAGTAGTAGTAGTAGTAGTAGTAGTAGTAGTAGTAGTAGTAGTAGTAGTAGTAGTAGTAGTAGTAGTAGTAGTAGTAGTAGTAGTAGTAGTAGTAGTAGTAGTAGTAGTAGTAGTAGTAATTGTAGTAGTTCATGGAGAAAACATCATTTGGTTCACTTACTTAATACCAGCATAAATATTAACAGGGCCATACATTTACTATGTAAAGACAAGAACTCACCTTTAGGTGAAACGTAGATGATGGTCCTGAGTTCGGTGGTTCCTTCAGAGTTACTGGCCCTGCAGAAGTATTCTGCCTGGTCCGTTACCCTGGCTGAGTCAATCCTCAACACCCCAGTCTCGTCAGTGTAGACATGGCTGGGTAGCGGTCCGTCGGAACCTGGCGAAGACAACGGTTTTAAAATTTGTCACTTTATCGCGCGAACTGCAGTGCTAGCCCTGGCATAACCGTTTCTGGTGGAAAAGACTTTGAAACGTATTCATTCAACCAATAGATGCAGAGATGATCAATTGTCTAACACTCATATCAGGATGATCGTGCCGGCATTGTAAAATTTGAAATTGTTCATGCTTATAATAAAACATTTCTTTTAAAGGTGAGAATTGTATAAGATTTTTAGAGTTATACATTAAATTTAGATTACACTACTTCAAATAGTGAAAGGCAGAGAAAGAATATTTTTATAAATTAAAATATTTGATTCATTTTACGATACCTGACTCATTATAGACTTTTTTGGAAGCAAGGATTACATTAAGACTGATCAATCTTTTTAAATAGTATCATGGATTTAGTAAATCAGGGCCAAACATACCAATTAAATAAAAATAAGGGTGCTTCATTTTTAACTGATAATGTGGTGATCGGAATTTTATGGCCATAACTAATACCTGCATATTGTTAATGCATAAGAATGGATGTGAAAATTATATACAAAGGAATAAAACTGCTGTACACCTAAGGACAGTTTAGTTTATATTGTTAACAAATTTTAAGTTGAGTTTCGATAGGCTTTACTCCTACTGACACCCATATAAGTGTGGTGAAGTGGAAGAAATTGATACCAAGTAAAGTCGATTTTCTCAAAAAAGTAAACTATCTACAATTCGGCTTGATTTGAACCAAGTGCCTCTTCTCTCCATGGTCAGATCCCTAGCAACGTATCAACCGACCCTGCAAACTCCACTAACACGCTACAGTTTACCGAACATTGGAATGGAAAAGCCTTTTTTTCAGGGATAATTCTAATTTACAGACACTGCGTAAAGATTGTGATAAAGATTTATCTTTCGTTTGCAAATGTTCATTGATTTCTCTTCATTTGTCTTGACTTAAAGCTAGAAGGAGTTCCACTCAAATTTCCAACAAACTTTAAAGCACTTTCTATGTACTAAAAATTGATTGTTTGTAATGATAACCTGCCCAAAACAAAAAATCAAAATAAATAAAAAGATGAGGGAAGTTTTTTGCCATTCAGTTGCTCGATTATGCTTTAAATCTCAATAGAAAGTCAGACATCTTTTGTCTTTTATAGAGGTAGTGACAAGAAGTTATGTAAAGATGAAATACCTTTAGTCCAGGTGATGGTTGGAGCTGGGCTTCCTTGTGCCATACATAAGAGTTCTGCTCTATCGCCTTCGTCGACCTGTACGTACCTTGGCTCAATAATCACCGTCGGGGGCTCAGAATCTAAGGATTGGAGTAAGAAGGTAGATCGATATTTCAAAGGTTAAGGACTGAGAGTTGCAGTTAGAAGTTTGATCGATATTTCAAAGGTTGAGGACTGAGAGTTGCAGTTAGAAGTTAGATCGATATTTCAAAGGTTGAGGACTGAGAGTTGCAGTTAGAAGTTTGATCGATATTTCAAAGGTTAAGGACTGAGAGTTGCAGTTAGAAGTTTGATCGGTATTTAAAAGGTTAAGGACTGAGGATTGCTGTTAGAAGTTATTTTGGTATTTCAAAGGTTCGGGACTGAGGATTGCAGTTAGAAGTTTGATCGGTATTTAAAAGGTTAAGGACTGAGGGTTGCTGTTAGAAGTTAAATTGGTATTTCAAAGGTTAAGGACAGGGTTACAGGTGAAAAGTAGATATGTATTTTAAAGG
>JAWDGP010000325.1:122500-165000 GCA_033675545.1 Elysia crispata
GCACAGCGCTCACACCTCTCGCCCTCCGTGTTGTGCTGACAGTCCCGGCACCGCCCAGTCTGGGGGTCACAGCTGGAGGCGTGGCCGTTACAGTTACACCTGGCGCAGCGGCCAAGAGCGGTTCTGGAGTCCGGCACACGCAGGTACCCTGCAGCGCATTGCTGGATCACGAGAAAGCGGGAAGAAAGGATTTTAAAAAGAAATAAAAAAAGGGAAGGCGATATTGATTTATTCCTAAATATACAGAATAGTGTTAAGATCAGATAATGATATATATATATATATATATATATATATATATATATATATATATATATATATATTTATATTTAATTTTTGAAACTGTGTCTTTGAATAAGTAATATTGAACCTTATTATATTTTATCTTTGTTAAATTTGTCATTTTTTCAGATATTCTTTTGTTTACGTGTTACGCCTTCATTTCCGTAGTTTCTTCTAGTCATATGGTAGATCAATTCATTTGCAAAGTATATGCATAAAAATAAACCAAAAAATATAAATCGAGTTGTGAGGTACAGGCTAAAGTGCATTCAGTACCATTGAAGACTTATCCTCTATGAATACATTCGTTTTTTTCTTTTGTTTTTAGGGGAAACTTTGATATCTAGGTGTGGCTGAAAGGGACTAAAATTGTTTATAGATACATCTTGAAACTAAAACGTGGTCTCAGGCCAACTTAGTTTTTAAACCCGACTGCAAGACTGACCCCATCGATGAATCTACTTGTTTATCCGGTCGTGTGACTTTATTGCCGAGAACAAGTAACATCTAACTCTTAACTCCAAACCTACCTGACAGGACAGGCCGGAATAGCCCTCTGGACAGCTACAGCTCTCCACCTGAGGGACCCTGCCCTGTCCAGTTGGTGATGGCACAGCGATATCCATGCTCAGCCCGCTCAAGGTCACTGAGTTCATGGCCGGGTGAAAGGTCGCGCGGATCAAGATGGCATCAATATCCGCCAAGGCGGCCATGAACTTGGCTCGAGCGATGGAGCCTGTACCGGAGGCCTGTGGACTGTTCTGATCCTGGAAGTTCTCCTGGTGGTTAAAATTTTGGAAAGGTCATAAGTCATAGGAAAGATATTTTGATAGAATAGTTCAAAGTCATAGAAAAGATATTTGATAGAATGGTCAAAGTCATAGAAAAGATATTTTGATGTAATGGTCAAAAGTCATAGAAAAGAGATTTTGATAGAATGGTCAAAAGTCATCGAAAAGACATTTTGATCAAAGGCATTAATTTTCTTTGTAACAGCAATCATGATAGTCATATGTATATCGGTTTGATCATGGGGAAACTGAAGAAACGAAACATCAAACTGCGTGAAATAAATACAGTTATTACACAAGAAAATGTTTTGGTGTTTGTATTTTACCTCTGTGAGCAGGATCTCGTAGTTGGACTGCCTATCAGCCATGGGTGAAGGTTGAACAAAGTGGTAGTATCGTTTGGCTCCACGACCATTTCCACCGCTCTGTAAGTTTTGAAAGGAAAGAAAGAGTTGATGAATTGATATTTTAATAAAATTTTAAACTATTGTATACTATTGATTTACTTTAGTTCGTTTCTTTGTCGGCTGTTTGGTAGAGCCTAATCACAATACTGTGACCTTTTGCTCTATTTTGAATATCAAGTGTAAGCCTCCGTCGGGCACTGCATTACTGAAAATATAGAATAGAGGACCCTAAAGTTTACTGCTGACTGCTTGAAATTCAAACTGAGATGAATGTTCCTGTGCTTATCAGACCACACATTCTAATTCAACAGCCACCAGATGATTTGCTGTCTACTGTGAAGATTTTTTTTTCCCAAGAGGTTATTTTCCGAATTTTTTCTCTTTATTTCTTTTTCTTAACCAATTATAAACTAGAACTTCTCTTTCCTTCTTAATTGTTTTCCCCTTTTCTTCTACGTCGCTGAAGATGTGGAAAAGCAAAAACACTTCCACAGTAAGGCAATTAGAACCGGGGGAGAAGATTAAATCAAGCCAGAGAAAATTATTATAAGGGTGGAAAAGAGTCCAAAAGATATATTGTTAGAGAGATTTGAGAGAAGTGATAGGACTGACAGACTCTTAAGGATATAGATTAATAACATATCTTCTCTATTTCCGAACTTATACTCTCCAAAACGAAAATCTAATACACATAAACATTAAGGATTATTTTTTCCCTTCTAAAATTGAGATCACGTTAGACGTTTTTGAGAAAATATACTATTAAAAAAAGAATAAAAATACTGATAATGCAACTTACGATTATTTCAACGTCCACATCAGAGTAATCACCATCTGGACTAGAGCGATCCTTGGTGAAAGTCAGCCCGAAGCGAATATACCCTCCGTAGGAAGAGACCTGGTGTACAAGAACAGCATGCACAGATACTTAGAAATAGAAAGTTAACTTAAAAAGTTATAAGATTAGCCGCGTACATACATACATACTTGCATATATATATATACATACACACACTAAATGTTTGCAGTTCTCGATAGATTTTGTGTCAACCATAAGCAATAGAGCCTTTAAACATAATTTTATAAGAATACTCTTTGGAAATGAAACAAATTGACGTAAAGGAGTTCCTTTTTCATACCTTTGAAAGTTGTATTTAACTAATACACCAAAAATGTAAAAATGTTACTCATTTTTTTTCAGTTCCGTTTAATCCCTAACAGGGAATGCGATTTCACAAAGAGTTGTGCTACCTAGTCGGAAGTCATGAGCCCTACTTAAAGTTTTTGTTATCGTATAAAGCAATAGCGTCTGCAAGAATGTACATTAATGAAAGTTTGAAGTAAAATAGGTAAACATACCTATAATGCACACATGCATGATAAAATGTTTTACTGCAAAATTTTTTAGTTCTGTTTATTGTCTTTGAAATGCTTCTGATCGTAGAACAGAACTGCCGGCTAGGACGGCCAAATGCGGCCCGTGTTTCAAATCTGCACTGGCCCGCAGCCTCTGTCATAAAATCAATACTAACTAACCGTTAATGTTTCAAATACTGTCAGGCAATATGGTCGGCCGCCACACATTTTCATATCTCTCAATCCAGACCTCTTGGCAAAAAGTTTGGACACCCGGGCTATAGATAAACTACTTCATGGTGTATCTCTATGTATTAACCTTGTCGCCTCTGAACTTGGGCGGCAGGTTGAAGAACAGGCTCTCCCTGTCCCGCTGGATGCCGGAGAAGTTCCTGAACGTGATCTCGTTTCTCTCCGCGTTCATGGTGAAGCCGTCGCTGATGGACCTCTGCGCGCGTCGGTCGGTCAGCCGGAAGTTGTGGCTGCCATCGGGGCTGAGCATGGGCACGATCTGGAGGCGAGCGAGTAGAGATGTGAGGTAAGAAAAGAGTGTTATGGGTGCAGTTATTACTGGAAATTGTAAGGAAATTAAGGGTAATGGTTATTTCACCATCTATTCTTACATATATCATTATGGGCTCTACTACTACTACTACTACTACTACTACTACTACTACTACTACTACTACTACTACTACTACTACTACTACTACTACTACTACTACTACTACTACTACTACTACAACAACTTCTTTTCCTATTACCACTACTACTGAGCTGTTGCTACTCCTACTACAACTGCAAATACTACTACTACCACCACCATCACTGCTACCACTACTACTACTACTACTACTACTACTACTACTACTACTACTACTACTACTACTACTACTACTACTACTACTACTACTACTACTACTACTACTACTACTGCTGCTGCTTCTGCTGCTTTCACAACCTCATCTACTAATAGCATGAAAACTAATCCTGCTACAACTAGATGATAATTCGATCCCGCCTCATTTTTCTCTCAGTCAAACTATTTGTTTTAATTACAGACAACGTCTATCGTGCTCAAAAGTATGTTCAGTCTCACCTGAGACTTGTAATATCGGGAGCTTGTGCAGCGGTCAGTGATGTCCATACAGAAACATCTCATACATCCCTCGTCGTTATCTCGGTCCAGGTTGAAATAGCCATCCCTACAGGAGCTGCAGCGGAGGCCTTGAACGTTGTTCTGGAAGACAAAAAAAAAATGGATTGTACATAATTTGATTAGTACGTCTGATTTTGCTTATTAGCCTTTGAACCTCTCGAGTGAAAGAAATAATAAGATCAAGTCTTATGAGAGAGGTTAGCATTCGCCCTTTCAGTGCAGGCGCTGTAAAACTAAGCATAAGTTAAATAATTTCAAAATTTGGAAAACGGAGGGGGGAGGGCGAATTAGTGGTAATTGGGATTGATTGAATGTGGTAGACCTAACCCTTTTCTATGAGAGGATAAAACACCAGCAACTCCACTATATATATTTCTCTTCCAAATGCGTCAAAGAAGAACCACCAACTTGGATTTGGAGAACAAGGTGCAGGGAAATACTATGATTTATGGAAGTCTGAGAGGGACATAATTTATCAAACTGCAATTTTCAATACCTCACTAAAATTTAGAAGCTCAAAATGGGGCGTACCGAAATGTTCCGTAGCTTGATACTCGTGCTGTGTACAATTTTCATGTGTTCAAAATATACTAAGTCTGATACAGGGTATTATAGGGTCAAAACATCTACCCAGGGTGCAGCAGAGTAAAGAAAATGACAATACTGAACTAACCTTGCACTGGCACTGTTGTGTGTTGGGGTCGCAGAAGGTGTTTGGAAGGGTACCTCTGGAGTCACAATCACAGGTCAAATCTAAGGAGAACAGAGAGACGAAATAATTTACCTGATAGAGAAGGAGAAAGTGAGAGAAAGAGACAGAGATAGAGATAGGGAGAGAAAGATAGAGGGATAGATAGATAGATAGATAGATAGAGTTAGAGAGAGAGAGAGAGAGAGAGAGAGAGAGACAGAGAGAGACAGAGAGAGAGAGAAAGAGAGAGATAGAGACGCAGACAGACAGACAGACAAAGACAGAAAGAGTGAGAGATTACTAAAAAAAATATGAGAACGAAGATTACAGTGACAAGTTGCATGAATAAAAAGAAAGGAACGTTAGAAAATCTAGATCAATATGAATGGATATACAGATAGAGGAAAGTGGCACAAAAATAGGCCAAATTGCTACAAAGGTTAAGTATGTATATAACAATTCAGCTAATTCTGTATTTGTCAAATCTGTTATAAAACCTTTTAAACGCTTATCAGAAGGCTACGCCTTCGCAGAAAGTGCCTCAAGATGCTTTGCATTGCAGAAAGTGTCAGGTACTCATTGATGATGAATGAAGAAAAGGCTAAGTGTTTTTTTTTTTTATTAACTTCCCTTAAAAATGCTTACATCATTGAGTCCCATATTAATGCTAGATGCGAAAGGAACTTTTCGATGCATCGAAGCCCATGCAAAAAGTTTCGGCTGAACCCGTTACTGCATAATTAATGTTGCCCTGCGGCTGTGATCGTCGGAAGGTGATTTAAGTTTATATATATAAACTTAAATCATATATATATATATATATATATATATATATATAAACTTAAAACATACATATATATATATATATATATATATATATATATATATATATACATATATATATATATTGCCCTAAGAGTTCTTCTTACTCATTTGCTTGCAAGAATCTCCAGGTTGCATAGGGTTTCCCATATAGCCAGGCTCGCATCTGAAAAAGTTAGGGAGCAAAAACAACTCGTCAAAGCATGCAATCAACACATCTTTTTGCCCCCCAAAAAACAATCAGTTTTTTTATAAGACCTCTATTGAGCTGTTCCTGAAAATGTCCTGCATTGGAGAGGGAAAATTAAACCAAAATACAGCGGAACATAATAAATCAAATACAAAACCACAGTACCATAGGGCATTAATTTGAAAGCTTGAAGTGGTTAATATTAGATTTTGGTGCGTTTTATATCCAAATTGATTATTATAAAGGTTATATTTTTCCATGGTGATTGAGGCTGAAAAAGATGTCAAGAGTGTAGAAAAACAGTATTGAAATAATTCATTTATTTAAATGTTTGCATAGTTAAATACTTACTCATTTATCTTCTTCCCCATTGCCTTTGGTGGGTTTATATATATATATATATATATATATATATATATATATATATATATATATATATATATATATATATATATATATATTTATACTTCTTTTTATTTCTTTTTTTTTTTTCTGATTTCTGGAAATCACGAAAACTAATAACTGGCAACATATAACAATTGCTTTATTGGTTATTGTTTTTTTTTAAGTTTTAAAGCCACTATTAAAAAAATTTTATATGTATGAAAAAAAAAAGATCTTCATAGAAGAGGCTGAATGTGTTATGGTCCAAGTTAATATTATTGATTTACCTCTCGCATCTACGTCCGGTATGGCCAGGTGGGCAGGCAGTGCACGTGACTTGGTTATCGCGGTCAAGGATACAGTCAGGGCTGAACCTGCGAAGGTTACAAATACATGGTCATGGGCGACGTTATCGTGAACAGGATGAGTAGTAGTAGTAGTAGTAGTAGTAGTAGTAGTAGTAGTAGTAGTAGTAGTAGTAGTAGTAGTAGTAGTAGTAGTAGTAGTAGTAGTAGTAGTAGTAGTAGCAGCAGCAGCAGCAGCAGTAGTAGTAGTAGTAGTAGTAGTAGTGGTGGTAGTAGTGGTAGTGGTGGTAGTGGTGGTGGTGGTAGTGGTGGTGGTGGTGGTGGTGGTGGTGGCAGCGGCGGCGGCGGCGGCGGCGAGCGGCGGTGGTGGTGGTGGTGGTGGTGGTGGTGGTGGTGGTGGTGGTGGTGGTGGTGGTGGGAGTGGTGGTGGTGGTGGTGGTGGTGGCGGCGGCGGCGGCGGCGGCGGTGGTGGTGGTGGTGGTGGTGGTGGTGGTGGTGGTGGTGGTGGTGGTGGTAGTGGTGAGTGGTGGGAGTGGTGGTGGTGGTGGTGGTGGTGGTGGTGGCGGCGGCGGCGGCGGCGGCGGTGGTGGTAGTAGTGGTGGTGGTGGTGGTGGTGGTGGTGGTGGTGGTGGTGGTGGTGGTGGTGGTGGTGGTGGTGGTGGTGGTGGTGGTGGTGGCAGCAGCGGCGGTGGCAGTGCGGCGGTGGTGGTGGTGGTGGTGGTGGTGGTGGTGGTGGGGTGGTGGTGGTGGTGGTGGTGGTGACGGCGGCGGCGGCGGCGGCGGCGGCGGTGGTGGTGAGTGGTGAGTGAGTGGTGAGTGGTGGTGGTGGTGGTGGTGGTGGTGGTGGTAGTGGTGAGTGGTGGTGGTAGTGGTGGTGGTGGTGGTGGTGGTGGTGGTGGTGGTGGTGGTGAGTGGTGGTGACGGCGGCGGCGGCGGCGGCGGTGGTGGTGGTGGTGGTGGTGGTGGTGGTGGTGGTGGTGGTGGTGGTGGTGGTGGTGGTGAGTGGTGGTGGTGGTGGTGGTGGTGGTGAGTAGCGGCGGCGGCGGCGGCGGCGGTGGTGGTGGTGGTGGTGGTGGTGGTGGTGGTGGTGGTGGTGGTGGTGGTGGTGGTGGTGGTGGTGAGTGGTGGTGGTGGTGGTGGTGGTGGTGGTGGTGGTGGTGGTGGTGGTGGTGGCCGGCGGCGGCGGCGGCGGCGGCGGTGGTGGTGGTGGTGGTGGTGGTGGTGGTGGTGGTGGTGGTGAGTGGGGAGTGGTGGTGGTGGTGGTGGTGGTGGTGCGGCGGCGGCGGCGGCGGCGGCGGCGGTGGTGGTGGTGGTGGTGGTGGTGGTGGTGGTAGTAGTAGTAGTAGTAGCAGGAGCAGCAGCAGCAGCAGCAGCGGCGGCGGTGGTGGTGGTGGTGGTGGTAGTAGTAGTAGTAGTAGTAGCAGCAGCAGCAGCAGCAGCAGCAGCAGTAGTAGTAGTAGTAGTAGTAGTAGTAGTAGTAGTAGTAGTAGTAGTAGTAGTAGTAGTAGTAGTAGTAGTAAGGGTGGTAGTGGTAGTATGAAAAGTATTCATTATTTTCACATTAATCCTTATATTCGGCATATTTGTTCCTGCTTAGCTTAAATGGGGTCACAATTCTCCCTATTAATGTATTTTAGTAGCCATGACCTCTACCCTGAGATTTGACGATCACACGAGGCTTAAAACGCTCATCAATTCTACTCTCCTAACTTTTACCCCTTCAATAAATCGCACAAATGGACTTCGGAAATTAGTAGCTGAGTTAGTCACTTACTGGTTGGGAGACTCTGTGAGGGGACATGGGCATCTCTGACAATCCTGGCGAGAACCACGTCTGGCGTCCCCGTAGAATCCTCGGGCACAGCGCTCGCACTGGTCGCCAATGGTGTTGTCACGACAGTTCTGAGGGAAAACAGGGTGTTTTTTTTTTTTTTTTAAATTTGGGGTTGTTTCCCTGTACTGATTTTGGTATTGTTTCTCTTTTTTTTTTGTATGGGAGGTTGTTTCCTGTTTACGATTTGGGGCTTGATTCCCTTTTATCATTAGAGAGTCGTTTCGCTTTTATGATTTGGGGGTTGTTTCCCCTCTATGATTTTGGGATTGTTTCTCTTTTTTGAATTGGAGGTTGTTTCCCTTTTATGATTTGACGTTTTTTTCTCCTATACGATTTGGGTGTTGTTTCCCTTTTATGATTTGGAGGTTGTTGCCTTTTAATGGTTTCGTTTTTTTTTTCCCTTTGTGATTTTGGGGTTGTTTCTATTTTTTTGAATTGGAGTTTTTTTTTTTCCCTTTGACAACTTGGGGATTGTTTCCCTTTTATGATTTGGGGAGGTTCTTTCCCTTTTATGATTTGGAGGTTGTACGACCAACCATTGAGCTAGTCAAGTTGCCACTTAATCTCAACTCATAGAGACAAAATAAATTGCGCATGGGTCATACTCACCCTGCAAACACCAGATTCAGGGTCGCACTCATTGCTGTGTCCGTTACACTGGCAGGGCACGCACAGTCCGAGGTAGAGACCACCTCCTGTTCTGGTGTAGCCAGGAGCACAATCCTGTACACAGGGCGGTGAGAGGGGGAGGGTGATATGAAAGGAAGAGTGAGACAAAGAGAGGGGTGAAGAAGCGGTGGCAGGAAATATGTATCAAATAACTATAGAACTAATATCTAATTCGTTATGTCTACACAATGTCTAATGCTTTTTTGGGGGCAAACTAGGGCGGACAGAACAATGGAACTAGTTCCTTTTCTCACAAGAACAAAAGGAAACAACAAAAAAAAAGGAAATATGGAAATAAATATTCTTCAGCTTTTGTAAGTTTTTTTTTTTTTTTTTTTGAAGTTTTACACTATAAGCATACAATTCAAGGAAACATCCAAACATGAATCTCTTGCATGCAAAAGCTAGATGCTAGATTTGGAGAGGGGAGGGGGGGAGGCAATATGATAGACTCACCTCACAAGACAAGCCTTTGTAGCCCCTGGGGCAGACACATTCCTCCACAGCGTATGCTCTGTCCTGTCCTGTGTTGCGGTCCTCAGCGATGTCCAGGGAGATGCTGCTGATGCTGCACGAGACATAACGAGGCTGGATGTTATTTAGTCGGCACTACCTCATAAGGGAGGCTAGTCTTTCTACTTGTCTTGTCTTTATATGTATTGCATTGTGATTCGACTTAATCTATATATATATATATATATATATATATATATATATATATATAGTTTGAAGATAAGTTGGAATAATTGATAAGAGTGCTCAACTGTGGGAGCATTTCATAGATAAAGAAGATCTTACCTTAAATTCTCTTCATACTACACTTGTGTTTCAAGCGGAGGACAAAGGTGTCGCCTGTCCCCTGCTCTCTTCGGGTATGAAGAAACACAAGTGTAGTATGAAGAGAATTTAAGGTAAGATCTTCTATATCTATATATATATATATATATATATATATATATATATATATATATATATGGTCTTGAAGCATCAATAACCAATTGAAAAAAAAATGAATCAAGTTCCTGTCAGTCTGATGAAAGCAAACAAACGGAAAGAAGACGGCGTGGTGAAGCGTCTGCATAAAACAAAAAAAAGTTTTAACATAGTTATAGGAATTTTTCTTTTGTCTTCGGCTCCCATTTGTGGAAACTGCGAGCTCTGAGAAAAACCATGCTCTAGAATAATGTAGTCCATCTGTTTTAATACAGCAAGATATAAATTATAAAGCAATTTTTTTAATTGAGAGGTCTCAGAAGGTAAAGATTGATATTAAAGTTAGGACTCCTAAATAACGTTAAAATAATTATTGGTGTGAATGTTTTAATACACGTGGGACGTAAACTGTTTGAAATATAGCGCTGATGAAGTGTGAATTCTTTAGAATCAATAACTAAGTGCTGTGATGGGCAAAGTTTATATATATATATATATATATATATATATATATATATATATATATATATATATCCGCATATTGCTTACGCAGATTCATCTGTATCTCTCGTGAAAGTTGATCTTATGTGGATATAGTCAATGTCTGCCAAAGCCATCAGCATGTAAGACCTGGACAAAGGCGAGCCGTCTTCTCTGTACCATTCACTCTGTGAAACATAATTATTTGGGAGTGACTTTTAGACTCTGTGACCTTTTGATCTGTATAAGTATATTATAAGCAATCTTTTTTTTTTTCGATGAAGAAATAAGACGTTTTTTTTTAGCTAGAACTGTTGTGTCGCCATCCCTTATTTCTGGAAAATATACGCAGATATGACTTAAAATCCAAAACTGCAAGTAACTTCTTTTCTCAACCCGTTTATTTTGGTCTGACGTGTAAACATAATAGGATGAATTTGAACACCTAGAAGGCATGTCTGGCCCTTTACAGGAAGTGAAGTATGACAGAAATTAGAAGTAAAATATGCATAATGACCAAAACATTAGTATTGAAGGTGATATTTACTTGCTTGCCATGAACATACGTTTCTTAAGCCCTCAAACGTTCAACACTGATTCTCTACAGTTCTCCACATAGTTTAAAGGTGTTAAAACTCATGTTAAGATTGGCTTATTACCTCAATAATGGGGATGAATATAGGGATCTCCGTGTTGGGCCTTATATCATTCCTGAGTGGGTAGATCATTTCAACGTCGTTACCCTAAAATCAAAATAAAATACAATGTGTCATTACACCTAAACACAAAATATAGTACATGGTCATTAAACCTAAAAGCAATATATAATACGATGTATCATTATACCTTGAAAATGGTATATAACGCTATGTTTCATTAAACCCTCAAAACAATGTATAATACAATGTGTCATTATACCCTAATAAAAAATTAAAATACGATGTGTCATTAATCCTAAAATATGATATAATACAATATGTCGTTTTACCCTAGAAGCAATATATAAAACGATGTGTGATTATACCATAAAAGCAATATATAAATATATATATATATATATATATATATATATTATATATATACATAATACGATGCGTCATTATACTCTAAAAATATATATATAACATATTTCACTATACCCTAAAACAATTATAATTTGATGTCGCATTATACCTTCAAAACAATTACACTAAAATGTAATATATTACGATATGTCATTATACCTTAAAAACTATATATAAATCGATGTCCCATTATACTCTAAAAAGATTATATAGTACGATATGTTAATGAGTTTTAAAAAACTTTTTTATGCGGAAAATTTTTAGGGTCTTGCAACGAGGTGTTTAACTTCGTATTGTAAAGAAAAATATAAAGGAAAAAAAAAAAATCCCAAAAACAAACAAAATGAAAAAAAAATCAATACGGTTTTTGTAAAACTAAATGCACCTAGCCCTACCTGAATCTCCACGAATGGAATGAAGGAAGAAAGATCTGTCTGCGGTGTGCTGTCTGCCCCTGGTACATAACGGATTGTGAACCTCAGGTTTCCACCGTAGGCCGTGACTTTGTCTCCCAGGAACTGACTTGGCAGAGACCAGAAGGTCACTGAAGGGTCGATGCGCCGGAAGTTGTCGAACGATATCTCGTTGATGCTGGAATCCACTCGGAAGCCCCTGTCGATAGTCTGCTGTCGGTTCTTGTCGGTAAGTGTGAGACCCTCGGGAGAGAACAGTCGGACCTGCAGATGACAAAGTGTGGTTAATGATCTCTTGCTTGTTAGATGTCAATTGTCTACAGGTAGTTTCTTTTAAAACTTAAAAAAAAAAATTATTATTTATGTCATTATACTACTGCTGCTGCCACTACTACTACTACTACTACTACTACTACTACTACTACTACTACTACTACTACTACTACTACTACTACTACTACTACTACTACTACTACTACTACTACTACTACTACTACTACTACTACTACTACTACTACTACTACTACTACTACTACTACTACTAATAATAATAATAATAATAATAATAATAATAATATCTCACAGATTTGGGTGAGATACGTACTGACCTGAGCTTTATTGAAGGTGATTCTTTGACAGATCTGTGTGACACTCATACTGACCTGAGTTCTATTGAAGGTGATACTCAAAGAGGTCTTGGTGACACTCTGACCTGAGCTCTGTTGAAGGTGGTACTCTGACATACTGACCTGAGCTCTATTGAAGGTGGTACGCTGACAGATCTTGTTGACGCTTTTACTTACCTTAGCTCTTTTAAAGGCAGCACTCTGACATACTGACCTGAGCTCTATTGAAGGTGGTACTCTGACATACTGACCTGAGCTCTGTTGAAGGTGGTACTCTGACAGGTTTGGGTGACACTCATACAGAAGCAAGAAATACAGCCCTTGGGGAAGTTGTCCGATAGGTAGAAGGTTCCAGGTTTGCACTGGTCACACCTGCGTCCCTCGGTGTTTTCCTACAAAATTGGGATAAAAAAAAAGAACATAAAAACAAGAAAGTTAATAAAGTAAGGATAAGTCACTTATGACCACAGATGAATTTAAATTGCGCTTAAATAATTTTGAATTATAATAAATTCAAACTGAGGAAAATTACTTTGAATAAAGCGACGAAAATTTATTTTTGGAGGAATAAAACAATTTTTTACACTGGTTTTACCAGACTGTAATAAATATGGGAATGATTGTAACGATGATGATGATGATGATGATGATTGTGATAATGTTGGACTGTTTACAACAGTTTGAATGCCAATGTTGATGATTGCGTCAATTATAATTGCAGTAGTAATAATAATAATAATAATAATAATAATAATAATAATAATAATAATAATAATAATAATAATAATAATAATAATAATAAACCAATAACAACCACAACAACAATAATGATAATAATATTAATAATATTAATAATAATAATAATAATAATAATAATAATAATAATAATAATAATAATAATAATAATAATAATAATAATAATAATAATAATAATAAACGAATAACAACCGCAACAACAATAATGATAATAATATTAATAATATTAATTATAATAATAATAATAATAATAATAATAATAATAATAATAATTATTATTATTATTATTATTATAACAATCTTACATATTACAATAATCATCCTATGGAAAGTAAATTTTCAAATTCCTGTCAAGTTGTACAGAACAAAGCTCGTTTGCGAGATTTACATACCCCCTCCCCCTCCCCCTTTCCAACACTCCCATCCACCAACTTAAACTACACTACATACTTTGCAGTCGCAAGATCTTGTGATAGGATCGGCTCGCCGGGACAAGCTTCCTCTCTCGTCACAAATATCTTGCACTGGAGATGTTGAGAAGTACATGGCGTGGGAGTGAGAAGTTGGGAGCAGTTCGCCACAACAGATTGACACAACAGAGGTTTTATTTTGTGAAAGATAGGACAGGTTATAGGTATAAAAGTTTCGATTGAAAATATTTAAAAGAGATGTTTTTTGTAACACGTTTGTAACATGTCACAGAGAGAAACAGACGTAAAGAAATAAAAGGAAATGCACAAAGGGGGAGGGGGGGGTGAAATTTAGTGGTCACAGAGAGTAGAGAAAAACTGTCAGATAGATTGATGGATAGATAGAAAGATAGACAGGAAGAGTCAGACAGGCGAATAAAACTGAGAAACAGACATAAACTGTAAGAGAAAGAGCTAATCCAACAAAAAAAAAAAAAGAAAGAAATTGAAGATTGAGGATAAAGAAAAGGAATAAAGGTAAATGAAATCGCTACGAACATTTACATATCCATAGTTTAAACTACGCATAAGTGTTTTGTTTTGTTCTTAGTTTTAGTTGCTGGTACACGTCTCAGCGAGTTTGTACTCACCATTTGTTGGTCTGCAGGTCTGGAATGGAACAGTGGGTTGTCCTTCATAGCCGACAGCGCACTCCTGACATCTGCGGCCCTCATAGCCCCTGGGGCACGCATCACACGTGATGTCTCCATCTACATCATCCCTGTAACATGTTGGGCTAAACCTGGAAGAGAATAACAAAAGGATAGAGAGACAGGGTGACTTATAGATTTTGGAAATGTTTTGAGAAAGAGGTAAAAAAAAAAGTTCAGAAGATAGAGAAAGAAGAGGGGTTGAGAGTAAACAAAAAAGAGTGGCATGCAAAACAGACAGGAAAACTGAAGAAACAGATCGATGGACCCAAAAATGTAATATTAATTTCATTACACGTCTTCTTCTATCCTAAACTATAGCTTTTCGTAAAGACCTTTTTTTCGGATAAAGACCATAATCATTAGTCTAGTTTTTATTACCAGAAAATTATTTCAAAATTGAGAAATTTGCGTTTTGCAATGAAAAGCTTCTATAAAAAAAAATATCACTCACAAATATATAGCACTCATTGTGGCTTTTGCATCTTTCATGAATGCCTATCTCTATGCATACCTTTTTTTTGTATTATTTTAATTTTTCCTCGGACAATAGGAACAGCTAGCTACTTTTGCATAATCAAAACTTATTTATAGACCTTTTCTTGAGTTTCTTATCATAATTGGTATAGAACATACGCACCTATGAATTCCCTCCCGAAAGGTAGCGCAAAAGTACGCACTTTTTACAGGAATCTCCGGTCTTCTTATATTGCTTTAAAAAGATTTTAAAATAGATTCGGAAAATGCACAAGTTAGTCGATTTCCCCTATTGAGCCAATGTATCCCCACATCACTTACTGGTTCTCGGGGTTGGTAAGCGGACACGGGCAGGGTTGACAACCTTCTGGGCTGCTTGGATCTCCGACAAAGCCGGGCGAGCACTGGTCACAGTACGGCCCCATAGTGTTGTCACGGCAGTTCTACCACGGTCAACACAGAGAGTATGTAGGGGAGATGGTAGGGTGGAAAGTAGGGAAATAAGATAGTGGCATTGGTTGTATTGAATGAGAAAAAGTCGATTTATGAGGCATATATGAAATAAAAACCAACCAAAAAAAAAACAAAAAAAAAAAAACGTGAGGCAAGACGAACCGGTAAAAAATCCATACTTTTGAAAATATGTTTTTGGTTTGAAATAATTATGATTTTATTTGTTTTATAATAATAAGAGGAGGTATTTTAAAGTTTCTTGTATTTTGTTCAATTCACTGGTGGTCACAAGGCCCATCTGACTAGCTGCATAGTGTTGACAGGCCAAGTACATCAAAAAAGTTAATCAATGGACTAAGAATTTCCTCTCTGCCTCTCACTGTTTGAATGTCTGTTTATATGTCTATCAATCTGTCTGACTGCCTGTCATTCGGTTACAGGAAAAATCATTAATGTAAAGCGAGCATTTCAGACTTTGAAAAACATGTTTGATCTTTTCCGGAGGTCCTTTTTTTCTTCCATCAGAACATCTCTTAGTTATATATGTATTTATTTCTTTTCTTTGCATGCAGCTTACAAGGCTTGCCTTCTTTTTACTGTAGAACCTCTACTGCGAAACCAAATTATTTTTAAGCGGATGGAAAAGCGTGGACAACAAGTGCATTAACGATGAGACCGAAAAGGAAAGAAACTACACGTAGTTCTGGTGTAAGTTGAATTCTACTCACCCTGCAGACTCCAGTGAGCGCATCGCAGTCCGTAGAGTGACCGTTACACTGGCAAGCGGTACACTGCCTCCCGAAACGTCCACCACCGACACGGAAGAATCCTGGCGCGCAGTCCTTCCGGTGCCGGACAGAAAAAAACGATTTCGTTGCTTGTGATGATTTTTTTTTTCTTTTGCTTTCTTGTATTTTTTTTTATTTGAGTATCTTTTGCTAAGTTCCCTATCATAATCTATTCATAGCTCAACTCTGTCTATCCTTTTTTTTTTTTTTTTTTGTTTCCTTTATCTCTCACCCCTGAATCTCTTTCGTCCTCTTCTTCTCTTTTTGGTAACTCTTAATATTCTCTCTCTCTCTCTCTCTCTCTCTCTCTCTCTCTCTCTCTCTCTCTCTCTCTCTCTCTCTCTCTCTCTTTCCCCGGCTTTTCTTATTAATCTAACTCTTTCTCTTATCATCCATACTAATTGTATTTGGTTTTTTTTTAGCCCCATTTCAGTAAAATATCATGCGAGCAAGGAGAGCCCAGAGCTCATGTTACTTACCTCACAGGAGGTGCCGGCATAACCTGGGGGACAAGTACAGTCCTCCACGGCAAATGCCCTAGGTCCGCCAATGTCCTGGGGCACAGCAGTGGCCAGAAGAACTTTGCCCAGTCTGGAACAGGAATATTTTGCATAGGTTTAGTTCAATAGTCTTTAACATAAATTATATCTATGTTGACATCACCAAAACTGATACATTGTGAGGTATAGACCTACTGAGTTTATCTTTCACACACATGAATACTATATTTTCGTATGTAATACAGTAAAAGGTCCGAAAGACAGTCGTGTTTTTTTTTTTTTTTTTTTTTTTTTTTTTTTTTTGGGGGGGGGGGGGGGGGGCATTGCTATCTAGGAAAATAAAGGTTAAGGAAAAACTAGACAGCATATAATTATGTATGAAAGAGTCTTTTTGTAAGAAAAGTTTACAGTGGGTATAAAGCTAGTAAACCTCAGTTTCAGAGACAGACGCCAACGAGTTTATATATAATGACAGTGTTCAAAACCTTAAAACAAAATTAATAAAAATAATCTATAAGTCAATAAACATATCGAAAAAGTAGCGAAACGTACGTGTAAAACTAGTGTGTTTAAATAATGAAATGAGGAGAACATTGTAGTAGATGTAGAGCAGGACTTTTGGTTTGCAGGTGGTAAATAATAGTTTAAAGTAACAAAAGTGTAATATGATTATTTTTAGAATCTTTTGTTCGAAGGATAGTTACTTTGATAAATAGTTTCACACATTTATTGAAACTTTTGTGGATATTGACATTACACACGATTAATAAAAAATTGGTGTCAACACGGCAGACAATACAAAGGCGTGTATAAGTGGATAAGTCTATTTTCCAGCAGACAGAAAAGAGCAAAAAAGAGATATTGCGACATGCGTTGGTGAGATTGGGTGGATAGATAGATAGATAGAGGGATGTACCGATTGAAAAAGAGAGATAGAGAAAGAGAGAAAGAAAGACAGAGTCAGAAAGGCAGGCAGAACTATACAGAGAGAGTGAGAGAGAGAGACACAGAGAAAGAGAGAGACCGGAAGAGACAGAGACAGAGAAAGACGGAGTGCGTAATATTAAGTCAGGGGCAGGAACGCTTTAAAAAAACCACTAAGAGTTACAAACAAAATCTAGGAGAAAAAAAAAACAAACCTTTCCAAATAGAGCATACAGGAAGCTAGTGAATAACATAGAAGAAAAAGACAAGAATAAATGCTGCATATTGTAAGATTGACGGGATTCCAATAACAACTGTGAAGGCTGGAAGACTACCTGATCAGAGTCTGCCTGTTGTCGTAGGTTGCCCGGATGAGCAGTGATGTAACATTCTCTAGAGCAATCATCATTTGCTCACGTGTGGCGTAGTTAGAGATTGGGCCCCCTAGTCTGGTCTCTGGACTCACATTCCATTCGCTCTGTAATTATAATTCATGCAGATCATTGGTTAAATGGTAGGCATATTGTGATGAAGTATACTACTATGTATCTTTTGAATACTCTCTCATTCTTTTATCCTGTTTTTTTCCATCTTTCTATGTATTTTCCTCTTTTTTTTTGTGTTTGCCCTATCGTTCTTCTTCTAGTCTTCATCCTCTAGTTCTTCTTCTTCTTCTTCTTCTTCTTCTTCTTCTTCTTCTTCTTCTTCTTCTTCTTCTTCTTCTTCTTCTTCTTCTTCTTCTTCTTCTTCTTCTTCTTCTTCTTCTTCTTCTTCTTCTTCTTCTTCTTCTTCTTCTTTTCCTTCTTCTTCTTCTTCTTCTTCTTCTTCTTTTCCTTCTTCTTTTTCTTTTTCTTCTTCTTTTTCTTTCTATTATTATTATTATTATTATTATTATTATTATTATTATTATTATTAATATTATTATTATTTTATTATTATTATTATTATTATTATTTTATTATTATTATTATTATTATTATTATTATTATTATTATTATTATTATTATTATTATTATTATTATTATTATTATTATTATTATTATTATTATTATTATTATTATTATCATTATTATCATTATCATTATTATTATTATTATTATTATTATTATTATTATTATTATTATTATTATTATTATTATAAATATTATTATTATTATTATTATTATCAGTATTATTAATATTATTTTTGATGTTGTTGTTATAATTCTTTTCTTGTTCTTCTTTTTCTTGTTTTCTTCTCTTTCTTCCTTATCATCGTCACCGCCCCCTCTTATTATTTTTTTCCCTTCTTCTTACTAAATTTGTTAAAGTCTTCTCAGATCTGATTCTTACCTCCACCAGGTTTACAGTGACTGGGTTAGGCTGACTCGGGTTAAAAGTTCTCTGCGACTTATGATACAGCGTGATTCCGTTACCCTGAAACAAACAAAAATATTGACTTACGTGAGTTAGATAGACCATTTACATGTGTGATTTAAATAACTAAAAAAAAAAAAAAAAAAAAAAAAACAAGAACAAAAACAAAAAAGAAAAAAAAGTTTGGCTTCCATGGACGCTTATAATCACGATCATTTGTTTAATGGATTTTTCTACTATAATCATTTTTAAGTAATTTTAAAATGGTGTTTCATTAGAAGTAAAATGCCGTGCTTATACACTCCAATACTGGTATAGTGAGACAATATCTTTACGTAGAGAAAAAGAAAAAAAAATTAACTGGTCAAGATTACTCATTTCAATAGAGGTTATTTAACAGAAGTATTTTCTCTTTGTTCTCTCTTTTTTTTCTTTTTTAGTCTAATATGATTTAAAGTGTTTTAAACCTATCAAATGAGCTTGTACGGAGTTTCGGAAAGAAAATATTTACGCCTATAAGCGCCTTGTGTGAAGCAAAACACATGATTGAGTATTGGATATCACTGTGGTTTCTAAAATGTAATAGTCCATTTTCCTTGTAAATGTAGTCCCCGTAAAGCAAACATATGATTTAACATTCAAATATGGTAACCATCATATCTGGCTCCATATATGCGGCCAAGGGGGGAAGACAAAGGTTCGTAAATCAAAATTATTTTGATTTTTAGGCACGATCTCATTCACCAAGGAACTAAATTATCCTGATACTTTTGCGCGGTTGCACTTTGTTTTTGGTTTGCGAACGAGAAGTTATTGGCTTCAAATGCTGGTCCCAATGCTGAATTCTTGCGAAATGTTCGATCCAAGCGTTTCCCTACTTCACTCGATGAAGCCTGGGTATTGCTACTCTTTTGCCATATCAACTAAGCCATCTGGATTTCGTGGTTGATAAATAACGGTGAGGCGATTGCTAAGTATTCTTTTCGTATCCACTCACCGTAATGATGACATCTGGGTCATCTGTTGGGATATCGAAACTGTCCACCTCATAGTAGACTTGGTATGAGAGCTGTCCTCCATAGCTGCTGATCTGTTGGGGATTCGGATAAAAATAATTCGTTTATCATCCTATATATATTTTACCACAACACAAATCCCAGTATCTTAAATTCTTTGTTAAAAGTCTTGAATTAATCTGCATGGAGAAGAAAGAAAAATCTTTTATATTCCCTTTTTCTTAGCTTTAAATTAATTACATAGAGCTTTTATAACACGCTAGTTGCCATAAATAAGAGAGCCAACCATTTTCGTTCTTCTTGTTCTTTGTAATCTTTTTATTGTTCAATTGCTATTGTTACAATCCATTAGAATGCGAGTGTTCCCACACTTACCATTGATTCTGCTTTCATTCGTCCTAATTCTACGGTACTGTCTGTTCTTCCGTTCAAGTGACTGCCAACAGTTCAAGAAGTGTGTTACACAAAACATCATACTAGTCATCCCATCCTGTGAAAATCTTCACTGCCACTTACCCTCTTGCTTAGGAACTGTCTGGGCAACTTCCAGTAGTAAGAACCGCTTCTCAGAACGGTATTGTAGTCGGTCACCTTAAACTCTCTGGACACTGGGATGAACTCGATATAACCGTCATCAGCCGGTTCGAGTGTGTCACGGCGGACGATACCCACCCGGTTACCCAGGGAGATCTGTGGAGGAGCGCGGAGAGAGCAGGGTAGAGGGGGTGGGCGGTGAGAGCAGGGTAGAGGGCATGGGCGGTGAGAGCAGGGTAGAGGGCATGGGCGGTGAGAGCAGGGTAGAGGGGATGGGCGGTGAGAGCAGGGTAGAGGGGATGGGCGGTGAGAGCAGGGTAGAGGGGATGGGCGGTGAGAGCAGAGTAGAGGGGATGGGCGGTGAGAGCAGGGTAGAGGGTATGGGCGGTGAGAGCAGGGTAGAGGAGATGGGCGGTGAGAGCAGGGTAGAGGAGATGGGCGGTGAGAGCAGGGTAGAGGGGATGGGCGGTGAGAGCAGGGTAGAGGGGATGGGCGGTGAGAGCAGGGTAGAGGGGATGGGCGGTGAGAGCAGGGTAGAGGGCATGGGCGGTGAGAGCAGGGTAGAGGGGATGGGCGGTGAGAGCAGGGTAGAGGGGATGGGCGGTGAGAGCAGGGTAGAGGGGATGGGCGGTGAGAGCAGGGTAGAGGGGATGGGCGGTGAGAGCAGGGTAGAGGAGATGGGCGGTGAGAGCAGGGTAGAGGGGATGGGCGGTGAGAGCAGGGTAGAGGGGATGGGCGGTGAGAGCAGGGTAGAGGAGATGGGCGGTGAGAGCAGGGTAGAGGGGGTGGGCGGTGAGAGCAGGGTAGAGGGGATGGGCGGTGAGAGCAGGGTAGAGGGGATGGGCGGTGAGAGATACAGAATAGCAAAAAGGCAATTATCCTTTTCAAAATCTTGGTTTTAGAATGTTTAAATAAATAAAGATAAATAAATGTTTATATATATATATATATATATATATATATATATATATGTATAACTGGGTATTGCACCTACTTATTTGCTCAAACGATCAATTTTATTAAAAGATTAACTATTTCCTTATGCACACAGATACTTTAACTTAACGCCAAACTACTTTATTATGTTAGCGAGGAAAAATACAAGAAATAAAGATTTCTAGCCCACAGCCTATTCGAACCCAAAATTGAATCATAGGAAAAGCATATATATTCCTGACTTTGTGAAGTCGTGAAAACTTAAAACAAAAAACAAAACAAAAAAAAAACCAACAAAACATTAGCTTAAACTTAACACTTTTTCAAAGTCCCTAACAATTTTGTAAAGAAGAATAGCTATCCAAAATAAACTAACCTGAGAGTACTGCAACTGACTGCTCAAACATGTCTGGGTCTGTCCAAAGCAGAAACATCTGATGCAGTCGCGGGGAGTGATAGCGTTGTCGTTGAATACCGGCTCCTTGCAGATACCAGGCGTTCCTGGTGGGGAAGGAGAGGACGAGGGAGTTTATGGGATATGTTGTGTAGAGACGCCACGAAATCGAGACGTTTTTGAGGAGGGGAAATTTCGGGTAAATGCAATTTTCCTAAAGAAAGCTTGAAATTTCCGTTTTTTTTAAATACTGCTCTAATTTCAAACTTTCATATTGTTTCAGAGATAGAGGCGTTTTAAATAGGGAGGACTTCAAGCCTTCTTGCTGAAAATGGCTTTTGTCCAGCTGTCATCTGTTCTCATTTTGTGATATTATCATCTCTAGCAAAGATATTCTTTACATAAATGCTTTTAAGGATCTTGTTTAATTTTCATGGTAAGGATTTCTCGTACAATTCTCTCAGCGTTAGCCGTTAGAGTTGAGAAAGAATCAAATTTACTGCATCTTTCACATGATAATACTTCATAGTGTTGCTTTTCTTGTCGAGTTTCTTTTAGATGACTTTATTTTCTGGATAATCATTCCTATACTGAATCACGTAGAGGAGTCCTTCCATAAGAATGTATATTACCTCACAACTTATAATTGTCAGGGCTGCAGTCGCCTTGTATGTTATTCTCCTCCACTGCGAGTGATGTAAAGTTCGATTATACTCAAACTTTCAATATTGTATAAAGCGTGGTGGAAGATGTCTCAATATTTTTCAATATTATCGCCAGAACTGCACCGCCTCTTACTTCACCTAAGACATTCTGCATATATAGCATTTTTAGTCCAGACTATAGATCAAAATGAGCACTGGACCATCCCCCGCCCAGCTAAAGAAATGAAAAATAATATATTGATTAATTTTTAGGTTTTGATCTTGTAAAAGATCAAGATATCGCAACTTGTGAGACGACCAATTTGAAGTGCTCCGCTTTGGAAACGTGACATGATGCCAAAGGTCAGAATGGCTATTTAGATACCTACAAAACATGACATTGAGAAGCCTTGTCATCAAACACTGTTGCTTACTTATGATGCGCCGAGGGAAATTGATCAACAAGCCTAAAAGCAGACTGAAGCCTAGGCATCCACCGCCAAATGCAAACGATCCCAGGATTGGCTAACAAGTCATGCAATCACGTTCTTTTCGGCTAACTAAAAGTGCCCGCGTACACTGCGCCAGGCCAGCTGATCTACTCATAATTATGTTCTTATGAGTCATCTTACTATTAAAGACCCTTAATGTTTTCCTTGTATTCGCTAGGTAGTTTACTGAGTCCCAAACAAAAGAAACTGCACGCTCGAAAAACGATCCGCGCGACTGATTTAAACTACTTCATTTACATACAACGTGATTCAGGAGAGGGCTTAAACGCCCAGTGGACGCGCTGCCTTTACACAGACCAACATTCTGCACAAAAAAAATATGACTCAGAAACTCACTGCGGACTATGATGAGGGCGTCTGGGACCGCAAAAATGCTGCCTCTGTTGTTGAGCGCCTCGCACGTGTAGGCGCCGGCGTCCTCGATCATGGCGTTGCGAACGGTGAGCACGCCGCGGCCCTGGTAGCTGGTGACGGTCACGCGGGGACCCTGGGGGATGTTGCCCCAGTTGAGGCGCCACACGATCAGAGGTGTCGGCACGCCAACGGCCTCGCAGTAGATGCTGAACGTGCCGTTGATTTCGACGATGATTTCCTTGGCCGGGGGAGTCGTGATGGAAGGTCTCACTGTGGATTGTTGGTGGGGGGGGAGTGGGAAAAAAGGGATGGTAAGTAGAAGATAAATACAGATGGGAATGAGTGGGAAAAAAGGAAGGTTTAGTAGAAGATAAATACAGATAGGAATGAGTGGGAAAAAAGGAAGGTTTAGTAGAAGATAAATACAGATGGGAATGAGTGGGAAAAAAGGAAGGTTTAGTAGAAGATAAATACAGATGGGAATGAGTGGGAAAAAAGGAAGGTTTAGTAGAAGATAAATACAGATGGGAATGAGTGGGAAAAAAGGAAGGTTTAGTAGAAGATAAATACAGATGGGAATGAGTGGGAAAAAAGGAAGGGTTAGTAGAAGATAAATACAGATGGGAATGAGTGGGAAAAAAGGAAGGGTTAGTAGAAGATAAATATAGATGGGAATAAGTTAGTGTTTTCAGAAAGACATTTTAAGTTTAAGTAATATCCATACCGTTTATGGTATTTATCTCATCAATCGCAAAGAATAAAATAAAGAAGAGAAAATTGAGAAATAGAGAGACACATACAAAATAATAAAAAAAAAAATACATAACATATACACATGAAAGTTAAAACTATGCAGTGCACTTATATAAATGAAAAAAAAACAAAACAAAACAAAACAAAAAAAAAACATAGTACACAAGTATAAAAATTATATTTTTGCGTTATCCTAAACGTAAAAGTTTTTTTAAAAAGGAAACTAAGAAATAAACAGCGTTAGGCTGCGCAGATTGAGATTACTCACTGCAGGATCTTTCATCGGAGCGGTCCACACAGTCGTTCTCCTCATCACACTGGTACGATGCTGGGACACACTGGTTCCCTGAGGCACACTGAAACTCGTCGGCGCGGCATGGAGCACCAGGCTCTAGGGTAGCTGTTGGAAGGATTGGTTCATAGATTGGTTGTCTGATTGGTTCATAGATTGGTTGTCTCATTGGTTCATTGATTTGGTTGTCTCATTGGTTCATAGATTGGTTCTCTCATTGGTTCATAGATTGGTTGTCTGACAGGTTCATACATTGGTTGTCTGTTTGGTTCATAGATTGGTTGTCTCATTGGTTGATAGATTGGTTGTCTCATTGGTTGATAGATTGGTTGTCTCATTGGTTCATAGCTTGGTTGCCTGATTGGTTCATATATTAGTTGTCTGACTGGTTCATAGATTGGTTCATAGGTTGGTTGCCTAATTGGTTCATATATTAGTTGTCTGAATGGTTCATAGATTGGTTGTCTGTTTGGTTCATAGATTGGTTGTCTCATTGGTTCATAGATTGGTTGTCTCATTGGTTCATGGATTGGTTGTCTGTTTGGTTCATAGATTGGTTGTCTCATTGGTTCATAGATTTGTTGCCTCATTAGTTCATAGATTAGTTGTCTCATTGGTTCACAACTTGGTTGCCTGATTGGTTCATATATTAGTTGTCTGACTGATTCATAGATTGGTTGTCTGTTTGGTTCATAGATTGGTTCATAGGTTGGTTGCCTAATTGGTTCATATATTAGTTGTCTGAATGGTTCATAGATTGGTTGTCTGTTTGATTCATAGATTATTGTCTGATTGGTTCATAGATTGGTTGTCTCATTGGTTCATAGATTGGTTGTCTCATTAGTTCATAGATTGGTTGTCTCATTGGTTCATAGATTGGTTGTCTGTTTGGTTCATAGATTGGTTCATAGGTTGGTTTCCTAATTGGTTCATATATTAGTTGTCTGAATGGTTCATAGATTTGTTGCCTCATTAGTTCATAGATTGGTTGACTGATTGGTTGACAGATTGTCTGTCTAATTGGTTGATAGATTGGTTTTTTATTGGTTCTCTAGATTGGTCGTCTGATTAGTTCATAGATTGGTTTTCTGATTGGTTCATAGATTGGTTCATAGACTGGTTATCTCATTGGTTTATAGATTGGATGTCTGATTGATGGATAGCTGGATTGCCTAATATTGCTTGGTGTTATTTTAATTTCTTAAATTTTTTATATTGGATATTGGTTGTTAGATGAATGTTCGGTAGTTCGGAAGTTCAGTGTTGGGTTTATCATTCAGCTGATCAACAGAGTAGGTAAATGCAAACGGTTTACGGGTTTTTGTATATTGCTAAATAGATAGCTTGTCTTTAAAACTCATCTTTACGTAAACCATAACCCTAGTCTGCCGAGAAGCCAAAAAGAGATGGCGAATGATTTTTAGTTGAATTTATGTCCCCTAGGTTTCGTCAGGAATGTCTGAAATCACTATTTGGAAAAAAAAAGTTTTGTCAAATGTTTTGTAGAACATTTTTATCCGACAGCAGTGGAAAGTTGTGAAACAAACTTTTATGTAATGAATAATAGGCTACACACATGGGGAAGAAAAGCCTTCTCCAAACATAACCCCGTCCGCCTAGGAGTAACTAGCTATCTATTTCATCTTTCCTATATCGAGGAATACATCACCCAGTATACTAAGTACAGACGCAGCTCAGGAACTGTACTCACGGCAATTTTGCTCGTCTGATCCATCCACACAATCATAGTCTCCATCACAACGCCAGATCTTCACCGCACACTGACCGTTGTTACACCGGAATTCATTGGGCTCACAGGGTAGACTCGCGCCTAAACATCAGATGGGGTGGACGAGGGTCGAGAAGGGTAAGCGGGGGAGGGGGGCACGATAAATCAGATAACGCTTCTATAAATGGTAAAGCTTTGATGTAAGATTCTACCGGAAGGTTTATTCTTTAGTTGTTGATTGAATCGATTCTGGATTTGTCCTGGCATTTTTTTTTGTAAAGGAAAGCATGAAGTTTATGTGAAATGGAGGGGGGTGGGGAGAGAGACAAACAGAGGGATAGAGAAACAGACTTATGGACGGACGGACAGACAAAGGCAGAAAGAGATAAAAAGATAGAAAGAGGGAAAAATAGAGACGAAGAAACGAAGAGACACATAAATAGGTATAAAAGAGACAGAGACAGGGTAGAAAGAAGAAGGAGCCTCCTTCTTCTTTACAGAATTTTACAAAAATGGCCATTAAAATTATTAATAAAAATTAATCAAAGTCTCAATGTTTAAAATATTGAGCGAGGATATGAGGTGACTGATGGAAATATTATCCTCTTCTTCATGACAGTATATCAACTTCAATCCTGAAAAAAATATTTCGTAATATAAGCAACTGGTCAGGAATTGCAGCAAAACTCACAGACACAATAAAAAGAAAACATAAACAACTGAAGTAGAAATAATATTATCTGCACAATCATAAAATCCCCGTTTTAAACAAAATGCAACAAAACCGGCACCAGTGTAAGTACCAGTACAAGCATCAGCAGAATTCCCTTAATTCCAAAGCCAAAAAACTTAAAGCAAATGAGCCACAGCATCTTTTGTTTGGTAAGATACAAGGCTCATTAAGGAAAAAGTCCCCCCCCCCCCCCCGAAAAAAACGTAGAGAAAAATATCAAGAAATTAAAATTAATCAAAACGGTAACAGCAACAACAATCAATTTAATTTACAGCAACAACACCAAACAGTTTGCAGCAATAACAACCAATGTACAACAACAGCAACAATCAATCAATGTACAACAACAACAACAACAATCAATCAATGTACAGCAACAGCAACAAACAATGTACAGCAACAACAAACAATGTACAGCAACAACAAACAACATACAGCAACCACCAAAATACAGCAACAATAACGACCAATGTACAGCAACAACAACCAATGTCCAGCAACAACAATGTACAACAACAAGAACAACAACCAATGACCAGCAACATCAAACAATGAACAGCAACAACGAAAAATGTACAGATGGAACAATGTGCAACAACAACAACAACAACAACTACAATCAATATACTGCAACAATAACAAACAATGTACAGCAACAGCAACACTTGTGAACAACAATGTACAGAAACAAAAATAAAAGTATCGGACAAATAACCAGTGCCCAGCAACAGAAACCACTGTTCAAACCACACAAACTTACTGCACTCTCTCTCGTCCGAGCCATCATCGCAGTCGGCCTCTCCGTCACACAGATAGTCCTGGGGGATACACCTGCCGTCCGAACAGGTCGCCTGGCCCCTACCACAAGGCCCGTCTGGGCGTTCCACGACACTCGGACCAACTAGATTGGGTGGACAGTGGTCAGGGAGTAAAGAGGATGGGAACGATAATTTTAGATTTTCGATGCCTCTACGCCCTAAAGATTTATGTATGAAATGCCCTATTAAAATGAATATCGCTTCGTTCGTTGTTTTGCATTTGTTTTTGTTTATTTTTTTCGTTTATTTTTTTAAACTCTTGTTCACTTTAGATGCTTCTTAGTCGAAGGAACTTCAAAATTTGAATATTTAGTATGGAATTAAGATGCCTGCAGAAGCTTACTGCACGCTAAACTAACTAAACAATATCTGCTTCTCGGACTTGGCATCCCTGAGAGTTGACAACCAGTAGATTTACGACCTCTGATCATTGCGTGCTCTACGTCAGATCAATCCATTTTGAGAACTTAGCGCTTAATTAAACTTAAAATTTTCGAAACATGAAATAACGGTCAATTAATGCTTATGAGGTTTAAAAGTAAGAGAGGGGGGGGGGGGGGGTGGAGACACAACGCACCATATTCCACGCTGAGACGAGCGTCCGCCTCCAGAACACCGCTGGGAGTGTCCACGACACACCTGTAGTCGCCACTGTCCTCTGGCCGCAAGTTGACGATGGTCATGCGGCTACCCGACTGAGTGGCTTGTGGTGGCATTGCCTGAGAAAAGACAGAAAAGTAAAAACAAAACAAAACAAAAAAAAAAATAAGAAGAAAACACTATGTCTTAAAAGACTTGATTCGATTTCTGAAAGATTCGCGAGTTGTTCGAATGGATTAAATGTTTAACTTTCCGATCGATAGTGTCCTTTCCTTGAAATTTGTTGTATGCCTCATGACCTAGGACCTACGAATAAAAAACATATCTGTAAATAACTTGTCTGTAGACATCGGGATAGTTTGCGTGAGTAACATACGTCTATGTGTGTCTTAAAAAGAAAAGAACTTCCGAAGTCATCAGGGATAGATTTAGTGTGTAATATGTCTATGTGTATTTGAGATGAAAAGAACTTCCGAAGACATCGGGGATAGATTTCGTGTATAATATGTCTATATATGTCTTGAGATGAAAAGAACTTCCGAAGACATCGGGGATAGATTTATTGTGTAATATGTCTATATGTGTCTTGAGGTGAAAAGAACTTCCGAAGACATCGGGGATAGATTTATTGTGTAATATGTCTATATGTGTCTTGAGGTGAAAAGAACTTCCGAAGACATCGGGGATAGATTTATTGTGTAATATGTCTATATATGTCTTGAGATGAAAAGAACTTCCGAAGACATCGGGGATAGATTTCGTGTATAATATGTCTATATGTGTCTTAAGATGAAAAGAACTTCCGAAGACATCGGGGATAGATTTCGTGTGTAATATGTGTATGTGTGTCTTGAGATGAAAAGAACTTCCGAAGACATCGGGGATAGATTTCGTGTGTAATATGTGTATATGTGTCTTGAGGTGAAAAAAACTTCCGAAGACATCGGGGATAGATTTCGTGTGTAATATGTGTATGTGTGTCTTGAGATGAAAAGAACTTCCGAAGACATCGGGGATAGATTTCGTGTGTAATATGTGTATATGTGTCTTGAGGTGAAAAAAACTTCCGAAGACATCGGGGATAGATTTCGTGTGTAATATGTGTATGTGTGTCTTAAGATGAAAAGAACTTCCGAAGACATCGGGGATAGATTTCGTGTGTAATATGTGTATGTGTGTCTTGAGATGAAAAAAACTTCCGAAGACATCGGGGATAGATTTCGTGTGTAATATGTGTATGTGTGTCTTGAGATGAAAAAAACTTCCGAAGACATCGGGGATAGATTTCGTGTGTAATATGTCTATGTGTGTCTTGAGATGAAAAGAACTTCCGAAGACATCGGGGATAGATTTAGTGTGTAATATGTGTATATGTGTCTTGAGGTGACAAGAATTTCAGATTGCCTGTGAAAGTGTAGGAAGAAAGGGTCGAGAAGGGGAAGGTGGATTTTTTTTTTCGTGGGGGGAGGGGGAGCTCAAGTTGTGAGTTGTGTACATAGGGTTGGAAGATCACTTACTCCTCCAGTTCGGCGAACCCATCTGATGTTTGGGTTTCTCAATCCATCAACCTGGCAGATGAAGGATGCGCTAGTACCCACTCGCTTTCGCATTTCACGGGGGCTGACTTGGATGCCCGCCACAACAGTGGCTGTGGAGGAACAACAGGTAGTTCTCAGTAGACATATCTCCAAGAACGGAGAAAGGGCAGAGAGAGAGAGAGAGAGAGAGAGAGAGAGAGAGAGAGAGGGGGGGGGGCGGAAGACAGATAGAGACAGAGAAAGAAGTATGAGAGATTATAAAAAAGACACATATAAGAAGATAGGTCAATATGCAGAGAAGGACAGATTGATAGAGAGAGAACGAGAGAGAGAGAATGAGAGAGATAAGTAGAGAGATAGACAGACAGATAGATAGACAGAGAAAGGTGAAGAGACAGAGAAAGAAAGACACATAATGTCATATACAGAGAAGGAGTTACAAAGAGAGAAATAGAGAGAAAGACAGCCGAACAGACAAAGAGACAGAGAAAGATAGAGAGACAAAGAGAAAGGGAGAGAGAGAGAAGCACGAGAGATTATTAAAAAAAAAAACACATTTAAGGAGATAGGGCGATAGAAAGAGAAGCGAGATTTAGAGACAGGCACAGAGAGAGAGAGAGAGAGAGAGAGAGAGAGAGAGAGAGAGAGAGAGAGAGAGAGAGAGAGAGAGAGAGAGAGAGAGAGAGAGAGAGAGAGAGAGTTAGAGAGAGAGTTAGAGTTAGAGTTGTCTTGCGACCATGGGACGATAATGATAACTTTCTTTTATTTATTTCATTGATAATTTATAATCACTGATCTATCACCCTGCACGGCAAAGTTGTGAAGAAAGCTAAAATATGGAGAGAGACTTAAAACCAGGTTGAGAGACACATTCAAAAAAGACATAGAGCAAGAGCGGTGGAGGTTGGGAGAGATGCAGAACGAGGTAAAACCAGAACCAGAGACAGTGGACTTACGGCAGCCCCTCTCATCTGAACTGTCCGAACATTGGATCTGACCATCACACCTGCTGTAACCTGGGGCGCATTGACCGTCGCTGCAGACAAACTCACCAGGGCCGCATGTGGGGCCTGTGACAGACACGTGGGAGAGGAAGAGGGAGAAAACAACGAAATCAACAAGCTATTTTAACTGCTTTCTTTGAAATTTGTCTGACATTAAGGGATTTTTTTAAGTAAACAGAGGGTACGATATTATATTTCTAGTTTTTGTTAGTTGCTCTTTATAGAGTGAGTGGTTGTAGTTGGAACAAGAAGAATTACTTCCCTTTATTCTCTTTATTTAATTTTAGTGTATAAGTAGATCAAGCTGAATTTATACCATTTTCCTGTCAATTTTACACAGGCTAAAAGCAATAGCATCTATTGTAATTTGCTAAACTTAAGTTTAATTTTTTTTTTTTTTTAAATTTAGATCTTGATTTTTAGCTTAACCAAGTGTTTATATAGGATAGTATCTACAATATTCATTATGATAAACACGATTCTAGTTTATTTTAACGGTCTATTGGGTCTATTGATATTACCATGGTGACTTGTGTTTCTTGTAAAAATGATATGTCAGTTGCTTGGATGAGATTAATTTCCATTCGTGAGTAGCAAATTTGTCTATATTTTTTTTCTTTTTTTTTTTTCGACCAGCTACAGAAACATTTTAATATCCTCCTCCATTTTCGCAAAACAAAACAAAACAAAAACATAGCGAAAGTGCTATTTTACAATTTGAGTAAAGCAACAACAAAACCACTTTGATAAATAAAGTATAGATTTCTACACTTACTGTACTATGGATTGTTATTTTGGTTATTTTTTCTAGAAATGTATTTTAGTACACACGTGTTGTAAAAAATAAAAAAATAGAAAAAAATCTTTTCAAAATAAATACGAAAACAAAATGTATTATTTGCTAACGACGATTGTCTGTCTGTCTGCCTCTCCCTCTCTCTATCTCTACCTCTCTCTCTCTCTTTCTCTCACTCTCTCTCTCTCTCTCTCTCTCTCTCTCTCTCTCTCTCTTTTTCTATCTCTCTCGTATAAAACCCTGCCAAACAGGTTATCTGCTTGTTTGCATTATAATTAAGAAAAAATGAAAATACAAATAAAACAAAAAGAAAACTAAAAAAAAAAAAATGTTCAGTGTGGATTAAGTCCTGGACAATAAAGATCCATGAAGTAGAAAAGCTGAAAAGAATGTTCCAGAATTTGAAGATTTGGATGAAATTTTCTAACCAGCAATTTAAAAACTTCCCTTTTTGCCGCTTATAAAATTAAATCAAGAAAGTTTTGCGAAATAGAACTGAAAAATAAAGCGATACAGCATAAAAACTCATCAATTGGGAGAATAATATTTGGATTCAAAACCTTGCAAGATTATAATGTGCAGGAAATATGTAAAAATGTGGAGGAGAAAGCATCTTTGGTATTGCAAGGCAGCTGACTATTCATAGTTCTTCAAGAGGAAGAAAACGCATTGTGTGGTTAAAAAAAAACAAAAAAAAACACGAACGCTTAGAGTTCTTTTAGAGGAATAAAACGGTGGTGCATTGTGCAGAGAACATATAGAAAATTTTACCTTTTCAATCCTTGCTTCTGTTTTAAATACTTTAAAATTCTCAATAGATTTTTTTCTAACCGCACATGAAATAACCCCCCGCCAAAAAGAAAAAAAAAAGAAAAGAAAAATTGTTAAAAATTACAAAACATTGAAAGCGTGTTCTAGAGAAGCAAAAGCACTGTTTCAAATGAGCTGCGCAATCTATTTCATTACCCGCAGTCAACGCTAAATAGATTCTTTCATTCCATCTCTCTGAAATGTGATGAGATTAAACGAGCTGCAGGTTAAGTCGAGAGTACAGTGAATATTATTTAAATGAAGCTTGGTTTGAGGATTAATCAGACCAGCCATGCAAGGGGCGACGCAAAAAAGATATTTCTAACAACAGTTAACGAATTTTGGAAGAAAAGAAATGTAAAACAGGATTGTGGACAGTTACTTGATTATCTAGCATTATTTATCACTTCCGTAAATTCAACAGAAAGAAAAACTTCAATACCTCTTCTGGTTATAACAAAATTGAATCTTACAACAAGAAAAATCTGGCTTTGTAACCTCTAAGTAGCTTCGGCTGTGATATAAAGGTTTGTTTCATTTTGAGAAAATGCCTAAATACAGCAAAATTTTGCTATGTCGAAAATGCTTTTACATCGACTGACAAATGTATGATTAATCTAGATCTAGTTTGTTTAGAAGCTGGTGTGTCCAAGAGAAATAACATTATGATCTTATTATCCATAAATATATAGCGCAGGACAGATGTGGAGAAAAAATTGTACTAAAGTTATTCATAAATGAAAGTTAGTTTAAATTATAAAGCGGTAAAGAAACTTGTTTCTGTGTTAATGTAAGCAGCTGGATATCTGACTTTGTAGATTAAGTAAAAAGTATTGTAGGTGGGTGGGTAGATAGGTAGCGAGAGAAAAGGAGGGAGAAGAGAGAGAAGACAGTCAGAATGAGAGTAAAAAATAGAGGGAAATTTTGAATAAAAAGGGTAGGATAGAATTAATGTACCTTATTGTGGAGAGAGAAATAGAGCAAGAGAGAGAGAGAGAGAGAGAGAGAGAGAGAGAGAGAGAGAGAGAGAGAGAGAGAGAGAGATAGGTAGGCAGATAGATATATAGATAGAGAGAGAGCTAGACAGAATAAAGAAAGAGAGAGAGAGAGAGAGATAGACAGACAGACAGATAGATAGATAGTCAGAGAGAGAGAGAGAGAGAGAGAGAGAGAGAGAGAGAGAGAGAGATTAAATGAGAGAAATATATAGAGAGAGAAACAGAGAGACAGAGAGAGAGATTAATCGAGAGAAATAGAGAGAAAGATGGTAAAAGAGAGAATTATTTTTCTTCGCCACGAAGTTGTCAAATTTAAAACCTGATAATTTCAAGAAACAAAAACAATCACAAAAAAATAATAATAATATTAATAGACATCGCCCAAAATAAGCACATGCTGAGTTAAATATCGACATTGGTCAGCGCTACACAGGCCGTGGTTATCATAATTATTTTTTTTTTTTTGAAGCAGGCGCCGGTGTGTGCCCACTTACGACAGCCGTCTTCATCTGAGCCGTCCGGGCAGTCCATGTTTCCGTCACAAGATGTGTTTAAAGGCACGCAGTCTCCAGTTACACACTGGAACGCCGTGGGCGGACACGGGCTGAGCGGGGCTGAAAACATAGCGAGGTGTGCATGACAAAGCTGTCACAAGAAGCGATGTTTGAGAAATCGTTTTTTTTTTATTTATTTTAGCAACACGTTGATGGATTCGACTCCTGCCCCACTATAAAAACAACAACCCAATAATAATAATAATAATAATAATAATAATAATAATAATAATAATAATAATAATAATAATAATAATAATAATAATAATAATAATAAGAATAAGAATAAGAATAATAATAATAATAATAATAATAATAATAATAATAATAATAATAATAATAATAATAATAATAATAATAATAATAATAATAATAATAATAATAATAATAATAATAGTAATATTAATAATAATAATAATAATAATAATAATAATAATAATAATAAGAAGAAGAAGAAGAAGAAGAAGAAGAAGAAGAAGAAGAATAAGAATAAGAATAATAGTAGTAGTAGTAGTAGTAGTAGTAGTAGTAGTAGTAGTAGTAGTAGTAGTAGTAGTAGTAGTAGTAGTAGTAGTAGTAGTAGTAGTAGTAGTAGTAGTAGTAGTAGTAGTAGTAGTAGTAGTAGTAGTAGTAGTAGTAGTGAAAATAATAATAACAATAATAATAATAATAATAATAATAATAATAATAATAATAATAGTAGTAGTAGTAGTAGTAGTAGTAGTAGTAGTAGTAGTAGTAGTAGTAGTAGTAGTAGTAGTAGTAGTAGTAGTAGTAGTAGTAGTAGTAGTAGTAGTAGTAGTAGTAGTAGTAGTAGTAGTAATAATAATAATAATAATAATAATAATAATAATAATAATAATAATAATAATAATAATAATAATAATAATAATAATAATAATAATAATAATAATAATTATAATAATAAATAAGTAAATAACTTAACAATATATATATAAAAAGGTAAAAAAAAAAAAAAGAGACAAGCAACAGTTAATGTCACTGCTGAAAATTTTCTTTTGTCATATCACAAAAAAGTAGAGGAATATTGTAACTCTTACGAGGTTGGTTGTGTTCGACAGATGATGACTTAACCATGGGATAAAAATCTTGATTTTATATGATTAAAAGCTGTGGGGGAGGTGTGGGGTAGAACTTTTGAGCAGTTGGAAATATCAATAGTAATAGAACGTAATGTTAAATCTTGATAATTTTTTAAACTCGAATTTAATGTTACGTTGTCCAATTCCATTTAAATGTATAAATGATCCAATCGTGTCGCCTTCTCTGGGGCCGTTTCTTTTCTTTTCTTTTCTTTGTTTTTTAACTAAAGGTGAAATTGAAACCCTATGTAAGATACAAGCAGCTAGAGATATATGCGCTTTCCTCCATACCATATATATATATATATATATATATGTAAGATAGGATTGAAGCAGCTAAAAAGCACATGTGCTTTACTCCATAATTGTAACGGAGCAAAAATACATTTGATGCAAAACATTTAGGGTCATGCATTGCGCACTGAGCCACGAAACGGATGTGTAAAACTCCCTTTTTGCGCACTTTCATGTAAGAAGAGGAAGCGCTGGGTATATTGAATACATTACATGCATTCTCAGATTTGATGACTTGGAACTTGCATCAGGAAACTCGTGAAGGGACAGTTTAGAAAGATTGATAAGCTAACTGAGGGAGGTACATTCGTGCACGCGAGGACCGCTTGGCGTTTTGGAACTTCAGTCGCATAAGTTCATTTACAATGTTCCATCCAAAGTGATATGAATAGAAAATAGTGTGAAACAAAGATGAGCATTGAAGTAGAGAGTCAAGTAAGATGCAAATTTATATCAAGGTTTTACTTATTTTTTTTTTACCTTTTGAGTATATATTACCTTGGAGGGAAAATAGTATGGATAGGCGAAGCAAACTGTTTTACTATATAAATTGAGAAAGAGTTCGAATTGGAAGATATAAGAAAAAAAAAATACAGTTCATTCGTAGCCTAAAGGTGGGGTTAATTATAAGAGAGAGAGAGAGAGAGAGAGAGAGAGAGAGAGAGAGAGAGAGAGAGAGAGGGAGAGAAAAAATGATTGAGGGAGAGTCAAGAGATAAGAGAAGAATATAAATGGAGAGGCTAAGTAGACGATATGTGTATCATAATATATGAAGTCTTTGAGCAGCAAAACCATTCAAACTGCGGAGGAGGGGATAGCCAATCGGGTAAAGCGATGCTGTTGTCATCTCATGCGGACTGCCATAGAGAGTGAACTACAAGAGCTGTACTCTACAGGCTGTGGCTAGAGAGGCTCCTTGGTGCCCACTTACGACAGTCGGTTTCATCCGAGCCATCGGGACAGTCAATTTTCCCATCGCAGGAGGAGTTCATAGGTACGCAATTTCCCGTTTTACATTGGAACATTGTGTCGGGACATCTGCTTTGAGGTGCTGAAATCCACGTAAGGAGTGAAGATAAAGATTTCACACCGACATGTTCTCAAATTTGAATATAGATAAATTATAACTGGTATCGATTTGGCAGCTTTTCGCGCCGATATGCTCTAAAAGTTTGATATCGATGAACTATGTATGGTGTCGCTTTGGTAGCTTTTCTCACCGATATGTACTCAGAATGTGATATCGATAAACTATGTTTGATATCGATCTACCAGCTTTCAGAAGAGAAATTCTCACAATATATTATGGTTCAGCGTTATGTTGAAGGCATGTATGCAGGGTTGAGGATTCACATACTTAAGACGTTTGAAGGGTGAAGCATGTTCAAATGACGAAATGATGTCAAAATTTTATTTCTCTTAAAATGAAAAAAAGAGTATTTTCTTCTTCTGACTGGAAGCTTGATAATTAAGAACGATGCTTCGAAATATGTTAAATTTTCCAAAATGGATAGTGTTAAACAATGTAGACTTGTCATTTGTTTTAAATGTTAAGTGAGAACATATCTAATGTGTTCGATAATTAGACATACATATTCGGTTTCGTTTTACAAGCTGTTGACATATGGATATATAAAAGTGAAAGTAGATGACACTTTTTGAATGTGTGATTCGCAATTTCGTTAATCTTAATCTCTTTTAATAGTACATGAAGTGTCTATTTCCTGGGATTATTTGAAAAAAAGTCCAAAATCCCACAGTAAAAAGAAAATAGAAAATCTTGTAAAATTTCTAACGAACGTGGTTAAGCCAGTTTTGTCCAGCTCATTCATAGCTTTTGATGGCAGAATGAGCGCCCTGTTCACAGCGAAATAACGCTACGCTACTAATTAAAGAAAAGGGATCCTTCTTTGGTTCTTTAGCAAGTACATTACAAGAATTGTTCCATTCTAATCTTTTTCAACTATCGTCACCATTTTATCGGAACATTCACAAAGTAGGTTGAAAATTCGAATATTGTACAAACACACGCACGCACGCATACACAAAGATCTTATCACAGCTTTGGTTTTACATGATCTTTATATAAAGTTGACCACCAGAATTATACTCCTCAACCCTCTCCTCCTTTTTCTCTTCATGCTGCTGTATTCCTATGGCGATGTATTATAACAGGCGACCAGTGCCACTAATTCACTTGATAAGACCCAATCCATCAATAGACGGGCATCTCCTATAGGTCACGTCCAGCAGTACCTGTTTTCCTTAAGTCTCCAACAATTGAGACAAGATTCCCACAATCCTAGACGGTTGGCGGCGCAGAGCATGCGACGAAAAAAAAAACTGAAAGTCACTTACGGCAACCCTCTTCGTCCCGGCCGTCTCGGCAGTCCCTGTTGCCGTCACACTTCCGCCGGTTGTCCAGACATGCGCCGTCACACTCAAACTCAAAGTCCTGGCAGACAAGTGCTGAGGAGATGAGAAATACATACTCAGGTAATCAGAAATAGAGTAGATAAAACAAATTTTAGACAATTAAATCTCAGGGCTCACTGTCTTCTTCTTTTTTTACGATGTTTATGGTGTGCATTTATTATTATTATTAATTATTATTATTATTATTATTATTATTATTATTATTATTATTATTATTATTATTATTATTATTATTATTATTATTATTATTATTATTATTATTATTATTATTATTATTATTATTATTATTATTATTATTATTACTATTCCTCCATTGTTATTAAAAAAACTCCTCATCGTAATCCTAAAACCTTATAATATTGTGCTGGTATTCTTTTCCAAATCATTCTTTTTAAAACATCTAAGCCTGTTACCATATCAAAAGAAAGCCTCATTGACCAGAATTTCGTCACTTACGGCAGCCTGCCTCGTCCCGTCCGTCTCGGCAGTCCCTGATGCCGTCGCACCGCTCCCGGTTGTTCACACATGTACCGTCACACTCAAACTCGAAGTCACGGCACCGAGGAGCTGAAGAGGTAAGAACCACGAAATCAAAAGTAGAGGGGATAAATACAATAGCTCACTGCATTCTTTTTACGATGCTTATAGTGAATATTTGATTATCATCATCATTATTATTATTATTATTATTATTATTATTATTATTATTATTATTATTATTATTATTATTATTATTATTATTATTATTATTATTATTATTATTATTATTATTATTATTATTATTATTATTATTATTATTATTATTATTGCTATCATTGCTTTTATGGTATTGTCAATTTTATTCTTATACTTGTTAATTGTAATATAATAACACTTATAATTATCACAATTACTACTACTACTACTACTACTACTACTACTACTACTACTACTACTACTACTACTACTACTACTACTACTACTACTACTACTACTACTACTACTACTACTACTACTACTACTACTACTACCGCTACTACTACTACTACTACTACTACTACTACTACTACTACTACTACTACTACTACTACTACTACTACTACTACTACTACTACTACTACTACTACTACTATTACTACTATTACCATCGTAATTACTATAACTGTTATTTTTTAAAATCACCCTCATAACCTTAAAAAAATATGCTGATATTTTTTTTCCAAATCGTTCTTTTTAAACTATCTCAGTTTGTTACCAGGGTGAGCGGTGACTACCAATCCAGAGGTTCCAAATTCGAATCACAGTCTGGACTAAAATGAGCTTCCCTGTGCCCACCCAGTACTTAACTGGTAGCTACGTCTCTTTAGAGTTTGCGAAAGTAAAAGCGATGTGTAAAGCAATGACAAACTATATACGCCGAAAGTAAAGGTGAAGAGTAAAGTAATAACTAACTATCTACGACGAAAGTAAAGGTGACGAGTAAATCAATAGCTAACTATCTACGACGAAAGTAAAGGTGACGAGTAAAGCAATAGCTAACTATCTCCGACGAAAGTAAAAGCGATGTGTAAAGCAATGACAAACTATATACGACGAAAGTAAAGGTGACGAGTAAAGCAATAGCTAACGATTTACGACGAAAGTAAAGGCGATGTGTAAAGCAATGACAAACTATATACGACGAAAGTAAAGGTGACGAGTAAAGCAATAGCAAACTATCTACGACGAAAGTAAAGACGACGAGTAAAGTAATGGCAAACTATCCACGACGAAAGTAAAGGTGACGAGTAAAGCAATAGCTAACTATCTACGACGAAAGTAAAGGTGACGAGTAAAGCAATAGCTAACTATCTACGACGAAAGTAAAGGTGACGAGTAAAGCAATAGCTAACTATCTACGACGAAAGTAAAGGTGACGAGTAAAGCAATAGCTAACTATCTACGACGAAAGTAAAGGTGACGAGTAAAGCAATAGCTAACTATCTATGACGAAAGTAAAGGCGACGAGTAAAATAATGGCAAACTATCTACGACGAAAGTAAAGGCGATGTGTAAAATAATGGCAAACTATCTACGACGAAAGTAAAGGCGATGTGTAAATCAATGACAAACTATCTCACAATGTCGCATGCCAAGAACACACCTGTCCCCCCCCTCCCTACGCTGGGATCGAGTTAGGCACTCAGTTTACTTTACTTTAGTGCGTTTGTCACCAGTACTAAAGAAAGCTTCTCTAAGCTGATTTTTGTCACTTACGGCAACCCTCTTCGTCTCGTCCGTCTCGGCAGTCCCTGTTGCCGTCACACTTCCGCCGGTTGTCCACACATGTGCCGTCACACTCAAACTCAAAGTCCTGGCATCGAGGTGCTGAGGAGGTGAGAAATACCGCAGAATTAAGACATTCGGGTCATTGTTATTTCCCTTGACAGCCTTTCTTCTTGCTACGATAGTTATGTTGTGTTATTATTATTATTATTATTATTATTATTATTATTATTATTATTATTATTATTATTATTATTATTATTATTATTATTATTATTATTATTATTATTATTATTATTATTATTATTATTATTATTATTATTATTATTATTATTATTATTATTATTATTATTATTATTATTATTATTGTTGTTGTTGTTGTTGTTATTATAATCATCATCATCATCATCATCATCATCATTATTATTATTACTATTATTATTATTATTATTATTATTATTATTATTATTATTATTATTATTATTATTATTATTGTTGTTGTTGTTGTTGTTATTTTTTAATATTATCATTACTTTTACTGTTATTATAAAACTAATCACGATCATCATCATCATCATCATCATCTCATTATTCTTTGAAATATATGAAATCATATAAAAATTATAGCAGAGATTATATTATCTTAAAACCTCTAATTCTGCTAGTATTTTTTTCCAAATAATGCTTTGTTTTTAATCATCTAAGTTTGATATCATTCCAAAAGAAAGTTTCTTTAAACAGATTTTCGTCACTTACGGCAGCCCTCCTCGTCCCTGGCGTCTGAGCAGTCCCTCCTGCCGTCACATCTTCGCCGGTTGTCCACACACCTGCCGTCACACTCAAACTCAAAGTCGCGACATACAAGGGCTGAGGAGGTGAGGAAAATAGCATCAGAAACAAAGTAGATAAAAGAAATCCGGGAGGTTTTTATCCCACGGGTCGCTTTCTTCGGAAAATGTGAATATTATTAATTAAACAAGTGCTGTATTCTGCAATAGAGGCGATTATAACTTACCACGCATCTCAATCCCTTTTCGTTTTCAGAGCATCTGTTACTCGTACTACATGTAGCGAAAGTTGTTCGTTCATTCTACATTTTTTTCTCGCTGTTTCCCCCTGCTGCATTTTCATTCGATCATACCAGTTGTCACAATATGTTCCAGTTCCTATTTCCTAAATCTCATGGCCGAAAAAGGCTGCTTGGCGTTTATGTATCCTATTCACGGGTGATCTTGTTGTGTCAGCTTCTTTTGACAGTGTTTCGTTTGATTCATAGAAACCACATTTCTGTTGCCTCTTGTTTCTTGTGTAGCTGTTTTGGAATTGTCCAGTTCTCACATTCACACATCAGGATGGGTTCAATGTAGCAACCAAGAAACTTTCGTCTTATGCGAATAGATATGTGGTTATCTGTTAGCACCGATTTCATTCTCTAGAAACTCATTTTTGCTTACGCTATTCTTGATGCAATGCAAAATCAGTGTTGTTGCGTCCATCGCTTGATATTAAAGTGCACAAGAAATTCAATTGATCCCTTTGCTTGTGTTTATTCATTTTTACAATTTAAAAAACATCAAATCAGTTTTATGTACAGTTGCGATGCCTAGGTGTCTAACGATGTTGAAAAATACTTCAGATGGGCAAATGAAGAATTGTCCATGAGTTACAGTAAAGTAACCAGTTGTCTAAAATATCTCTCCTCGTCTAACTGATGATATCATTATTTTATTGGGACGCTACAAATTCAAAGCGCAATGCAACTGTTGGGGTGTGATACAGAGAGAAAACAAATCAGGATGATTTAAAAGTATGTATATCGATGTTCTAGCGAAATGCAGCAAATAACACAATCGCGGGCTGCTATTAGAGAATATAGTTCACACAACAAAATCTAAACGAAAATACCTTACAAATCAAACTTCACAGACTTAAAGCTACAAGGAAGTATAGATCAATCACGATTGTATATGTCTATCAAAGTTCACTAAAGTGAATGGCTTAATTCGATTTCTGTCCTATAAATGCGATGAATCAGGACTTGCCTTTAAAACGTAAGCAAACAATGCTTTGAAAAGTATGAAGGGAAAACATAGCTTTGCTATTGTCAAGTCTTCCGAAGAAAACATGAACATTTAGACTCACTTTATTCTTCAGAAATTTATTTGGAATACTCATAGAAAAGCTTGTCTTCGAAAAAGTATCGGACGGACAGAGAGACGAAAATGTACATACGACAATCGGATTCGTCTGTGTTGTCCAGGCAGTCTGGGATTTGGTTACACACGTCTGTCTTGGCAACACACTGACCGTTGGTGACACATCTAAACTCCTCTCTTGTGCAATCTGGAAATAAAGAAAGGCTTTTTGACCAAAACGGATATCTCAACTGGAATATATAATTCAATGTTTACTCGAAAAAGCCAATGTGCCTTTCTCCCTTCTTTAGAACTTTACAAAAACGTTGTAAATTTAAACTCTCTCTCTCTCTCTCTCTCTCTCTCTCTCTCTCTCTCTCTCTCTCTCTCTCTCTCTCTCTCTCTCTCTCTCTCTCTCTCTCTCTCTCTTAATTTATATCAATATGTCTTTTCTCCATAGTTCTTATGACCCTTAAGCCATAGTCTCCATTAC
>JAWDGP010000325.1:175000-232500 GCA_033675545.1 Elysia crispata
GATTGCTCTCTAACATTTTCCCAAAATACTTATTACTTATTGTGACTTGAAAAGATTGCTCTCTAACATTTTCCCAAAATACTTATTACTTATTGTGACTTGAAAAGATTGCTCTCTAACATTTTCCCAAAATACTTATTACTTATTGTGACTTGAAAAGATTGCTCTCTAACATTTTCCCAAAATACTTATTACTTATTGTGACTTGAAAAGATTGCTCTCTAACATTTTCCCAAAATACTTATTACTTATTGTGACTTGAAAAGATTGCTCTCTAACATTTTCCCAAAATACTTATTACTTATTGTGACTTGAAAAGAATCTCGAAATGGAAAGTATTAATAACCAGGTTTAGACGATGAAAACTATAAGGTCTTCAAAGCCAGAAACTTTTACAGGCAATATAATGTATAAGCAATTTCAGCAAACCTGTCTACAGTCAGTTGGAATTTGTTTATCAATACACGTCGGATTTAGAGATCTGCCATGTTAATGTACTATTATAAGTATAGAAGTTCAAGTTTATACTTTGATATAGTTCTACTATAGTCAACATTTCTTATGCCACAATTTTTTTTTACATCAATGAAATCTATAATAATGGCCTAGATCTAAAGAAGTTCACAAGTTTACTTACGAAATATGCAAGCAAGAGATCATCTTATAGACATTCTAAAACAGAGAGTCTAGAGAATTGGATGTACAAAGAGCATAAAATAGCCAACTAAACGTGTTTTTTGCCAACAGAAAAACAATCCAACTGAACTGTTGGGGTCCTCAACCACGCTTTTCCTCTCCTCATCCCACACAAGTTTCTCAAGCTCCCCCACGAACAAGAGCGTGTTGATAAAGGCCAGATAATCTTTTATCAATGTCAGCTTGTCGCTTGGACAGTCTTGGAAGGTAAACAACTACCGCTATTTGTGTTGCTTCTTCAACAGCTTCTCTTTCGAAGAGCGTAACGGCTCAGGCTATTTTCTGATGCCAGACAGGGGCAGCGAAAACAAACGACGGCAGTGTTTGGCGCCAAGAAAAGATGCACTCGCCGTGAGCAGTTTGCCAAACTATGCACCGCTGAGTTATACACATTGAAAGATGTTCCTCTGCTAAGTGAGAATAGACGGAGGGTTGCGTTGTCAGGTACAGATGGAGCATTTCTCATACCCGAGAGAGATGGCTGAACAACGGATACGCTTTTCTGAATTTTTTAAATTCTTGATGTAGTGCTGGAATTATGTAACATCGGCAATCGAGCCAAACCTGACGTGCTCATTGAGATTTATTATTGCAGTGCAAGACAGCACCAATCAAACAAAACATTGGTGGAAGCAGATCTTCGTCAGATAGAAAGCTATTTCCTATTCCCGACAGAAATAATAGTTCAGTTATGGTGTCATACCATGACTCTTTGAAAACAGGAAGACACGTGAAGGAAATTTTATCAATATTATCCTGGGATTTTTTTATTGTGCCAGTTTTAACAGTAAAATCATGATACTTTTCAAACGGATCTTTCCCAAACAGGTCAGGGTGCCCTAACTTTTTCATTATTTGGGAGAAACCTTAGACATTTCGCAAAGCGATGGAAAGCCAAAATTTGATACCTAATCTCCATTGAATTATACTGATCGACTAACTCTTTAAAACCACATTGAATAATACTTTACTTTAACCGCCTGATAGACTAAATGGCTTTAACGTGTGTTCATAATTAACTAATAATCACAAACTGGTTAACATCCCACGCAAATGTATTCTTCTATTGCATAGTCGCCTTTTAATTTCTATGACTTCTTCCTTATTTGTCATGTCTGTGTCTAGCATATAATTTTAACCTCTTTGGGCGCACCTTCTATTGCCACCTTGAGCTCGTAGCTTGATGACAAGCGGTCCGACACGAGACAAGTGTACATTCCGGCGTCTTCCGGCCGTACAGACATGACGTAAAGCTCCGTGAAGAAGTAGGTGCTTCTGCGCAGCTCTCGGATGAAGAACGGGCTGGCTCGGGGATTGTCCTGGGCCTGGAACAGGGCAGTGATATTGATCCGGCGTCCTCCTTGTGCGGGATCCAAGAACCAGTAAATGTTTGCAGGGATTCCCGCTCCGCCAGTAGCATTGCAAGTTATAAGGTGTCTCCTGCCAACATTCACGTCTCCGGGTGGGCCATTGATAATAAGCTCTGAAAATTATTTTGATACCGGTAGTATAGAATTGTTGTTGTTGTTGTTGTTGTTGTTATTGTTGTTCCGTTGCTGCTAACCCCTTTTGTTTTCGTTTCATTTTTTAAATCAGTGTCTCTGACTACTCTTTTCTATTTGCATGGCGTTTTTCGAAGTACAGAGATTTCTTCAAAGTTCATGTGTCGCTAACAGATGGCATTTTCCAGCTCCAATTATCGCGCCATACGAGTCTAAGGAGTTTCTGTTAGATTTTAAAGAACTCCTTAGTTGTTATCTACAACACCTTCATCTGGAGGACCTTAAGACTCGTCGAGCGTTCGTGTACTTTGCTGTAGCTACCAGAACTGTAAATAATTATATTTCTGTTATTTCAACTTTTTGATGAAAAAAAATCGACGGCGTAAATCTATTTCAGAATTGTTTCGTTCCGTAGAAAAAATTTCCAAGCAAGATCTCATCTGTCAAAGTATTTTTGTTCTCTATACAATGCAATTCTCCATGCTAATTGCTTCATCTAGCCTAAAGGGAAAAGAAACTAGTCTCTAGAGAGATAGCTAATCTCAAAGGTGTACAGCCAAATTGCAAGAAACAAAGTAGATGCATTCGTATTTTTAAAGGCTATGTGGAAAACATGTAGCTAATGAAGGGAAATAAAAAAAACAAAAAAAAACAAACATGATATATTGCAAAACCAATGTCTTCTCTTACAACATAGAAACAGAATGAAAAACGTTTTTTCAAGTTTACAAATACTTTCCATATTAGGAGAGTTTATGTTCTTTCTATTTTATAGGCGGAGGAGAAGTTGATTTTCTTTCGCGAAAATTCGAGTGTTTTCTTTATTAACTTTTCTTTTTCATAAGTAAAATAAATATACTTATATTTCTAAAACAAGCTTTTCAGTAATAAATTAACCTGATCACTTATTGTAACTAGACAGTTCGTCAACTAGAAAAACTTATAATATAGCAATATCACTTTTATACTTTCATTTGATAGACCATACTGTCTCCACAAAAAGCAAGGCAAGCATTTTTTTTGCATGTGCAAACGAAAGGTTAAAAATAGTAGGGTGTTTTCCCTCACTGCCAGACCTATCGATTCGCAAGTGAAACGGATTTGCCAACGCCAGCAAAAGGATCACTTTACTTCTGCACATTTAGCTGCTTGTCATTGCTAGCTCCATTGCAGTGGGATAACCGGAAATATATACTGTGCTAAAAAAATACTTGTACACGCCAACTAGTTTTTATGACGATCTATAGTTTTTTTTACAACTGCCTGGACGCATTGATTACATTGTGAAACATTCGATTTTTAATTACTCAACGGTATTGATAACTGGTTATAAATTCGAACATAATGATTTCGTTTCATAAGAATCTGTTTTGTTTTGTTTTTTAATTCGTTTAGGATAATCTTATATCTACTTTTTTCATTTCTATATATCATGTTTATATGTAGACTTGATATCAAGAGTGGAAAAAATACCTGATTTTATTCTTAAAAGTTTGATTTTTAATTATTTTCTCTACCTTTAACCTAGTCTAATATTTCATTAGAAAAAAACAAAAACTTAAGATTAGGGAATTTCACTATTCGGTTTTCGTACGTTTCGATTTCTAAGGGGTAGATCATCATTTAGGTGAAGATAATTTTGGGTCGTTTATGTAGATACGAAAGAATATATTTATTGATCGGAGTCGCTTGCCATGCTAGTAGGTAGTGGTCAGGTAGGTCCAGAAGCTAAGATTGGGCATCTACCTCGATTCAATATATGTTTTCCAAACATAACAAGTGAACATAATAAGCTGTGCCGAGATACATAAGCATGATGAGTTACTGGTGTGCATGTGTTGTGTTCATGAGCTTTTGCTTGTGCTCTGAAGATAAATATCTTTCCTTAAAGAATTAGAATGCATGCTTAATACGAAAGTATATGACTTTAAGATACAATATATAAATAAAAGCTAAATAAAATCTCAAAAGCACATCGAAACTAAAAAGAAAAAGCACGTATAAATTCTGGTAACAAAAATCGCTAAGCGAACAACACTCATCAGCTATTATCATAAACTCAAAAATAAACCGTACCGTTATATTAAAAAAGCAGATATCATTATGGCAAATTAAAACTAATTATTTAAAGGCGGATAAAAGAAACATGGAAAGAATGGAATGAGCAGGTGTGTCCACGAATTGAGGGGAAACAAAATATCAACAGAGAAGTAAAAAGTGTATAACTAATTTTCACAGAAGGAAGAAGATGAATTTTAAGATTTTAAATTCACATTTCGCCTTAATTAAAAAAAAAAAAAAAGAAAGGAAATAACAAGATCGTTTCAATGAACGAAAAAATAAAAATGAAAAATTGTGAAAAAAATATAACTGAAGTACTGATTTATGCCAGTCTTTACCCCCAATTAAAGTTCAGCTGAGTTCCATCTAGCAAATTAGACGCTACAACATCGAACATGGAAAGCTTTCACACTGTTCCTTATCTGAAGTAGCCACATCAGAAGCAGTGGAAAAAATAGCCATACAAACGAGTTAATCAATTCCCAAACAGTTTTGATCTTGTTAACAGAATAAGCATTTTAAGCGTTTTTTTTTTCTTTAAGAACAAACAGGAAAGAAAAGCTTATTGACAGCAGAATAATAAATTTCTTTGAGTATTATATTGTTGCTGTCATTTCTAACTTCATGGAACACACGTAGTGGTTAAGTGTTTACTTAAAAGAGAGTGGCAAAGGGAGAGATAGATAGTTGCGTGAATCGTTCGTTGATAGTGTCAGTAACAAAGAATGGATTCGTGTGTAGATAACAAAGAGGGGACAATAAGAGAGCGAGAGAAAGAGACAGAGAGAGATAGAGAGACTAACACAGAGAGAGAGAGAGACAGACAGAGATGACTTTAAAATAACCAACCAAAAAAAAAATTACTTGTATGTTTGGTCAAAGAAGTGTTTTTGAAATGACGAAAAGATTTTTAAAGACTAGGTAGAAAAACGAACATACAAAATAGGCTGATGACTAAAGATTTTCAGAAACATAAGACAGGACTAGAGTTTAGACAACTAATCATACGACTAATTTTAGAGTACTCATGACATGATTATTTCTTCGGAGAAACTTAAGACAGGACAAGAGTTTAGACAACTCATAACATGACATTGAGAATGATAGCCTACAGTGCGTAACTTAAGACAGGACAAGAGTTTAGACAACTCATAACATGACATTGAGAATGATAGTCTACAGTGCGTAACTTAAGACAGGACAAGAGTTTAGACAACTCATAACATGACATTGAGAATGATAGTCTACAGTGCGTAACTTAAGGCAGGACAAGAGTTTAGACAACTCATAACATGACATTGAGAATGATAGCCTACAGTGCGTAACTTAAGGCAGGACAAGAGTTTAGACAACTCATAACATGACATTGACAATGATAGTTTACAGTGCGTAACTTAAGACAGAGTACTGTCATGGAGGACGTTAAGACAAAACGAGACACTTATTATGTGGTACTCACGACATGACGTTTCGTCAGAGTAATCTTCACAGTCAGCGAAACCATCACATTGCAAGGTGCCGTCGATACAGGTTCCATCATCACACCGGAACTGGTCGTCTCTGCACCCTATGTCCTCTGCGGAACATACGGGAATGTTAGACAGCTGCAGCAGCAGCACCATCATTACAGTTAACGCTACAACAGCCAGTTCTAGCCGAGCTAAGGGTGTGCAATAGGTGCCCGCCATTCTGCCTCTTGGCACAGAGGACAGTAGTTAGGACGATGAAGTGGAAAAGACCAGGATATAAGTCCGACACAGTGATTTGAACCAATTGAAGTCTTATATTTTCTTAACTTTTAAATTAAAAACACCTAATTCAAGAAGTTTTAAGTGATAGTTAGTACATTATATATGCACAGTCTGTTCCATTCTTCTATAAGAGCTAAAAACATTCAGAAATAAAATATTCTGAAACATGAATGTCTAAACCACACACTCTAAGCAACGACACCAAGATAAGAAACAAAACGGTGAAAAGAAATTTCAAATCTCCCAAATGATTAAATTTTAATAGAATTTAGCAGTAGCCAAATTAAATCTAGCTAACATATCAAGCATTGACCTTAATTATAGAAGAAGAAACCGTTGAATTGTAAAAGTGCTTGGTTCAAGAAAGGAAAGAGATTGCCAGGCAGAAATCAAAATGGGAAGAATGGATCTCCCTAGAAAGCTTGAAGTAGAGATAGACGGAGAAACGTAGTGGCCTTGTTCTTATTGTCAAACCAAGGGTCAGACTTCGGGAAAATCGAAGTGGTGGTCTATGATTTGTGCTACCGACTCAAAATTCGTCGATTGAAGGTTCAAAGAGAGGTTTTAAAATTGCCTGCAATATGGAAGTATTCACTTCACACGACTAATAAATGGGTACCTAATTTAATATGGGCAGTGCATGAGCTTGGTTCGTAGATTGAAGGTTCAACGAGCGTTTTTTTTTTAAATTGCCTGCAATCAGGAAGTATTCACGCGACTAATAAATGAGTACCTTATTTAATATGAGTGAAGTATGAACTGAGAACACAAAATGTCTTTCATCAAGGTATTTAGCACCTGAAAGGTACCCTGAAGTATGGGTTCGACGAGTAAAAAGCTACAGATATATTGAGAATGAGCAGTCTGTAATCTATAGATATTGACTATAGTTTTTTTATGTTTTGTTTTGTTTCCTTCTGATTATTGTAAGGAACAACTAGTGGCAAATAAAAGTTGTTTGAATACGTATTTTGTTTTCTTTTTTCTTTCTTTTCTTTTTTTTTTTTTTTTTGCTTTGTTTTCTTATCTTTTCTCTGCATTTGTGCACATCAAAGAAAAAATCCGAACACTGAAGGTAAGTCATGTTATGTACGACCATAATTCAAGCAATAATTGTAGAACTTTTCGAATTCGGACTTCTCCTGAAATACAATAAACTGTTTATCCATACGATTAATAAAAATCTATCTAAAAATATTTTTATCACTATAGCATTGAGCACAGTTATTCACGGTAATCGAAATAACGGCTATTTTTTAATTTGTCTATTCTTTAAGTTTGAAGAAAAACCACATAACATACTCCTGAGCCTCGTTAAAAGTAATTTCCTGGAAAACTTTCTTCAACCTATTTGGATAACACAAAACATAAATCGCAGGTGCTTGTGAAATCAAAGATTGAAAAAAAAAAATCTTCACAATTCTCCGGAAATGAGTGTCGCACTCCACCCTTCTCTCTCTCTCTCTCTCTCTTTCTCTCTCTGCCCGCGGTCCAGGAATGTGTGGGATTGTTGAGCCAGACCGGGTCGAGCGGCCCCGATCTACTAGGTCTAAACTCTAATCTAAACCTGGGCGGATTTACCGCGTGAGCACCTTTTCTGCCGCACGTTACTCAACCTGACGCTCTACCACCCATCGCATGCCGCCGCCAGTCTGTGTGACTGTGCTAGGATGGCTTTGCCGAGCGCTTTTCGGAAAAAAAAAAAGCTGAGTTGGCCAAACTCCTGGAAACTACTAATACGAGGGAGCAGGGTGGGGTTGTTTGTAAAAACCGAAAAAAAAAAAAGGAAAAAAGAAAAAAAAAAAACTCGGTGGGGGAGGGGGATCTGCTCAGTTGGCACTGAAACTAGATGAGGAATCACACTGAGTAATGTTTTTGTTTACATCTGTTTACGCACGTGTTTCTTAAGTTACGGGCTTAGATGTGAAGTGTGAGGAGGTTCGGTGCAGCAATGTTACCCGCTGTCAACAGTCGATGGCAGTTCAAAAACTACACAGATCCGCTGAAAGTTCCTTAGTAGTTTTGATGAAAGGGAAGAGCTAGTAAAGCCTGGATAAAGAATTTTTTACCCCGAAAATTCGTGAAAGTTCGTGTTAAAAAATATCCGTGTCCAGTTTGAACGAGGTTAAACGATAAATAAATCAATTGAGGTTTTAAGTGTTTTTTTTGTTTTTTTTTTTTTTTTTGTTTTGTTTCGTTTTCATTTTCTGTTCGGTTCCTTTATACTCTTTCTTAATTTTTATTCTATTCCTAATTGTCCAGTTTCAGCACTCTCCCTTTTGCGTTCCCAAAAAAGCCGTTTTATTAAATGTATAAATTATCGAATACTGATCTTTTGAGATAAGGAGCCTTACATCTTTTTTTCCCCTCTGTCTTTATTACATATTATATTTCATGTGCGGATTAGTCAATAATGTTATCACCGTCAATCAGATAAGGGCAGTATGACCCACATTTACTAGTCACCGAGAACAAAACTCTGGGCGCGTGAGCAAAAAAAAAAAAAAGTTTTTGGCCAAGATTAAACAATTCTGAAGTGCACCTTGCCATGAAATGCGTCAAACGTCTTTCGTGAGCTTCGGTGCTTTTTTGTTTTGTTTTGTTTTGTTGTTTGTCTTTTTTTTTCCTGAGGGGAATCTTCTATTAACCGAATAATTAGAAACTTCTTTTTTTTTTCCCTCTTATGCTAATTCGATGCGAGCATAGGGCTGGAACGATCAAGAGGTAGAGCGTATACCCTGGGACTTGCTGTGACTACCTAATGGGAGTTCAAACCTATAGTCAGCGGATACACAAACGATTTTCAAATCGTTTTCATTTCTTTTAAAAAACTCATTATTGTGTTTCTGAGCTTCACTAAATGTAACGCTTCGTGTGAAAAGGATTTTATACCGCCCCCTCCCCCGCTCAAAAAAAAAAAAAATCAGTTAAGCGTTTCAAATATGAACTGAAATGTTGGAGCTCTATGTCATGGCGTCTCTGTTGTATTTAGCTGGTACAATATCAATTCAACCATCCCAAAAATAGTTTAAAGACATAATCACATATGAGCGTAGTTTCTTTTTTTTTGTTTTGTTTTAGTTGTTTTTTTTATTTTTTTTTTTTTGTTGTTGTTGTTGTTGTTGTTGTTTTTGTTGTTAAGGGAAGTCGGAAAACGAAAAAGATTACATTATTTGTCTCGTTTTAAGCCATATCAATGTGACATAATATCCACACAAAAAATGAAAATATAACAAACTGATACAATTGGTTTAAATATATATATAAATATATATATATATATATATATATATGTATATATATATATACATTTATATACACATATACATAATATTTGTGTGTGTGTGAGATGATCTTCCTTATTTCAGAACGCCATGGCCGTAAGAGCATAACATTGGTTTAACTCATTTATATTATAACTATTGGCAAACATTTTGACGCGAACTTCAAAGAATGGAGAAATTCTCAAGAGAAAAGAGTAACTGTTTTATAGTGAAAAAGAGATCATTTCAAGATTCCGCAGATCAACGAGAAAAAAAAATGATGTATTCATTGTGATTATCGTCCCACATAGCGTTTTGTGAAAAGGTAAGGTCGCATCTTTTTTCCGTGGCAAGACGGTATTAAAACGATCTCTCTGTCTTTTGCCTAAGATCGAATTGTTCTAACCTAAGAGAAAGCTTGAAAAAAAAAAAAAGGATTTTTCTAGAAGCTGTGCCCGATTTTATATGCAGTAAGTCTGTCTGGTTTACCTTGCTGAGGCTAAAAATTTTATATTGTACACTTTTAAACTGAGTTTTTTCTGAGTTTTTTTTCCTCCTTTAATTGGCAGGAAATTAAGAAAGCAAAAGCAATGCAAATGTGACGCGAATTAAAATGGCATGAGAATGAGTAAATGGGAAGGTATTTTTTTTTTTAGTTTACGCATACTGTTTACCTCTTGAAAACATGAATTTTTGCGTCATTATTTGACAATAATTGAAAAAATAGGCATTATTCGTTTGTTCCCTTTCAAAGCAAATGAAGATTTAATTAAAAAGAAATAATTGTTCATACTCATGTTTCATTTCGCAAAAAAAAAAAAAGAAAAGAAAACACGTTGATTAAACACAAAACAAAACTCTATACCGTTCCATGTTCTCGTTAAAAATCCATAAACCATAGTGTTTTGTGCAACTTTTGATTCAAACCTCTTGATCTTTAACCAAAGAGAGATAAAAAAAAAAATCCGAATTTATCTACATTTGTGTAAATGAACCTCTCAGGGGAAAAACTAGCGGTACCAACTCCTACACACACTACATCTATAGGTAGACAAATATTTATAGGTCGCCTCCACATCAAGCAGATAGATTCATTGTAAATAAACAGCTCGCTGGTTCTCAAGTCTGGCGTCAAACTTGTGCCTCGCACACTATGGTGAGTGAAAAAATCTCAGCTGCGACATAGAACAGCTGCAAGTCCTGCTAGCCTTGGGATCTGCTGATGCAGCTTGCGTCAAAATTTTCACGTTTTCGAAATGAGTAACGGGTTGCTCCTGCTTCCGCGGAGATAAAATCTTCAGCTTGTTCTGGTCTCTACAGTATTTTCACCTCTTCTTCGGTGAGAAGAATTTGATAGGACCAAATGGGTGTAAGGTTCTAGCTCAAGAAGTCTGTAAGAGTACAGAGACAGGTGCAAATTTTTTTTTTTTTAATTTTTTCTTTTTATTTATGTTTTTGCTTTGCTTTGAGAATACGTACAGGGTGCACGGTGAACGAATCAGCTCTGTTTTTCAGGTTCTAAGTGGATTATAAAGCTGTATCTCAAGTACGCCTTCAAACAAATGCAAGTAAATCAGAATTAAACAACAACACAAAAGACGGGTGGTGTGGCTTACTTCGCCATGCGAACAAATTTTGGCAGCCAATTTACCCGGTTCCCCCCCCCCCCCCTTTCCTTTTAAAAAAATAAACTTCTAAGGCTCCAAGTATGTTTAAGATGGCCAAAACTGAGCTGCCGATCCTTCTAACTTCTTAAACATCAAGTCGTGACTGATCCAAAGCACGCGATATTCCCACGGTCTTGCTAAGGTAATGAGTTTATACCCGGCATAACTATCTGATCATACAAAGCTTTCCATCTTTGAAAAAAAAAAAAGAAAAAGGAAAAAAAGGCAATGATGGGGGAAAAAAAGATATGCTTTACCCTGTCGCGATGGAAGTAGCGCATCGTGTGCCCACTTGGCTTAGGAATCAACAATTTAAAAGTGAACTCATCTCTCAACCAATCTATCCACCTCTCTCTCTCTCTCTCTCTCTCTCTCTCTCTATATATATATATATATATATATATATATATATATATAGACACACACACATATAGATATATGTATCTGGCTTTCTATCTATATTCCAACCTTGCTTTTAATGTACTATCTGTGAAGCTGTTTATCTAAATATTTATATATCTGTCTCTTTACCTATTTATTTGTCTGTCTGCCTTTATCACTTTTCATCTATCTGTCTATCTTTTCATCTATCTAACTTCCTGTCTGTTTATTCATCTATTATCATTCTGTTTAAACCGTTAATTTTCATTATTTTTACCTTTTTTTTATAGCTTTTCTCTACCACAGTGCCTATCATCATTGGCAATTTATCTAAATATCTGCTTATCTTTCTCCACTTCTCCCATACTCCTCCCTCCCTTTTACCTCAGAAATTCATCTGCACCACTGACCAAACATCAATCTTCTTAATTTCCCATCACTTAATGGGAACCAATTTAAATCGCTCCACATGAGACCTCCAATTTATGTAGCCAAAGAATTACAGTCACAAACAAAATCATCCATCGCTTGACATTTCTTCGTATTACCCAAATGTGCATCTGGCCAATAACAATTACAATAAAACACCGTCGTATAGGTCATTGGGGAGCCTCCCAAAATATTTCAGGGGAATAGATTAATCGCACTGACGGGCGCTTATAACTGTGTCGATAGATTTAGTCTAATAGTTTAGTCGCACTGACGGGCGCTTGTCTACACAGTCAGCAGGAAGTCAACTCTGACACAATAATTACTAAAGTTGAACGCACTTCCTGCCAGAGGTAAATTGGGGGAAGAGGCATTCTGTTCGACATAAAACGAAGAAGAGGAAGAGAAAGTTAAACCTAGCTCCATCATCTGGTTTGGCGCTCAAGGAGAAAAGGAAAGAGGAATTTTAAACCAAGCCCTATCACCAGGTATGGCATGGATGGAGGAAGAGAAAGACAAAAATATATATCCAGCCCTATCACTAGGTATGGCCTGGATGGAGGAAGAGAAAGACAAAAATATGCCCAGCCCTATCACCAGGTATGGCCTGGATGGAGGAAGAGAAGGACAAAAATATATCCAGCCCTATCACTAGGTATGGCATGGATGGAGGAAGAGAAAGACAAAAATATGCCCAGCCCTATCACTAGGTATGGCATGGATGGAGGAAGAGAAAGACAAAAATATATCCAGCCCTACCACCAGGTATGGCCTGGATGGAAGAAGAGAAAGACAAAAATATGCCCAGCACTATCATCAAATTAGAGTGAAATATTCTTTTCGGTCGAATTTTCCAAGCAACCCCTCTTCCCTTCCCTCCCCCGCCATTAAAGCTAACTTCTTTTTTTTTTTTTAATATTGATGAGGCAGTTCATTTATTGTTTCTTTCCTTGCATTTAACTTGTTTTGAACTTGCAGTCTTTCTGTACTTTTTGTTGTTGGTGTTGTTGTTGTTGTTGCTGCTGCTGTTGTTGTTGTTGCTGTTGCTGTTTTATTTTTTGTTTTGTTTTTTGGTGTGGGTTGGCGCACTGCTGCACAACTTTAGCGTTTATAGTAGGATACTGTATGGGTTTTGATTTATTAAAGATTTAATACAATGTCGTCGCAAACTCGTGAGTCACAGATGCTACTCGAATAAAGCTCGCGTTAGACCTCAGGTTAGGGCTGATTGGGTGAGAGCCTAGGTCACCGCCAGATAGCCCAAGCTCTACCTGTAACAACTAGCTGTCGTGATTCAAATAGCGAATGTGATTTCACAAAGGGTTATGCTATCTAGTTGGAATATTTTAAGTTGTCGTTAGCGTATCAAGCAAAAGCGTTTACAAAAATACACATTGGTGTGGAAATTTGAAAAAAAGAAGGGGGAAACATAAAATGCGCGCATGATAAAAGTTTAAAACATTTTACGATAAAATGATCAAGTTCTGCCCAGATCTTCAAAATGCTTCTGATTGTTAAACAGAACTAACGACTTCCAACAAAGTGACGTGGCTCTTTGTGAAATCTTATTCCCCATGTTCCACCAATTTCTTTTCGAAAAGGGGATTTCTTTAGCAAAAAAAAAAAAAAAAAAATAACGTGATGTCTAACTTACCACAATTCTGCTCGTCAGAAGCATCGAGGCAGTCATTCTTGTTGTCACAGACATATCTCGAGTCGATACACACGCCTGAGCCACACCGGAAGCTTTCTTCAGGGCATGGTGGCGGGCCAGTGGAGATTACGGCGCCTGCAGATAGTACGAGAAATAGGTTTATGATTGGACACGGAGGGCGGGCAGATAGCACGAGAAATAGGTTTATGATAGGACACGGAGGGCGGGCAGATAGCACGAGAAATAGGTTTATGATAGGACACGGAGGGCGGGCAGATAGCACGAGAAATAGGTTTATGATAGGACACGGAGGGCGGGCCAGTGGAGATTACAGTGTCTCAAGATAACATGAGAAATAGGTTTATTGATAGGACACGGGGGCGGGCTAGTGGAGATTACAGTGCCTCAAGACAAGATGAGAAATAGGTTTATTGATAGGACACGGAGGCGGGCCAGTGGAGATTACAGTGTCTCAAGATAACATGAGAAATAGGTTTATTGATAGGACACGGAGGCGGGCCAGTGGAGATTACAGTGCCTCAAGACAAGATGAGAAATAGGTTTATTGATAGGACACGGGGGCGGGCTAGTGGAGATTACAGTGTCTCAAGATAACATGAGAAATAGGTTTATTGATAGGACACGGGGGCGGGCTAGTGGAGATTACAGTGCCTCAAGACAAGATGAGAAATAGGTTTACAGTTGGTTTATTCATCGCTTGTTTGGTTTTATTTTTAATCAGAAAATGGACTGATAGACATTTGAAATCTACGACCTCACTGTTTTGCCTTTTTTGCCTTATTTTTTTCTATCTTATCTTTTGCAGTCTCGCCTTGACAAATTTGTTATCCCTTATTATCTTTACAGTCTTGCCTTCATAAACTTGTTATCCCTTATTGTTTACTGTCTTTCTTTACAGTCTCGCCTTTACAAACTTGTTATCCCTGTCATTTTTTTTCTTATTAAAGTCAGAGAGGGAGACAGAAATTCAATCTGCCCACACAGGGAGCCTAAAATGTAATGGAGAGAGAATGATACAATGACACAATGATACAATGATGCAATGATACAATGATACAATGATACAATGATACTTACGGCATTCGTCAGGATCCTCATCGGAAAAGTCGTTGCAGTCTGGGATACTGTTACACTTGCTGTCTATGGGGATACACTGACCATTGTCCCTACAGGTGAACTCAGTAGCTGGGTCACACTCCCCTGGACAACAGATAACGTGTGTGGGAGGGTGGGGGAGGGAGTGGAAGCAAGGTTTTAGTGGATGCCGTACATTGTCTTGTATCAACGTTTCTTCAATCTTTATCAAAGTCTCATAAACAGATATGTTTAGGTTTATTCGGGTGTTTGAAAAGGTTAATATAATTTTCATTTTTTTTTAAATACTTTTTTTTTACAAAAAAAATTAATTATGCGGTTTAAAAATGCGTGCATGTGATAGCTATTTGATGAAGCAGTGCAGATTAACGGTACTAATCCTGACATTCCAGTGGAGATTTTTTGTCTTTCTGTCGTCTCTTTCTGTCTCTTTCTCTGTCTCTCTGTCTCTCCCACTCTCAATCTCTCTCTCTCGCTCTCTCCCATGAAAGTCCCATGCATATCTCTCTCTCCCTCTCTCTCTCTCTCTCCCTCTCTCATTAAACTCCCACGCAAACGGTAGGTTAAGTTAATTGTTTTGCTTGTTATTTATTAAAAAAGCGATTAGCTCCAAATTATTAGAAAGTTTCTCTAATATTGTAATCAGTATGTGGCATAAAATAATGTTATTGAAAAATTAATGTCAGTTGACTTAGCACTACTGAAAGGAGAAGAGTTGAGTTAGGAAGGCAGGCAGGAAGAGATAAAGATAGATAGATAGAGAGAGAGAGATAGATAGATAGAGAGAGAGAGAGAGAGAGAGAGAGAGAGAAATAGATACATACATAGAGAAATATATAAATATACATGCTATAGACACAGAAACCGAGAAATCATGCAAAATAATAAAACCAATGCAAAAAAAGCAGAGTATATGAGTTGCACATGCTGCAAAATGCTCATCCATGCTTTAGTTTGTTTCAAACAGCTGTGCGGGGAGTATCAATGGCATTTAAATTACACATTTAGATTTCTTCTTACTGGGACGCTACAGATATGCTGGAGTTCTGTGTATCGTCGAATACACTCACATATCACCCTGGCAACTGATACAAAAAGCATGTTGCCAATAGGTGAAAAAACAGAAGTATAGACAAATCGCCGTATACGTGTAACATTTAAAAAGTTCTATTAGACTTGTTTTTAGTGAAGCGTGTTCATATGACTGACCACCAAAAACTTCCAATTGAAGGTTATTTTCTCTCGTTGAAACGTTGTTCTGGATATTGAAGTTTTTCGACAATTTACTTTCCATAGGTAGAATGCGTTTTGTATTTTTTTTTTGTGTCTTATCTTTTTCTTTTTCTTTTTTTTTTTTTTTTTTTTGAAAACTAAATGGCTAGTCTGTGTTAATAAATATTGTTCACTGGCTTCGCACGTATACAGTTCTTTACTTCTAGAAATATAAATGAAGCCAAATTGTTCATCAGTGAAAAAACAAATTTAGCAAGATCTTAACGATGTCTCTATAAAGAACTCTCATCATTTTGAATCGAAGAGATACATTTTTTTTTTGAGGTACTGCTTTATTGTTACTAAAGAGCTTTGATCAATCTTCAAAGACGTATTTAAAGTTCAAGAAATCTCTTAAAATTTTAACGCTAAACCAACGTAAATACGACGCTAATATTAATATGCTTGCTTTGTTTTGTTTTTGTTTTTCTTTAAACTTGGCCTTGCATTTCTGGCGATAAACTGCCCATTTACATGTATAGACAATTAGAAATAGCGACACCTAAAACCTACTGCCGATCAGCATTTCTTGATATTTTTCCAATTCTTCCTCATCCATAGATTATATGAAAAGAAAACCATATACTTACCTCGGCATTTTTTTCCAGCTTTACATTAATTTTTTGCTGTATGATACTTGCTCTACCAATTGTAAAGTTTCAGAGAGACAGTCTAGCGCTAGCCAAGAAAGGCGTAGGCTTGTCCTTAGAAATGAGTTAATTGACAAGGATCCTAATCAAGACCATCCTGAAAGGCAAGATCTTTCGTTTATCACAAAGAGATTTCTTAGAAGCGCAAAAAGATAATCAAGCATAATTTTGATAACATCCCTAGAGCGATGCATGGAGTAGCGCGGAGGTTACAGGAAGTGCTGAGGATTTATGGGTACTTACACCTGGTTTAAATCTATCAGGGGCAAAAAAATAATATCACTACGGTATGGGTTTCTTTTCTTTTAGCTAGCTTCTTTTTAGCGAGAGATAAATGATGATTTTTTTGTTTGAAGTTTGACTTTGACGACGAAGTTTATCTAAAATAGGAAGGCGGAGGCAGTTTGAGAGAACAACTAGAATGAATGCTTTATACACAATTAGTTTAGTATATTTTGTAAACGGACGCTTAATGAAGCTGTGAAAAGATATACCGCTCCTTTTTACCCTTAGCTTTGCAGGAAGGCAGGCCTAAATTCCGTCACGATAAAATTATTATCTTAGGACAAAGAGAAAATGAATTTATTCTGGTTTCCTGGACGCTTATTATTGGTTACGGGACAATAGCTCCACATCTTTTTCTCCCTCTTCTTCCTTTTCTTTTCTTTTCTTTACTACTAAGTGTGTGTGTAGCTCTGCCGTACACCTAGAGAAGCACTTCATTTTATTTTTAGTTTTTCTATAGATTTTAAAGCGAAATAAGAGATAAAATACAAGGAGCCCAAAAAGTAAGGGATCTCTAGTCTTCCATCGTCTCTTAAGTTCCCCAAAGAGTTCTGCCAAGACTTAGACAAATCTATTACAACAAGGAAAGAAAAAAACTTAACCCTATCCTTTTCTTTTGAGTTATTCTCTTGGCGTGGAAAAAGGTGAAACAAAGAACTGATAGCTATGCTGGGAAAGTCTATTGTGGGATTGGTAAAACAATACGGCGACGAAGATCACAAGACTTGTTATGTGATGAACACGACTGTCTTTGTTTGAGGTTCAGAAACGAGCAAGAAGACCAGGTAGGAAAAAGAAAATAGGGAGAAACAAGGATAGCTTATGAGGTGGAAAAAGGGAGAAAGTGTGTGTGTGTGTGTGTGTGTGAGAGAGAGAGAGATAAATAGTGAGAGAAAGAGAGAGTGAGAAAGATAGAGATCAAGAGAGAGCTGCGAAAGAGAGAAAGAAATGGAAGGAAGGATGCATGTATATACAAAATTGAGAGAAAGAAAGAAAATAGAGAGACTCTAAACGAAATAAACAGTTTAGATAGGAGAGAGAGAGAGAGAGAGAGAGAGAGAGAGAGAGAGAGAGAGAGAGAGAGGCGGAGGAAAGAAAAGAGAGAAAAGTAATCAAAAGTGATTGAGAAAGGGAGTAAGGATGGCAGAAAAGTGAAAAAACTTTTCAGATGATACAGGAAAATTCCGTGAGTTTTTCCTCTTCAAGAAGGACATAGCTGTATTTTGGTGTATATAATTGCGTCTATGTCAGCCAGAGAAATAATATATCTGGAGAAAGAAGTGGAACAGCACTGGGTGGAAAAGTACGCAGAGAGGAAAGGTGAAATATTTTGTCTGGGTATTTCAATACTCTAATTTAAGACAAATAGTATCATTGAAAATTAGGAAAGGGAGAGCTATGTGTACTCAACGACATCATTAATTTACATACTTGAGTTAAACAACGTTGGAGTCCCTTAGAAAGAAAAAATTTGAACAAAGACTATACAAGAGAAATGAGAAAGAAGGTGAGAAAGGAAAAGGGAGGGTTAATGGAATAGAATTAAAAAAAAAAAAGAAAGAAAGAAAGAAAAGAAGGATATCACGAAATGGAAAGAGCGAAACATTATTATTCAGAGGCAGAGAGAGAGAGAGAGAGAGAGAGAGAGAGAGAGAGAGAGAGAGAGAGATGAACAAATGGTTAAGAAGAAAGAGAGAAGCATCGGGAATACGATAAAAAGGTGTTGTAAAACGAATAGGAAAGAAAGAAAGAAAGAGATACAAAGATAGATAGATAGATAGATAGATAGATAGATAGATAGATAGATAGATAGATAGATAGATAGATAAAGAGAGAGGAAGAGAGAGAGAGAGAGAGAGAGAGAGAGAGAGAGAGAGAGAGAGAGAGAGAGAGAGAGAGAGAGAGGAGGGGGGTGCGGTGGAGAAAAATAAAAGGACAAGTGGTAAAGAGATGAGATGAATTAGAGTGGGAAGAAAATATAAGATAAATATGCCGAGACACATAGATAGATAGATAGATAGAGAGAGAGAGAAAAAGAGAGAGAGAGAGAGAGAGAGAGAAAGATAGAAAAAGAAAAGAAAGGGAATGAGTGAAGTTGTGAGAAGGCTAGTGTGTCATCGCAAACTGTGCCAACTATAGCAGACCTCAGTACGAATGAGACAAATAAACAACACTGATGATATGCGTGAAAACAGGGACATGAACCTGATCTTTGCTTGTCAGCATTCATCAGCTCTGGCTAAACGCTTGGGTGTGCCAGAACTGTGATACGGTTATTAAACATCATGAATTGGTTTCTGTTATAAATAGTATTCTATTATTATAGTAATATGACTGTTGTTGTTGTTGTTGTTGTTATAATTATTATTATTATTATTATTATTATTATTATTATTATTATTATTATTATTATTATTATTATTATTATTATTATTATTGTTGTTGTTGTTGTTGTTGTTGTTGTTGTTGTTGTTGTTGTTGTTGTTGTTGTTGTTGTTGTTGTTGTTGTTGTTGTTGTTGTTGTTGTTGTTGTTGTTGTTATTATTATTATTATTATTATTATTATTATTATTATTATTATTATTATTATTATTATTATTATTAATATTATCAAATGTAATTATAATTCTCATTTTCAAGTTTATTTAGTGTTACTTTTTTTCCAATACGCAAAATATGGATTTTTTTTTAAATCGAGTTGGCCAGGTAGGTTACCGCAAGAGCTAAATACGATAATTACTTGTTTTAGCTACAAAATTGTTACCCGAGTTTTCTTTTTTTAACATTTTATAACGGTTTTACTAAAAAAAACAGGTTTGATCCCAAACTGACAATTGATATGTTTCAAAACAAGCAAATATAAGTTTTTAGATAGATTTCAGAGATGGAAATAGGGCTTTGAATTACTAAGCACAAAAAACATTTGATTCGTGACTCTTATCCATCGTAAAAGTCATCTGCATCTGTTGAGCTGTACGGATGATGAATAAATCAAGAGGCGTATGGGAAAGGATTTATCATAATTAATGATGATTATGATGCGTGACTATCTTCTCAGAGTGATCTCTGTTAATTAGGGTGAATGAGCCAGTTTCTCTTGCGAAATTAGGGGTTGAGTTTGGATGCAATATAGAGGTAAGCAAAATGCTTGCGTTTATTTTATGATTTTTTTTTTCTTTTAGTCATGAAGTAGAATGTCTTCATGAACTTTGCAAATTCTTATATTAAATTGAAGTTGCTATTCTGGAAATAAATTAAAAAGAGCTGGAGATTCGAGAGTAGTTCATTTTGTTTTCAATGCACTTAAAAACAACTGCCTTGTTGATTGTGTGTTGTTGTTATGATTGAAAGTGTTCATAAATTTGGCGGTGGGGGGGGGGGGGGGGGGTTATATTTTAACGGGAAGGACAAAAGAGAAAGAAAATAGTGGAGGTAGAGTGGGAAACAGATATAAGGAGAAAGAGAGAAAGGAAGAGAGAGAAATAAAGAGAGAGGAAGAGAGAGAGAGAGAGAGAGAGAGAGAGAGAGAGAGAGAGAGAGAGAGAGAGAGAGAGAGTCTAAATAGTAAAACTGTTCACCTAACTATAATTATGGCAAGGAAATGATAGTATTAGTTTTTTCCTCAACTTGTACAGAACAGAAGGAATACATGAAGAGAGGAAAATATGGAAAAATAAAATGCAGTCGATGTTGCCACACAGTAACATGAGGAGAAGTTTGAGAGCAGGTAACACAGAGACTGAGAGAGAGAGAGAGAGAGAGAGAGAGAGAGAGAGAGAGAGAGAGAGAGAGAGAGAGAGAGAGAGAGAGAGAGAGAAAGTCCTCGAAAAAAATGTTAGGTACGACGTGTATACAAGTCAGAAGAAAGAGAGCATGCCACAGTTCAAAAACATGAACAACTAAGAGTCGGCCGGAGAGATAGAGCATCACAACCTAAACTGTAATTTCTAGTTACGAAAGAAAAGAACGAAAGAATGATTTTCAGGCAAGAGATTTGGCGTGTGTTTTCAGAAGGAAAGAAAATGTCCTGAAAAACAGGAACTCTTGGTTTCATTCCGGAGAAGTAAGGAAAAAAAGAACTTTCCTTAGACAGGGGCAATTTATTATGACATAATTGGTTTAAGTTCCTGGGTGTAGATACTTTAAGTGGATAGCACTGGGTATCTTATTTTTTATCCCCGTAAAAGATTCTGAGAGACTGAGAAGCAATTAAACTGTTAAGAACTAATACTGTAGTAACTATTTTCGGAAACAAGTTACTTCTCAGACATTTGTCTTGATTATTTCTTTATTTTTTTTTTTAATTTAAATAGGTGTTAGCACATATTTTGCTTCCCTCTTATTATCTTTACGTTAACGTTAAACAAGGTCTCAACTGTAAATGTGTTTTTTGCATTTTCCTCTTCTCACGTTTTATTTTTTATTTATTTTTTATTCTTCTTATTTTTTTTTTTTTTACGATTTAACTGTTTGCACACATCTTTTACTCAATGCTCATAAATACACCGAGTCTGAAACAAGAAGTTGTGAGAGAGGTTTTACTGTTACTGTGCCTGACTATGTTCAGTACACTAAATTGATATATTAATAGAGTCATGTAAGATAAAAGACATAGGTCTGTGCCAAGAGAAAATTTACAAGAGGGGCATGGATAAGTGTGAGGTCATAATTTTTTTTCTTTCTTTTATTTTTTTCTGTTTCCTTTTCCTCTAATTTTTTTTTGACAGTAATGCTTTGAAAGAAGAGGCAATGATACAAAAATAACTGGCTGAGTAATGTATGACCGGGAAAAAAATCTTATTTGACCCCAATTTTGCATCTCAACTTTCTTGCTAGTGGCAAACTTTTTTGAATATGACTCTTGGCTTTTATAGCGGGTGAGGTTAAGCTCTATGCACTTTGAAGGTTGAAGGGAAATTGAGGAAGATTACTTATATATTTATGTGATGCGTTGTAGTAATAATATGCAACTTTTTTATTTTCAGATAAGGAGGTGTCACGTTTTCAACATTTCTTTTTACTACTTTTCACCTGTAATTAGTTTTATTACACGAAGGAAACAAAAAAGTGCTATTTTTTTTATCCCCAAAGATAATAGATATAGGCTGGGAGATATTTTTGTACACCTGTGTTAGAATGGTTGATAATATATCATGTTGGGGGAAGTTCCCGAATAATATTAGTTCCATACCCACACCAGACAAATCCTGCCTTTCCCACACATAACATATGAGCATTAGAGAATGATAGCTGGTTAAGCGACTTGTCCATTTAATAAAACAACTCATGGACAATATAGAAGAATTAAAGAGAGAAAATAGAGCAAAAAATAAGCTAAAAAGCTAGGGATGAATTGAAGAAAAAAGCAAAGAAGAAAAAATGAGTTTTTATCTTTTTGCTACTGAGAGTTCTTTAAAATCTAGAAGAGACAGCTTGCTAATATTGAAATTGCAAGTTCAGCTTTGTCGGCTGGAATGAAACAAAGAGGTAAGAATGCAAAGTACCCAAACACCAAGCGTCCTTTTAAATCTACAATCATTGTTATTAATGTGATCATGTTTTCTTTTTTTCAACTGCTGACTACAGAACGTTTAATTTACTCACAAAAATGAGTGGTGTAAACATTAAAAAAGGCTTTGCAGTTAAATGCTTATGATAAAGCTTTATTTTTTTTAAGTTTGATACTGACCAGATTTTTTAAAATTTGAACTAAGAATATTAAAACAGGCTTGAGACTAAATTTAATCTTTATAACATAAGAGAAAAGAACATGAAATACCCGTTTTAGTTAGAGTAAATTTTATATTATTAGTCTCCTGTTAAAAGGGCGCTTGTGGCTCGCGGAGGAAAGTGGGAAATAGTCGAAGAAAATAGACATAGATCTAAATCAAAGCTTCTAAAAATACTTAACGGTTGCCTCGATCTAGATAGAAACGATGTCGAAGGCAGTCACAACGAGGCACCGGAATGTGTTCGATAAAGGAAGGGGAAGTGGAAGTGGGTTCGACTTACGGGCAGGACAGTCGAGCTCATCCGAACCATCCCGACAATTCTTGACTTTGTCACAGCGCTGATACAGCGGGATACACTGGCCGTATTCGCACCGAAACTCGTACGATTGGCACACTCGGGACGCTTTGTTAGACATACACACACACATATAATGTTACACACGTGATGCAGATCATAGTTGTTGTTGTAGTGGTGGTGGTGGTGGGGTGGGGAGGTGGGGAAGGGATGTGTGAGTGCGCGCGTTAGATCAAAGAGGGGTGGGGGAGGGTTGTTGCCGTGCAAAGTTAGGGATTATGTTCAGTGCAGTGCGGTGCGGTGCAGTGCGATTGCATGTGCAGTGCGGGAAGTGTAAATTGCATATCAGTGGATTCTTGTTGGGGGGAAAAAATTATGTCAATATTTTAAAACAGAAAATGGCGTGTCTAAATTAGTCTGGTAGGTGCCAAAATTCTACTAGTAGATATATCTGAGGGTCATAAAGTGATAGTGACTGTAGTTGTAATAATAATAATAATAATAATAATAATAATAATAATAATAATAATAATAATAATAATAATAATAATAATAATAATAATAATTATAATAATAATAATAATAATAATAATAATAATAATAATAATAATAATAATAATAATAATAATAATAATAATAATAATAACAATAACATCATCATCAACAACAACAACAACAATGATAATTATATGAGAGGAAGAAGAACAAGAACAAGAGCTGTTGTAGTGGCATTTGTTGTAGTATAGTCATAAAGAAGAAGAAGAAGAAGCAGCAGCAGCAGCAGCAGCAGCAGCAGCAGTAGTAGTAGTAGTAGTAGTAGTAGTAGTAGTAGTAGTAGTAGTAGTAGTAGTAGCAGTAGTAGTAGAAGAAGAAGAGGTACTAGTAATAGTAGTAGTAGTAGTAGTAGTAGTAGTAGTAGTAGTAGTAGTAGTAGTAGTAGTAGTAGTAGTAGTAGTTGTAGTTGTAGAAATAGTAGTAGTAGTAGTAGTAGTAGTAGCAGCAGCAGAAGTAGTAGTAGTAGTAGTAGTAGTAGTAGTAGTAGTAGTAGTAGTAGTAGTAGTAGTAGTAGTAGTAGTAGTAGTAGTAGTAGTAGTAGTAGTAGTAGAAGTGATAGTGCTAATTGCAGTTCTTGTAGAAGTTAGAGAAGTTAGAGAAATGAATTTAAAAAGAAAATAAAGCGAATAAATTCTGATAGTATTTTTGATCCTACAGATACCAACTTCAAGGATTTGGCACCAAATAAAAATGATAACAATGTGTGTCTACATTAATTTTGTTCATGTCTGATATGATAATGATGTGGGAAGTAAATACTGATCATGTTTATGGAAACTTGTTGTTGGTATAGTATGGGCGCTTGTTGTTGTTATTACGTGAAAAGTGGGGACTTGGCGAAAATTTAAAAAAAAAATCGTGTTATTTTCACAAGATGTTAGATGGCTCAGATAATTTAGAATTAAATACAGTTGCAAAAAATGAAATAAGAATTATTTAAAGAACATTTTGTTAGAATAATTGTTGTAAAAAATAAAGTTAAAAAACATACTGCAACTGTGGTTGATTTAATTATATTGATAATTATGAATTTGTTGACGATTATTTTGATGGGCATGATAAGGATGATGATGATGATGATAATGATGATGATGACGATGATGATGATGATGATGATGATGATAATGATAAATCCTCTAACTTTCATGGAAAAATTACTTTTGTGAAAGCTAGTCAACTCTCTAACAAAGAAAGGAAAAAAAAATGAAAGCACATCAGAATAAACCGAAAGTAAACGTAAGTTAAATTCTTTAAGAATAAACTAGTGTAAAAAATACACATAATCAACGTCATTTTTAAAGAATCAAATATGTTAGTTTTATTAACATTAGCCATGCCTGAGATAACATTAAAGCAACTGTGCATGTGCTTAGATTCTATACTGTTGCTATTTGTGGCATTATCATTTAAACCAGTAAGCTTTACAGCAAGAATACTGTTGAAATTACTCAAATTAAATTACCAAGATCTCATGCTAACATGCAAATTAGAGTAATGTAATTTGTAAACTTTTTATATCTGTCTTTTGATTTAATAATGATACGCATGTCAACAAAAATGTGTTGTTGTTGCTTTTTTTGTTGCTCAGTTTTTTAAAAAAAAGGAAATTAATAAGTCATTCAATAAATAGCTTTAAAAGATACAAAAAACATGAACCGAAACAAACGAAAAAAAACAACGAAATTGGCAGTGACAGCTGTGTACCGGTATAGCAGAGGTACGGAAAAGAGTGATAGTTGTAAAATCACTGATACACAATGGAAGAGTGATTAATGGAGGATGTCACAATGCTAGTAGTGGTTGCGGTAGTAAAAGCTGTATTTATTATTACCAACAATAGTACTATTTTTTTCTATTTTATCATCATGATTGTCTCTCGTTATTGTTGTTGTTGTTGTTGTTACTACTACTACTACTACTACTACTACTACTACTACTACTACTACTACTACTACTACTACTACTACTACTACTACTACTACTACTACTACTACTACTACTACTACTACTATTTTTTTTTTTTTTGTCATCTTTAAAATATAAAAAAAAAAAAATATTTTCTTTCGAAAGCATCGTTAGAATACAAGAGCTACAGATAAAACTGTTCTCCAAGAAGCTTTCTGGATTCCTCATTAAACAGATCTAGACCATAATACCCCGCTGGGTGAGTCTTCTTATCATATTTTTTTTCTTCTCATTCCTTGCCTTTTCTCGCTTTTTCCACCGGCATGTTCCACGAAGTCGAACAAACATAAAAAAAAATATTTAGTCTAAGCTAAAAGGCAGGTCTAGTATCGACATGTTGCGAGTTTTATTCACGGTGAGAATGCTAAGCTTATCTAGGTAGAAATAATGAGGAAAGAAAAAGAAGCAAAGAAAAAAAAACTTTATGTGAGAAGGTAAAGAATCAGAAGATAACACAAGTAATGGGAATCAAAATTTAATTTCCAGATGGCCAGAAACTTTTTTTTACACGTTTGGTCCAATTTTATTTATATTTTATTTATTTTTGTCTTTTCATTCGTCCATTTTCGCCAATCAGCACATTTCCAGTAAAATCATGATACGTTTATGATCCATCGTTTGTTCTTTTTTCTGTCGTTTTTATTTTGTTTTCTATATTACTTATTATTTTTCAATGCCGCTCTTTTGTTTTGCTTTGTCATTTTTCTTTCTCGTTGTCCTCTTTTATCATTCGATGGATTATCTTTATTACAACTTTAATTACTTTATTTTTTAATAACTTTGGAGTAACGTAGACCTTTTGTTTTTAGCTATTAAGGTATCAAATTTGGCTTTTTTTTTTATTCAAAATTAATTAAAAGCCATAAGATTGAAACTAGGAGAACTTTTCTAGTTTTTTGATTAAACAAACCCTTCAAATTAATCTACAAGTATATTACTATAAAAAGATGCACGATAAAAAGAATCGAAAATTAAAGAGGTCTGTGAAAGTGAGGATCACACAAAAATAAAAAAAAATGACATCCAAACTTTGACTCTGTATCCGCAGCAGCACAGTAACCCGTGCGACTTACGCCTTGAGACAAGTAGATGGATGCTAGCATAAATTATCATCTTACGTTATTTTTCTGGTTAAGAAAAAACAAGTATAACAGGCGTTCAGAAATGAACAGGCTTGTAACATTCTTTACCCTGTTAAGATTACAGGAAACGCAGGTAATCCGAGTAATAAGAAATATGCAGAAATTAGCGACCTGACTTCACATTGCGATGAAGGTGATTTTCAAATGTTTTAAGTTTCAACGTTGCAACTGTGAGGATCCAAGGAATTATGTTGGTGATTATTACCTGTACTCTTATCCCAAAGAAGATGACTTGAATTATCATGCAAAGAAAGCTACGATATTTTTGTTTTAAAATAGCTTGCTTAAAAAAATCCTTAAAATTAGTAAACGATAAATATATTACTTGTTTTAGCGTGACAAAAAAAGTTTTTTGTTCACAAATTATGAGGCTGTGAAACCTTTGCGAAGTGAACTTTTAAATCAGGTGAGGTTATTTGAGAAGCTTTTTTTTCTATTACTGTATGGCATGGACCTGTGGTTGTGTATATCTGAAAAATAACGACTCGATATTTTAAATGTGTGTATGTGTGTGTGTGTGAGAGAGAGAGAGAGAGAGAGAGAGAGAGAGAGAGAGAGAGAGAGAGAGAGAGAAAGAGAGAGAGAGAGAAGTTGAGACACAGAAGGGAAGAGCAAAAAAACTATACGAACGGTTAACAGCTGCCATTGCACAATTACACTGCCGCCAAACGAAGCAAATCTTACAGGGTACAAACACAACACAGTTTTTTTTCTTTTTTTTTCCTCCCTAACCATAGAACATGAAAACGGCATATACATAGAATCACGACAAAACATGAACGGAGCAGCTGCTGCAAGAAAGAGTAGGCCTCTGGCTTCTTGACGCATTTGGAAACAAATGCAAAAGGCGTATCCTGTGATAAAATGACATCACAAAGCTCAAAACGTTTGGAATTTAAATTTGGGAAGGAGTTATGGGCTAGATAGAATCAAACAGTCAACTCTAGCGAAACAAAATTTTGATATAGTCATCACAGAACAAAGAGCTAACCAATGGAGATTTTTATTTAAAGCTAAAAATGTCACAATTTTCTTAGAAATCCTGCGAAACTTTCCCGGAAACCGTGGAGTTCATAATAAAAACTTTTCACTCCTTGAATCAGCGCGACAATGGCATTGGGTTCTTTATTGAATCAGTTTTTGTTTTAATCCTTGTTATTCCCAGGACACATTTTTCGTATGCCTCCACCTTTTAGTCCCATTTAGTTTGCTTCATTTGCACTGTGATTGAACAATATCGTAGCGACATAAAAATCAACAAATCATCAGCGTAAACAATTGCAAAAATAACATAAACAGCGAAAACAAATTTGATCACGACAACGAAAACAATAACAACAACAACAACAACAACAACAACAACAACAACAACAACAACAACAACAACAACAGCAACAACAGGCAGAGTTTCAACTTACTGCAGCCCAGCTCGTCCTCACTCTCGCTGCAGTCAGGCCGGCTGTCGCATCTCATGGAGAGATCGATACAAAGTCCGTCATAGCACTCGTACTGGTCAGCCGTGCACTCCACTGGAATGGGTACCCGGTGGTAATGGATAAAATGGTAAAATAGAGAGTGTGTAAATTGGAACGGGTACCGGGCGTGAATGGATAAAATGGTAAAACAGAGAGTGTGAAAATTGGAATGGGTACCCGGTGTGAATGGATAAAATGGTAAAACAGAGAGTGTGAAAATTGGAATGGGTACCGGGCGTGAATGGGTTGAAATTTTAAAACAGAGAATGTGAAAATTGGATACCTCCTATATAAAAGTTGATGTAAATCTAAGATTAATTTCTTTGAGTTTTATTTACTCGTTTACACAAATTAATCGTTAAATTATGATCTGAGTAACCATGTGAAAAACATTCTGGCTGCTTTATTAAATGCATAATGCATAGGTATAATAATTGGGTGTTTTTAGCTTAAAGTGCTTTTCTTTAATATTTGACGAATAAATCAATCTCAAGTGGAGAAATGTATCAATGGTGTGTCTTAATTTTACAATTTTAAGACATTAGGCGCAATGGGGCAACCATAGAACCAAACGGAAATAAACTAAATGAAAAACAAATAAATAACAATAAAAAGAAAATCGGTGTTTACAAAACAATTTAAATGACATGATGCTATGTGACAGGTAAGGATATCAAGATATAGGACATACTATGACAACACATGAAATGAGACGAAATTATGTAATTTGGCAGACTATTGAGTTTTGACACAAAGAGAACAACATATGGCCTAGAATGAAAAGATGTGTTAAAATATAAAGAATGTTGAGACACAGGTCATGATTTGGCCTGACATAAAATGAGACACGATATCACACAACAGAATGATGAGGCACAAGATATGGTACGACCTGCATCTGACATGAATTGAGTCGCGTCGACATCATATTACATAGCAGAATGTTGAGACACAGGTCATGATTTGGCCTGACATAAAATGAGACACGATATCACACAACAGAATGATGAGGCACAAGATATGGTACGACCTGCATCTGACATGAATTGAGTCGCGTCGACATCATATTACATAGCAGAATGTTGAGACACAGGTCATGATTCGGCCTGACATAAAATGAGACACGATATCACACAACAGAATGATGAGGCACAAGATATGGTACGACCTGCATCTGACATGAATTGAGTCGACATCATATTACATAGCAGAATGTTGAGACACAGGTCATGATTTGGCCTGACATAAAATGAGACACGATATCACACAACAGAATGATGAGGCACAAGATATGGTACGACCTGCATCTGACATGAATTGAGTCGCGTCGACATCATATTACATAGCAGAATGTTGAGACACAGGTCATGATTCGGCCTGACATAAAATGAGACACGATATCACACAACAGAATGATGAGGCACAAGATATGGTACGACCTGCATCTGACATGAATTGAGTCGACATCATATTACATAGCAGAATGTTGAGACACAGGTCATGATTCGGCTTGACATAAAAATGAGGCGAAATGTCATTGCAGAGCAGAATGTTGAGATAAAAGACATGATACGAACTGACATTAGTGAGACGTGATATCACGACAGCAGAATGTTGAGACACTGCAAAAGGGTATTTTATGACTAACCTAGTGGTGTAAAAATTCAAAGGAAATTTTATGACTTACCTAGTGGTGTCAAACTGCAAAGGGTATTTTATAACTTACCTAGTGATGTAAAATTTCAAAGGGTATTTTATGACTGAACCAGTGGTGTCAAATTGCAAAGGGTATTTTATGACTGAACTAATGGTATCAAACTGCAAAGGATATTTTATGACTGAACTAATGGTGTCCAACTGCAAAGGGTATTTTATGACTGAACTAATGGTGTCAAATTGCAAAGGGTATTTTATGACTGAACTAATGGTGTCATACTGCAAAGGGCATTTTATGACTGAGCTAATGGTGTCCAACCGCAAAGGGTATTTTATGACTGAACTAATGGTGTCCAACTGCAAAGGGTATTTTATGACTGAACAAATGGTGTCAAACTGCAAAGGGTATTTTATGACTGAACTAATGGTGTCCAACTGCAAAGGGAATTTTATGACTAAACTAATGGTGTCCAACGGCAAAGAATATTTTATGACTGAACTAATGGTGTCCAACTGCAAAGGCTAGTTTAAGACTGAACTAATGGTGTCAAACTGCAAAGGGTATTTTTAAGTGAGCTAATGGTGTCCAACTGCAAAGGGTATTTTTTGACTGAGCTAATGGTGTCCAACTGCAAAGAGTATTTTATGACTAATTTAATGGTGTCCAACTGCAAAGAATATTTTATGACTGAACAAATGGTGTCAAACTGCAAAGGGTATTTTATGACTGAACTAATGATGTCCAACTGCAAAGGGTATTTTATGACTAATTTAATGGTGTCCAACTGCAAAGAATATTTTATGACTGAACTAATGGTGTCCAACTGCAAAGGGTATTTTATGACTGAACTAATGGTGTCCAACTGCAAAGGGTATTTTATGACTGAGCTAATAGTGTCAAACTGCAAAGGGCATTTTATGACTGAACTAATGGTGTCAAATTGCGAAGGGTATTATATGACTGAGCTAATGGTGTCCAACTGCAAAGGGTATTTTATGACTGAGCTAATGGTGTCAAAATGCAAAGGGTATTTTATGACTGAACTAATGGTGTCAAACAGCAAAGAGTATTTCATGACTGAGCTAATGGTGTCCAACTGCAAAGGGTATTTCATGACTGAGCTAATGGTGTCCAACTGTTAAGGGTATTTTACGACTGAGCTAATGGTGTCAAACTGCAAAGGGTATTTTATGACTGAGCTAATAGTGTCCAACTGCCAAGGGTATTTTATGACTTACCTAGTGGACATTCTGCTTCGTCAGATCCATCCTCGCAGTCATCCTGCCTGTCACACTTCAAGTCCAGTGAGATACACTGGCCTGAGTCCTTACACTGGAACTGGTCAATGCCGCAGTCTTGAGGGTCTGGGATGGGAGATAATCGGGAGAAAACTATTGTCACTGCAAAATATATTATGCTCATCGCTCTTCGATACAGGTAAAGTGCGATGAATTTTATTTACATTTTGACAATTATCTATTTATTATTATTATTATTATTATTATTATTATTATTATTATTATTATTATTATTATTATTATTATTATTATTATTATTATTATTATTATTATTATTATTATTATTATTATTATTATTTTAATCTATAATAAGGATAATGCTGCAATGTTCCATATAGTTTAAAGATTAGAATAATTGATATATATATATATATATATATATATATATATATATATATATATATATATATATATATAATTCACTCTTTTTGTCTTCCAATCAAATTCTTCAAGGTCGATAAGAATCATACATAATTTTTTTTTTACTCAGCTTAATCCTTTAATCCTTTTAAACTCTAAAGTTAGACCTAATTTGGGCGTGATAAATCTATTTCGTTTGAAAATTAATCTCACTAGAATAGGAAAAGTATAGAAAGGGGAAAAAATTTTTTTAAATATTCACTTTAGAAAAACATTGCTTACACTTAACCTTTCTGGTATGCACAACACAATATGATACTTACTTTCTTTAGTTTCGATTTGGAACGAAAAACGAGTTGCACATGTAAAATACTACATACAAAATAATCATCAAAACAGATAATGTATAACTCTCTTTTTTCTCCTATTAATTCTTCTCTGCGCCTCTTTGCAATCATCATGCTTAAGGAATGGAGGCATAATGAATAATCACAAAGTCAAGGTTTGATGCCTTAAAAGTAAATGGGTTAAAAAAGCGCAAATCAAAACAAGAACCAAGCACGGCACGCTATTTAACTTTTAGGTTTAGGACTGGCATTGAAATAAAAATATATGACATGCGTTTTGTAAATTACCAAAAATCTACACTGGCCATTCATTTATTAAAATAAAATAGTTGTAAGGGTCTAAAACACCCCCGCTCTCAGATAAAGACAATTGTTTAAAATTCAGAATCGTTTTGTCTTTATCTTTTCAAGTCCACAAGTGCCGTACTTAGTTCATTTCTAAGCTGGTTTTAGTTCCAAGAAATTCTATCTCTCTGCATTTCAAGACGTTCTGAGAGTTCTACGGCAGACAACATGGTGTCCCTCTGTTGTTATTGATTGATAGTCAGGTCCAACTTAATAAACATTGCCCTACTCTCATTTTGAGAAATATTCCATCACTCCCAGCTCAGAGGTTCAGTAGCTATTGATTTAGAATCATTCTTTCCTTCCTTATTCACAAACATTAATTCATCTCTCCTTTATTATTTCTTTCTGTCTTTAAAGATCTCTTTCGCACTCAGATGCAAGGTCTAACAGGGAACAAACACAAAACTTTATAATTACGGAACAAAAAAGAAATAACAAAACTGTTAGCTCTCAGGTACGTATTTCTTAGTTTAGACGAATTTTGATAAAGATTTGCGATGTTCCTAATCATTAACTCAGAGACATTTTGCCGCTCTCATTTTATATTATAAGGTTGTAAATTTGCAGTCATTTCATTGTTCTCAATAAACTCACATTTCTTGTCAATGTATTTCAACCTAGCTCCTTTGAATGACATGAATTCAAGGGTCTTTTTTTTTGGTTTTGTTAAGTGGAAAAAAATCAGGATTTAAAAAAGTTTGAACAACGATTTTATCCTTTTTTTTTTTTTTTTTGAGAACTGAGTATTACATGAAAGAAGAGACGACATTTGAGAAACTCAACGTGTTTCGATGAATCTTCTTTTTTCTATTTCTTGATCTTCTTTTTTTTTTTCGTCTTACATCAATCATTTGAAATGCATTTCAGCATGCACATAAGACCTTTAAACGAAATTAGAAAAAGAATCAACAACACGTGCACATCGCTCACATATTGAAAAGGAAGAAAAAAATAACAAAAAATCAGAATCATGCCATTCTCGCCCAGTCACATGCCAGACCAGTACCATGCTAGTATTCTGGACACGCCAGGCGGTCAGTTCTCGCTGGCTTTGCTGTTAAAAATCGATTTATCTTGCTGGACAATTCTGGTTACAGTTGATTCTTGAGTCTAGTGACTCGCAATTGTCAACTCGGTCATTGCTGTTCTTATTGCTTTGTTATTGATGATGATGATGATGATGATGATGAAGATGATGATGATGATGATGATATCATTAAGATGCATGTGCATGTTTACTTCCTACTCAGTATCTTTGATAACAAATAACTCGTTTCATTTTCGTTTCTTTTCTCGATGCAGATATCATAAATAATATTAAAGGCACCGCTAGTGTTGGGATAGCACGTTTGCCCCAAGATATATATATATATACATCTGAACTTTGCTGTGGCATTTACACTTAAGCCAGAATTAGGCAAATCTGTATCTCTGTTTTATGAGTTACGTTTGATAGGAAGAAAACAACTTAGCTCAGTCGTTAGAGCCTTGGAATGAGATAAGAATTTGCTCTCGATCGCAAAAAAGGAGAGGGTCATCTGATCTCGAGTTCGATTTGTGTCTACACAGCTTTAGTATTAGCTTGAGCTTATTGGGGGTGTGGGGGGGTTGTTGTTGTTGTTGATTCTGCCTCCTCTCTACGCGATTAGACTTGTAGGGCCGCAACAGGTGCGAATAGCAGGGGAATGCAACTGCTTATTCTCAGTCCCAGAGATAGTTGAGTAGCTTAAGTCACATGGACTATTGGGCCCCCGTCAAGCCACCGACAGGGCTGGTTAGATGAGATCTGACTTCACCACCAGATTGGCCAGCGCAAGACGCGAACCGCGGTAGTTTCGCACAATGGTCCGAGACCTTAACCGCTGCGCCAACTGGCGCCCAATTAGCTAGAGGAAAACCTGATATCTCCGTGAAAGATTGTTCGGTAAACATATGTGACGTAAAGTTTAAAGATAAACTTGTGATTTACCAGCGAAGTAAAGTAAATATTAAGAAGAGAGAAGCAACCTCAGCCATACAGTCGACACAAAATAGATGTAACTATAAATTGAAAAATCGCATAACTTCTGGAGGTTTTAGAAATATGATTAAAAAGCAGTTTTGTATTCATTTGAAGTAACTTTTCCCCCTTTTTCCAGAGTTCCGAAGCAGTTTATAGTACATATGAGTCCTACAAGAGATAGCTAGAGAAGTTTTTCAACAAAAACTAGCTTTTTAAGCACCGATCAATTTATGTTTCAAAATGAAATTCCTTTCAATATGAATGTAGGAAAAAAGATAGGTTGGTTCGAGACCACGGGGTTCGGATTGGGCTAAATGATTGAAAGCTGCTAGTAATCATGCCATTCCCTTTGGAAGCCAAAAAGCCTTTGGGTTAAGCCTTAACTTATAGTTTCATGTCGCATAAAGCGGGTTGAAGATATGTCACTTTCCCGCAAGCTTTTATCCCTAACTTCTGAAGGTACCTTTCAGAAATAAGTGGATTGAAAAGACTTTTTTCAATGAAGCCAAGCAAGCTATAGTTTACTCAAGGATTAGAATCTTAGTTTTTAAGCCTCAGTTTTTATTGTTGTATACAACTATTGGTGGAACTAATTCTTCAATGTCATTGTATCACCCTCATAGTTTTTTTCGGAATGATTTAATTATTTATATGATATGCAAGAAGCGAGGGAAAAAGCTTATAAATTTTCAAACCCAAATTTCATTTTGACTGCAGGTTCACTCAAAAATAAAAAAAAGTGCACCATCATAGCCGCGGGGATAAACCATTGTCTTGTGTGTACATGGGTATTTTAAATACTTTAATATAGGCAGCATAGCAATTCACGCCACACGATATAATGTATGAAAAAGTCACTTCAACTCAAAGCTTCCTGGAGTCTCCGTGTCTTTTCATACGTCCACATTGTCTCTGTTTGCATCTTAAGTACTCATTTTTTTTCACGATGATGTCTTGTTTGCAAATCGTGACTTGCGATCTTTCTCACACGCTCGAGAGCGTCTCCACAGCATATTTCTCCATACTGACTGAGTACCATCCTCTCATTTGACACACTTACAGCATAGCGAATCCTTCTCGTCTGAAGCGTCCGAACAGTGTGCTCTACCATCACACTTGTAGGTACGCGGTATGCAGACGCCATCATCGCACCGGAACCTGCCTTCCGTGCAAGGCTTGGGATCTGAGCATGCGCAGTGGAAGGGTCAAATCCATCATGGTTTGACGGTCATTAGAGGAAAAGTAGTCAACAGAGATTTAAAGCCAGATGTTATTTTTGGTTGTGTGAAGGAAAAAGGCTTTTTTTTTTTTTTTTTTTTTTTTTTGGTAGTTAGTCTAGATTGATAGTATAAAAAGATCGAAATTAGGGGTGGAATTTAAAAAAAAATAAAGAAAAGAAGAAAAGAATTCAATCCAACCATAGCGTTCATTACATTTCAGAAACACTGATTGTACGATAGCCCCTTATAGAAATAATTAAAATAAAATAGCTCTAGACAATGATATGTTCAGCTGTAGTTGGTCATTCGCTTTAAGGATAAATAATTTACTTTAATGTTGTCTTTTACCAAAGCCTCATTAATGTGTCCAACTTCACTCTATTTGTTCACCATGGCATACCCATGAGAAGCATTAATGTCAAATTAATGTAAAGAAGAAAAGATAATTTTAAATAATTAATTTGTTCATAATTTATGTAGTCAAAGACCTAAAAAAAAAGGTTTGAAAGGGGATTTAGGAAAAGTGTAATTTTTGTTGATATCAGAGAGACAACACACGTTTTAAGAAAAGTAGGGACTTCTTTGCAATCTCTGCATTTATTTTGAAATCCCGTCTCTTATTTCGTACACATATTCTACTCAAAAATGCTTTCGAAATGATATTTACTGAATGCATCTTATTGTATATTTTTATTATAGTATGGAGTGAAGGTGCTAAGAATTACAGGCATCAAAGTTTGCCGTATAGTTGGAAACAACATTAATATTGCTATAATCTTAGTTATCACATGACATTTTTTCCTATTATCTCTCTTTTTAAAACTTTATGAAGCACTTCTAAACGAAGTACATACATTTCTTATGATATTTACGAACATTCTGTTGTTGTTGTTGGTGCACAAAATCAAGTGCCAGAGAAAGAGTTAAGGATGCAAAGAGAAAAAAATCCTACAGCAAACAAATCGAAACAAAAAATCCATTCTCAAAGCAAAGAAAGAAATACCAAGAAAAATGAAGAAACAAAAAGAAAAAAGCAGTCATAGAGTAGCAACAAAAGAAAGGTTACCTTTTAATATAAATCTAAACTACATTAATATGTTATAATAAATGCGTAGGAATTTTGCGATGATCACAAACAAATAATATTAAAAAAATGAGTTAAGATCATCGCAGAATTCGTTCTTAGTTCGAATGGAGAGATTCAGTCTCGGTCATATCCAGCTTCATAAGATACGATGCTACGAAACAAGTGGCTTGTTCAGTAACTAACGAAACTTTCAGGATAGACTTTTCTTAGAGACATCAATGAAGAATAAAATATAAGTTAAAGACAAGACTATTTTGTTCATCCCAAATTGCGAATCACGAATAATGAAGCAACGTTCATTGTGAGCATTTCTGGCTGCACACTTTCAATCATAATTATGAAAGAAAAAAACACTATATAAATTGAAGTGTAACTTTATGGTTAAGAAATACATAATTAAAAACTCATGTGTTTATTTTACATTGGCAATTTGATAAACGCCAGTGCCCAGCAATCTATTTTGGAACAGAAAACTTAAATCACACGGCACCAAGGAACACCTCCTCCCCTCACTCCCTAACACTCTGTTTTTCCTAACCCCCCCTTTACCAGATCTTTTTTTCCACGTCAATCGACTACATCAGGCAATCGGCAAGTGTATGGAATTTCTAAATCTAGTATGGAATTTCTTTACACAAAAAAAAAAAAACCCACCAACATAAACAGACGGAAGGAAAAACCAACTTACCACAATTTTGTTCATCACTACCGTTCGAGCAATCAAGGGTTCCGTCGCAGAGGAAGTTTGGGGCCAGGCAGATTCCGTCTCCACAGCTGTGGATGCTGGGTTGACAAACTGGGGGAGACACAAATCATACGTGTATGCTCTTGAGACCGGTTAGATTGGTTGATCAATTAACAGCGATCCCCGGAGTTTCGGTTGAAGGAGCATTCAGAAAGATAGGAATAGATAAAAAAAAAAAAGAAAAGAAAAGAAGAGGAGATAAGAAAAAGATAAAAGAGTAAGAGCAGAAGAAAGAAATAAGGTGGCAGTGAATGCAGAGTCTCGTTAATATTTCCAGGAAACATTCTAAAAATAGGCAGTGCAGAATGGAGGAGAGGGTATTTTAGTTTAATATTGGGGAAGGGGGTGTGGGTGTTTGAGAAATTTAGACACAGATAGAAATAGCTAGATGAATGGATAGATAGATAGATAGAGTTAGATAAATAGAGCAAGAGTGAGAGGAGGGGGAGAGAGAAAGACAGAAAACAAAAAAAGCTTCAACTTAAGGCAACATACGGCAGTGATATCTATTATTATTATTATTATTATTATTATTATTATTATTATTATTATTATTATTATTATTATTATTATTATTATTATTATTATTATTATTATTATTACTTACAGGTGCACTGCATTTCGTCCGCTCCGTTAGTGCAATCCGTCTGTCCGTCGCACTGGTAGTTTTTCTGGATACAGTCTCCATTGCCGCAGTCAAAATCGTCATCAAAGCAGTTTGAGATACCTGGGTCTGAAGGTACAGGTCAAAGGTTAAAGGTTAGTTGAAGGAAATAATTATGGTGGCTTGATGATTCTAGGCTATTCACAGAAGCTTATAGGAAACCTTTTATTAAAAAATGGGGGGGATTTCAGCAGGTCGAAAAACGCTTTAGTAAGTTATCAGGTGTTCTCAAGTTACAAGGAACGCTATTAGTTGGATAGTTTTGAGTTCCGTTTACTGAGAAGATGTCGTGTTTCAAGTACACAGAACCCAATTCCTTGGATAGTTTTACGTAACGTTTACTGAGATAATGTCTTGTTCCAAATATATAGAACCCAATTCGGTGGATAGTCTGTGTTCCGTTAACTCAAGCAGTGGCGAGTTCCAGGTACACAGAACCCAATTCGTGAGATAATTGTGTGTTCCGTCCACTGAGTCAATGACGTGTGTCAAGTACACAGGCCCAATCCCTTGGGACAGAACCCAATTCCTTGGATACTTTTGCGTATCGTTTACTGAGATGATGTCTTGTTCCACGTATACAGAACCCAACTCCCTGGATAGTTTTGTGTTCCGTTTACTGAGTCAATGGCGTGTTCCAAGCACACAGAATCCAATTCGTTGGATAGTTTTGTATTGGGTTTACTGAAACGCTGGCGCTCTATCAGCCCAGGAATATCGCTGGTTGGGTGAGAGTGGCAACCGATCTAGGCTACTTCATCTAGTCTGCCAGTATTCTTAGAAACGAATCGAGTGGGATCAAACACGCGACCTGTTCATCGTTAGTCCAGCGCGCTAGAGACTCAGCCACCTAGTGTCTCTGGATAAACAAAGACAGGACGTCAAAAACAGATGATAAAATGAGGCCCCGGACTCAATAAGAGGCGATGTCGTAACTCCTTCACCAAATATCAAGGGGACCATACGGCTTTTACCACCATAAAAATAAAGAGGAGATTAAGAACTATCGAAAAGACTAATTTAAAACTTAAAAATTGCAACTCTGCCTCTTGTTTGGGTTTGATATAAAGTTTGGCAGTGTAGTTAGGAGTAGTATCGTAACCGAAATGAATTTCAGTTATGTTTTCTGAACATGATACTAAAAAAGGGGGAAAGAGAATCTAAAGTGCCTAAGAACATTGACGACGAGGCTTGGTCGGTTTCCATTCGAATCAAAATAATGTTACATTAATTTGCAAGTTTTACTACCAACCCAATGACGCAGATTCAGACCAAGAACTCTTCTATCAATTCATTTTAAGATATTTTTGCCCATGAAGTACTTTAAATACCATGGACTGTTTACAACTATAATGAAGCGTAGTTAAGGGGAAGAAACATCGTAATTTTATCTCCATAGTGTCGTATATTGTCAAAACTCTTTCAATATACGAGTACTTATGACATTTTTGCTCATAAAGTACTTTAAAAACCATGGACTGTTTACAGCCATAATGAAGTATTCTTAAGGGGATGTAACACCGTAATTTTATTTCCCTACGAACCTCTGTTTAGTGTTACCAAAGTTGAGCTGCTTTGCTCTCCGGTATTCATCAACACTCAAAAAAAACAAAAAAAAGCAATCCTAACGTAACTGTGCTCCACTCGCTATCTTCTCTTGATTATTATTATTATTATTATTATTATTATTATTATTATTATTATTATTATTATTATTATTATTATTATTATTATTATTATTATTGTTGTTATTATTATTATCATTATTATTATTATTATTATTATTATTATTATTATTATTATTATTATTATTATTATTATTATTATTATTATTATTATTATTATTATTATTATCATCATTATTATTGGTATTATTATTATTATTATTATTATTATTATTATTATTATTATTATTATTATTATTATTATTATTATTATTATTATTATTATACTACTACTACTACTACTACTACTACTACTACTACTACTACTACTACTACTACTACTACTACTACTACTACTACTACTACTACTACTACTACTACTACTACTACTACTACTACTACTACTACTACTACTACTACTACTACTACTATTATTACTGCTATTATTTATTTTTTTTTTTGTATTATTATTTTTTATACTTTTCATTTTTTAACTATTACCTCTGATATTATCACGACTATTGTTATCTCAAATCACCCGGATCAGACTTTTTCCTATGCCAGTGTAACGTGCAAATCATAACACCGCAACCCTCATCTCATGGCGGACTGACATAATCTCTATCCTTTGACAACCTGCTTTGTACTCAAAACACAGCAAATAGCGAAGTAAAGCATGAAAGAACCCACCTGGTCCTAGAGTAGGAGTGATTCCAGGGCCCTCAGGGTATTGCATAACGGCCCTCAACGCGAACGTGGCGTTTACTGACTGCAAGGCGAAATCGTCCACACTGTACGAGCGTCCCTCTTGCACGTCTTCGTTAAAGATCTAAATGAGAAGTTAACGAAACAAAAGAAAATAAAAAAAATAGATAAAACTGGTTGAACCATCATGCATCTTTTAAAATACAATCAAGCTGGTGTGTTTTTTTTTCCTAATTGTATGATCATATAGTTAGTAAAAAAATAATACCTATTACACTAAACGCTGAGCAAAATTTAATTCAAAGCTATACCGTTCTCAACAGACCAACACTGTCATCTAACATTATTCACGTAATTGTTAATAATATTATACTATGCATATATAAGTATATAGTTAACTTTTATAACGGACAAGGTGTATTCGATTTTCATAACGAAAGAATGGGAATGAACATTCCTATTATGATGTGCTGATTAAATTTCTCCCACATAAAGAAAGATTTTTATCAATTCTTAGTTTCTAAGCTAATTTTTTGTTTGTTAATTGTACACATAATTATTTTTACCTTCATTGTAATTTTAACTTTGTAAAATGCTTGATGTTACTTTAGGACAGTACTAGATTTGCAACTTAACTTAGACAATTATATATGAGTTTCCTTCTTACATTTTTAGAACTCAACAATATTTTTTGTAACATTTTGCAGTCTGCCTCGTGACTGTACTTTCGTATTAAAAGGCTGCCAAATTCAATTAATGTTCACCAAGCAATCAAGAATTCTTTTATTTCTGAATATTTTGCAAAATTGGGCAGAAGCGTGACTAAAGGTGGATTTAAGAGGAAACTGAAAAAAATAAGATCGAGACAAGGATAAAAGTTTAACATTAGTGTCTTAGAGAGAGACAGCGAGAGAGAGAGAAAGATAGAGAGAAGGAGATAGAGATAGAAAGTGAGAGAGAGATAGAGAGAAAGAGAGAGAGAAAGAGAGAGAAAAAGAGAGAGAGAGAAAGATAGAGAGAAAGAGAGAGAGAGAGAAAATGAGAGAGAGAAAGAGAGAGCGAAAGAGAGAGAGAGAGAGAGAGAGAGAGAGAGAGAGAGAGAGAGAGAGAGAGAGAGAGAGAGAGAGAGAGAGAGAGAGAGAGAGAGAGAGAGAGAGAGAGAGAGAGGAAGGGAAAGGGGGGCACATTAAAAGATTTAGCGAAGCAATTCTCAAGCCGAGCGCCCAGTGTTATTCCCTACATGTATCTTGCGTGACGCGTTGATCAGAGTGTTTCATTTGAGTTTCTCACTGGCGATAAACTTAAAGAATCAGCACATTATTGGGTTAAAGAAGGAAAGCTAACGCTTCTATTGCTGTGACACACATACGCAATATCCCCACAGTGAAACCTCTGTTTTACGCTCTCTGATCTGACAGAAGCTACTGCCGGTATTTTGCTGTTCCGGTTATTACGAAGAGTCATCAGCGTATATTGCAGGGATGTCAAACATAACCCAGCCCCGGATCACCTGTTATTCTAAAACTAGACGTGGACTGTTTTCTCCGGTTAAGTTACATAGAAAGGAATGTTTAAAAAAAAAAAACAAACCCACAAGAGTAAAGCCCCCTTTTCTAAATGCCATTTAAAATGTAACCCAAACAGGCAAGAGCTCATAGAGTTGCACATCAAACGATGTCCTATTCGTTCAGGAAATTCTGAATTGTCCAATGCAACGATGCTAGACGTTAAGGTTTGTTGAGATATAGATAAAAAATTGTGTACTTTTACCCAATAGAAAATGAAAAAATAAAGGTGGTTTTGAACGTCAATAAAAAAAAATCACGATTGGACGTCTTCTTACTACTCCTGGTTTTCGCTACACAGAATAAATGGCACTAAGTAGTTGGCCGAAATCAGTCCGAAATCCAAGATTTTGAAAACATCAACAAAGTTCAGGTAAATGGAGCGGGTAAGTTTTTATTGAAGACCGACGCTATTTGTAGAGTGAGACACCGTTCAATTCAGGTGTGTCCAAACTTTTTGCAAAGAGGGCCAGATTTCGTGACATAAAAAAATGATGTGTGGGGGCCGACCATTCAGCCTGACATTCTTTAAACCATTAATTTTTTTAATTATTGTTGATTTTATGAGAGAGGCTTCGGCCCAGTGTATAGCTGACCACAGGTCACATTTGGTCACCCGAGGGCCGCACTTTGGACACGCTTAAATAAGATAAGTTAAGATTTACTTTATTCATCCCTCTTGGGGAAATTCAAAATTGACATGCCCGTTAACATACACAGACATAAATACATATAATAAAGATTCAGGTGATAAAGATAAACAGAAATAAATAAATAAATAAAATATATAATTAAATAAAAGCTAGATGCATGCATGTTTCTATAAAGAGTAAATTTACATATCTGAAAATGTTTACTTTGTTAAGAATATAATGATTTATAGACCCGATCGTACCTCGATGCGGTAATTCTGGTAGAGCTGGTCATCTGGCACGACTCCATCCTGGACGGTGGCGCGGGCGATTATGTTGTTGGGAGCATCCCTGGGGTAGAAGATACCAATGAACTCGGATTGGCCCACCGGAAGAGGGATAGGCAAGTCGACTCTCACGAGCCCAACAGGCGCTGGAGGAAGTTCTGTCTTGTGCATCAGCATAAAATCTGAGCCGGTCCGGAAGCGCCATACTCCGATATACGCGGTGCCTGGTAGGGGACGCAAGGTGGACAAAGGTTGGGCATGGAGGAAAAAAAAAATAATTGCGTATTAAATATGGCCGGCTAGCTCGCTAATTGTCTAAAATTCAAGAAGACAATAAGATTATGTAAACAAAAAGATAGAGGAGCGGACACCCGTCTATCAATGTTTATACTTTCCGTGTAAAATTATAATGTGACAACCGTTGAGGCCTCTAATAACATCGCTTCTCTTTTTCTTTGGTCAAGATTTAGCAGTAAACGGATGGGATATAAAACCAATCTTGATATACCGAAGGTACATTAAGCAAGTTCAATTAAGAAGAAAAACAACAACTGATGCAGAATCAATGATCATCCAACTTTTCGTCAGCATAGAAATTTTCAAGAAGTAATCTTTAAAAGCTTCAAAGTTATGGACAATTGATTTGGCAGGGTTACACCAGACATGGATAAGGCAATATCAGGATTCAGTCCCCGAATCCCCCTTCCCCCCCCCCCTCCCTGAAGCGAGTGTTTCACTGACCTTGGCTCTCCAGGCGGTAGTACTCCCATCCAACCACTTGACCTTCACAAGGAAAGACGTTGTTGACCAGCAGGTTGGCCCAGTTGTCCCCTCCCTCGGCAAGACGCGTCGGCTCTCGTCCAACGTAGTCGGGGCACTGGGGTCTTCCTGTTATTGTGGGAAGAATAAAGAGGAATAGAGAGAGGGAGACAGATCATTGAGAGTGGAAGAGATCAGAGTGTAGAATAGAGAGCTTATATGTATTATTCTATCAGTATATATCTATATATTTATCTTTCTATCTGTCGATCGATCCATCTATCTATCTGTCTAACTATATATCTTTCAAACTAGTAATCTTTATATACTCGAATGAACCTATCGTTCATACTATCTGTAGCACCTACAAGACTATCATTCTCTCTTCCGTCTCTGAGGCACGCTATAGCCAGATCCACTAGTCTCTCTCTCTCACTCTCTCTCTCTCTCTCTCTCTCTCTCTCTCTCTCTCTCTGTTTCTCTCTGTCCCTCTCGCTCTCTCTTCTTCTCTCTGTCCCTCTCTCTCTCTTTCTCTCTCTCTCTCTGTCTATCTCTATTTCTATCGCTCACTATCTTTTGTGTGTCTCTCTCTGTCTCTCTCTGTCTCTCTCTCTCTCTCTCTCTCTCTCTCTCTCTCTCTCTCTCTATATATATATATATATATATATATATATATATATATATATATATCTTCACCTTCGAGCAACTTGAACGCGAAATCCCGTGAGTCAAACCGGAACTCCCCAGCAGACAGTTGTCCAGAGGTAAACTTGCTCCAGGTATTCTTGACATCGCTCTCAGAAACATAACCGTTCGCAAACATATCCAGAGATGCCTTGGTTCCTGGGCCAGACCTTACAAAGAAAGCAGATTGATGTCTTGATAAGACGAATTTGGGATCAAAGATTATTCACACAGAAAGCGTTTGAAAAATATTTTAACACTTTTGTCAGCATTTATATCTCGTATGTTTCTAGTTGATATTATGGTTTTATTAAATTAGCGTGCCTTGAGCAAGTTTTCTCGTTAGAGCCAGTGCAAGTTTCGAATGATATTGTTATTGATGGATAATTCTTTTTGTTATGTCCACATATTCATTACTACTGACTTTATAAGTATATATACTGAGATTTTTAACAGCATTCCAAACAAATGTAAGATGGGCCGTATAATTTGTCTGGGGTTTGCGATGTCCAAGATCGAAACCAAAAGGGCTAGCTAGATCTTGCTTTCACGTAGACTCTGGATCAATCTTAACACGAGGAAAAAAAACAGTGTTTCCTCTTCAACATTTTGGGGGGCGTTTACACAAAGGTTTAGTTGTCCATTTACAACTCAAACAATTTTTAAAGTTTAACCCTCCAAGTGTTGACGGCCGATCAGATCTTTAGTACACTTCTGTGGCGTTACAGCCGATTAGATCGGCCGCCTCGGTTACAAAATGCACACTATTTTATAAATTGACCATCTTATTCCTTGAAGAATAAGAATTCTTCTTTCAACGAAGTGAAAATTCATTGTTTGAACGTGTGAAAGTGGATTTACCCTTACTATTTTCATCGCTCTTAGTCTTACATTACCCTTACGCCACACATCTTAATGACGCTTGGGGGGTTAACGTTGAACTCACGAGGCTCTCTCCAGAGCATAAACGTTGGCGCCGAACTGGCCCTGAAGCTGCTGCTCAAAGGCTCCTTGGACGGCGACACCGAGACGCCCGGAGTACCGCTTGAAGGCTTCGCTGGTGAAGTTCTGGAAGCCGGGCAGATACGTCATGCTTGGGATCGTCACTGACACGCGGTAGTATCCTGCCACCAAGGGGGGGAGGGGGAAATGAAAGTGTAAAATTAGTGTCTTAAAGACAGAGAGAGAGAGAGAGAGAGAGAGAGAGAGAGAGAGAGAGACAGACAGACAGACAGACAGACAGACAGACAGTGTAAAATTAGTGTCTTAAATACAGAGACAGAGACAGAGACAGAGACAGAGACAGAGAGACAGACAGACAGACAGACAGAGACATAGAGACGGAAAAGGGGGGGGGGGGAGAGAGAGAGAGAGAGAGATAGTATAGAAAAATCAACCGCAAACCTATATCTAGCTCGAGACCGACAAATAAAGGACAGTTAGAGTGGAGAGGGATCGAACCTGCACCTCGATACGGCACCCATCGCCTTGCCGAGACAAGACCAGGCACTTAGCCACTGAGCCATTCACATCTACAAAAAATAGATGCTTCAGGAACAGTGATCTAAATGCTGGCTTGAATACACTAAGAAGTTAAATCTCTAAGAAAGTTCAAGTCCGTGTTTGTGCAGCACATAAACAATCTGTCTTAAAGAGAGAGGGAGAGAGAGAGAGAGAGAGAGAGAGAGAGAGAGAGAGAGAGAGAGAGATACAAAGAGAGAGAAAGAGAGAAAAATATACAAAGAAAGAGAATGAGAGAGAGAAAGATACAAAGAGAGAGAGAGAGAGAGAGAGAGAGAGAGAGAGAGAGAGAGAGAACTCTGACATATTTTTAATCATGCGATTTTCGAAATGGTCTCCCTAGTTCCCCTTTAAAAGTTCTTTGAAATAAAATAAGATTAGAGTGATTATTCAATGCAAATTTATTTCTTTGACGTGGTCGATATAAGAAAGGAGAGAACTCTGACAAATTTCACTACTGAGCATAAGAATATATGAATTATCTCCCTTCTCTTCCTAATAAACTTGCATTTGTCTTATTTCATTACAAATTCCTACTTGGTCCTTTCTTTTCCCACCAGTTTGCGCTCTCCTGCGTTCCTTGATTTGTCTACTTGCTTAACTATATATGTTTTATTTGCCCTGTTTTTCTGCGTCTGTCTCCCTCTCTGAGTGCCCCGAATGTCTCCCCAATAAGAAATAGAGTGTCCTAGATGTGCTCTTCTTATCTGAGTAAAACACCTTAACATAAAACTCGAAAATTGATTTACTAACTAAACTAAGAAAAATATATGTTAGAATCCTATAAGTGAAGAATTTCATATTTTTCAAAATGCGAGGGTGACATTTGTTACCTAGAACACTGATCTTTGTTCTAGCTTTCAAATGGCGGTTAGTAAGATGCTCCGCCGAAGTGTCTATGGCAAACTCGCTCGTTTGAAAACTTTTAGCAACTTTGAATAGTCGTATGGAGAAAACTTTTGTGTCTCATTACGTATTTATTATCAGATCAGCATTATCGTTTTACTTTTCTCTGGGTAATTTATTTCTAACTTGTGAAAAAATTGACACTGTCAAAGGTGGGAGTTTCTATCTTAGGGGTGTCAGAAAATATTTTACAAATTTAACCAAATAAGAACTTGGCGTGGAGCTGTCAGCGACATAACTAATCATACTCTCTTCGGATCTGCTAAGGCGGGTGTGAAAAACTGATGAAACAAAGGACAACAAACACACAAACAGTCTTAAGATGACCACAAACACACAAACAGGCTAAAGGTAACACGAGCACACAAACAGGATAAAGATGACCACAAACACACAAACAGGCTGAAGATGACCACAAACACACAAACAGGCTGAAGATGACCACAAACACACAAACAGGCTGACAGATACACAAACACACAAACAGGGTGAGGATGACCACAGACAAACAAACACGCTGAAGATGACCACAAACGCACAAACAGGGTCAGGATGACCACAGACAAACAAACAGGCTGAAGATGACTAAAAACACACAAACAGGCTGAAGATGACCACAAACACAGAAACAGGCTGAAGATGACCACAAACACACAAACAGGGTGAAGATGACCACAAACACACAAACAGGCTGAAGATGACCACAAACACAGAAACCGGCTGACAGATACACAAACACACAAACAGGGTGAGGATGACCACAGACAAACAAACACGCTGAAGATGACCACAAACGCACAAACAGGGTCAGGATGACCACAGACAAACAAACAGGCTGAAGATGACTAAAAACACACAAACAGGCTGAAGATGACCACAAACACAGAAACAGGCTGAAGATGACCACAAACACACAAACAGGGTGAGGATGACCACAAACACAGAAACCGGCTGAAGATGACCACAAACACAGAAACCGGCTGAAGATGACCACAAACACACAAACAGGCTGAAGATGACCACAAACACAGAAACCGGCTTAAGATGACCACAGACAAACAAACAGGCTGAAGATGACCACAAACACAGAAACCGGCTGACAGATACACAAACAGGCTGAAGATCACCACAAACACACAAACAGGCTGAAGATGACCACAAACACACAAACAGGCTGAAGATGACCACAAACACAGAAACCGGCTGACAGATACAGAAAAGGCTGAAGATCACCACAAACACACAAACAGGCTGAAGATGACCACAAACACACAAACAGAATGAAGATGACCACAAACACCTAAACAGGCTGAAGATGACCACAAACAGGTGAAGATGACCACAAACAGGCTGAAGATGACCATAAACACCTAAACCGGCTGAAGATGACCGCAAACAGGCTGAAGATGACCACAAACACCCAAACCGGCTGAAGATGACCACAAACACACAACTCACTGGCTCTTAGCTCGGGAGATTCCGTGGTGGGCACCTCACCGCTACCTTCGTCAGGACCCGAGCCCGCCTCGTCCATGAGAACATCCTCATCGTCCAGAACCACCCGCTCCGGAACCGGAAGCTCGCCTTTCCGTTTCACGACCTTGATATCACTGTCAACGTCAAAGTCGAAGTCTTGCACCTAAGGGAGGTCAAAGGTGAAAAAGATATTTTTTGGAATCAAGGCCAAGCGGTGATTAAATTTGTGTTGTCTCTAGCTGGATATGTCCTCCTTAATATCTATATTTGAGTATTTAAATGTATACAATGAGCAAATGAGTGGCACTTTTTAATTTTTTTTATATATCCATTTATTATTGCTACAATGCTTTAATGTTATCTTTTGTGCTAGCTTTGTTTTCCTCATTCAATATCCGATTAATATGGAATAAAGACAAGAATTTTTTTCCCTCACCGCCTTTCTTTTTCTCTCACACCCACGCCCACCTCTTTCTTTGTTTCTCTCTCTATCTCTAACACACACTCTCTCTCCCTTTCTCTCTTTGTCTTTAGGTCCCATTATTCCCTCTAACTCTTTATCTTATTCTTGCTCTAAAGCTCTGTGTCTGTGTATGTCTGCCTGTTTCTTTCTTTCTCTCTCTCTCTCTCTCTCTCTCTCTCTCTCTCTCTCTCTCTCTCTCTCTCTCTCTCTCTGTCTAACTCTATTAACACCTGTCTCTCTGTCTGTCTTTCTATCTCTTAATCTCGTGGTCTGTCCCCTCCCTCTTTCTTTCTCTGTCTGTCTCTCTGTCTCTCTGTCTCTCTCTGTATGTCTGCTAACTCTATTACCACCTGTCTCTCTGTCTGTCTTTCTATCTCTTAATCTCCTGATCTGTTTGTTCCCTCCCTCCTTCTCTCTCTCTCTCTGTCTCCCTCCCCTCTCTCTCTCTCTGTCTCCCTCCCCTCTCTCTCTCTCTGTCTCCCTCCCCTCTCTCTCTGTCTCTGTCTCTCTCTCTCTCTCTCACTCTCTCTCTCTCTCCCTCCCCCCTCTCTCTCTCTCTGTCTCTCTCTCCCTCCCCCCCTCTCTCTCTGTCTGTCTGTCTGTCTGTCTGTCTGTCTGTCTCTCTCTCTCTCTCTCTCTCTCTCTCTCTCTCTCTCTCTCTCTCTCTCTCTCTCTCTCTCTCTTTTTTTTTTTTTTCTCTCTTTCGTTCTGACCCATCTTCCATACATTAATCAATTCAAGTACACATTATTTCAAAGTTTTTGTTCACAGTTTATGAAGGGATTGTTCTTTAACGTAGCTTTCCTTACATCAGAAGTTATTCGCCGGTTTTTCTTTCTCTTGCCATCGCTTTATTTATATTATTTCCAAGCTTACACTGCTTCCTTTCAAACACTCCCCTATAGTTTATATGAAATGGTTAAACGCCCCTTCTGCGCTTTAAGACAAATGTTGCCTGTTCCATGTTTCTTCAAATATCATATTATCTACGTTAGCCCACTAATTTCCACCCTACATGCTTGTTTCTTGTGGTCATATGGTACAGCATCTTTACATTCACCCGCACTTAGGAAATATCCAGTTGAGTATTGCTTATTATTTTTTTGTTGTTGTTTATTCGTTTTCAATTTTATAATTTTTCGTATCTTTTTTGCTTTACTTTTTATTTTATTGTTATTACTGCTTTTATTCAAAAATTCTTGATTTGTTTCAATGCGACCTTTCAAGAGGCAAAAAGTTTAATCTTGAAAAGAGAAAACGAACGAAGTGTGAAGGACACAATGTGAAAGAAAAAAAAATATAAAAACAGGGAGAGATGATTTCGGGAAGATGAAGAGGGAGAGAGAGAGAGAGAGAGAGAGAGAGAGAGAGAGAGAGAGAGAGAGAGAGAGAGAGAGCCAGAAGAGAGAAACAGAGAAAAAAGAGTGCACAAGAGGCATAGATGGAGGCATACATAGATAGATCAGAGTATGAGAGAAAGAAAGTCAGGCAGACATGAGAGTAAGAGAAGAAGCAAACTCGCGTTAAGAAATGGAAGACAGACATGTGAAAGAGAGGAAGAGCAGTAATTGCAAAAGGGCGAGAGAGAGAGAGAGAGAGAGAGAGAGAGAGAGAGAGAGAGAGAGAGAGAGAGAGAGGGAGAGAGAGAGAGAAAGAGAGACAACAGACAGACAGACAGACAGAGAGAAATGCATAGAAGAGACAAAAAAGGCAATGGTTACAGAGAGAAGAGATTGGAAAGGACAAAATGGGAATTGGGGGAGGAGAGAGAGAGATAGAGAGAGAGAGAGAGAGAGAGAGAGAGAGAGAGAGAGAGAGAGAGAGAGAGAGAGAGAGAGAGAGAGAGAGAGAGAGAGAGAGAGAGAGAGAGAGAGAGAGAGAGAGAGAGAGAGAGAGAGAGAGAGAGAGAGAGAGAGAGAGAGAGAGAGAGAGAGAGAGAGAGAGAGAGAGAGAGAGAGAGACACTGACTGACATACAGTTAAGGGACAGACGGACAAGAACTGAATCACTTAAACTAGCACACATTTTATTATGAGAGGCGGGAAATAAAATGTGTAAAGAAGTGCGAAAATTTACCAACATCCCTGCTCTTGAGAAAAGTGCAATGTGTTAAGTGAAGCAGTGTAAAACATATGCACAGTTAAGGTCATAAACTAAATCTTTGAAGCATCAGTTCTTCTGGCAGAAGCAACCACACCTCATAGCGAAGGATGTGCGAATGTTATGTTGAACGTAGAGTTTAAAAAAAAAAATACTGCAGCTCCAGCTGTTTTGCTTCATAGCCTTAAAAGAAAATAATGAAAGATAACAAATTTAGGGGACGGTTTAAAAAAAAGGTAGCGAAATAAAATGCATTAATTCTTAGGGTAAAACGAGGTTCTTTTTTTATACTGAGCCAATTATGTTATGAAAGGAACAAATATGGCTTTATTAATTTCACCTAAATTATACCAAAGAAAAAAAATCCAGAAAAACTGAGGCAAACTTCTTTCCTCTTTTCACACATACCTTTTTTCAAATATCTATTTCTGTGTAGAGGGGGAGAGAGAGAGAGAGAGAGAGAGAGAGAGAGAGAGAGAGAGAGAGAGAGAGAGAGGAAGGGTGTGAGTGATGGGGAGGGGGCAGTCCAATTTTAAGTGAGTTAAGCTTGACACCTTCGATCTTAAAGTTAAATGTATTGAAAAAAACTAATTCAGGGATATTTAAATGAATCCGCGAATGTAAAATTATAAGAGGCACTAACATTCAGCTTTTAATTTTTTTATAAAATAATGCTAGAGGGACTAACTACAACTGCAGCTTCTCTATACTCGGACATTTTAAGGTTGGGAAGGCTATAAAGACGGCATTATCAGATTCTATAAGTTTTGCAGATAATTATTTCCTCCACCAAATAATCATATTAAACCTGAACCACAGGTTCAATTAAAGTAAAGGATAAGGATTGTCAAACAGCCCTCCATGGACTTGATCTGCTGTCTTTTCATTGCCAGTCGGAAACTCTATCTACTGAGACATCAGACTGGAAAACTTTTGGATGAAATGTTTCAAGTAAATTTATACTTCATCTATCTCTTATGACGTTAAGATTAGCTTTGTGAAATCGTTTTCTAAATTTTATCCAAAAAAATGTGTATATATAAACTCGTAACGAGTAGATATAAATTGAGTACAGTCGATTCCTTGAGTAAAGACTCGTATTTCTTTGATACGTCTTGCCTTCGGGAAAATGTAATTTACGTCAGGAAAGGTCATTATTGCAGTAAACATTAGACTAGGCACACCCCCAGTTTTTTTTTTCCCTAACGTATGACATGACATTTAAGACCTGTCATACAACAACAGTACTGTTTAAGTCAGCAAAAGATACGATCAGTGTTTGTAAGTGTGTGGTTTATTGCACGTATTTCTAAAAGTATAACATCCAACAAAGCTAAGTCTCTAGTGTGTGTGGGTGGGTGGGTGGGTGGGTGCGTTGTTTATAATGATTGTACTCAAGAGAATTTTTTGCCATGTCCACCCGCAGCACGTGTTGGTCCTCTGGACGTGTAGATCTCTCTCGTGAGCGCTTTGACGTTGCAGACAAGGTTAAGAGAGTGAGCATCTTGACAAAATCCTGAATCTTTTAGTGGTGAGAGGCTATTTTCTTGCCTGGAGTACCTAGATCTAGACCGCACGAGTGGGACAAGAGGGAAGGGATGTCCCATTAGCTTACCAGAAGCTTCGATGCACTGATGGGTGTCGTGTTACGACGCTCCGCAGGAAATAACCAATTCATCCTGTCATAAATACCAGCAGATTGCATGACACATCTTCTTCGCGGGATGACAGAAAGTACTTTTTTTTTGGCTTGAGAGAGATTAAGAAAAAAGTGCACCAGTGCCAAATGTGTTATAGAAATAGAGGAAGACGAGCTATCTTTGCGTTTAGGGAAATGGTTAATTTCTTTTTTAACTGGTGGGATGAAAACAAAAGAACGTATGTTTATCGTTTTACTATTTCGCTAGTTTACCGTAGTTTTGATTTACGGTTCTATTCATTCCTGATATTAACTATTTCTAAGAACTAAGAACCAGTGTTTATAGTAGAAGTTGCAAGTGGCAAAAGGTAATCAGGAAAAAAGCATCGTCAAAAGCGTCATAGCAGGTCTTCCTCACGTCAAAGAAGAAAATGTGTGAAACGGAGATGCGTGTATATTAAACGAGGTACACATCTTCTGTAATGCTGTACATTTTTATCTGTTAACTTAACTTTTTTTTCTACATAGCGAGTTGGCTAAAATGTCATCTTTTAGTTTATGTTGCGCGATGCAAGCACTTAACTTGTTAAGCCAGAAATTCAATAAATATTGATAAGCTTAGATAGATTTTCTTGAAAAAAAAAATAAACTGAGTATACTTTAACTTTTTTTTTTCAGAACCCACAAACTCCTCATATTAGGCGAAACACGGTTAAAATGGTGCTCACGTGAGCCTCAGGCAATGTTTGTTTTTTTTTTGGTAATATTGGAAAGCAAAAAAAAAATTGTTTAAACTACAACTTGGAAGTTTAGGATGCGTTTTGGTCTTGTGAGTGCCGTGTAATAATAAAACAATGACGTGTATTAATTCGCTCTACTCGACATTCAGAATGTGAGGGCAACTGGTGTAAATGTGACGGCAAAGATGCTTAGGAAATTCTAGATAACTCAAAAACATTGTGACACTATTAGTTTAACGTTTAAATACAAACAGTATGACGGACAGACAGAACTTACTTCCCCTTTTTAGCCCCTTACTCTCCCCGAAATAAACAGCTCAATGTTTGGATTAATCTCGACTTTTCTGGCAGTCCTCGATTATCTAGTGGGCAACGGGCTTTCGACATTTGAACTAACTTCAAAACAAGCAGATCTGAATTGAATCATCTACACCTATAAGCAAACCAATACCATAAATGACCACAGCAATAGCTCCAATCAGTTTCTAAAAAATAAATTATCTGTTTAGCAGTTTAATATCTAACCGGATGCAGTGCGCCCCTATCTGCTTGCCGTTTATCTAGACTATCCGGGCAGACCAGTATAGGGGAAGATCTGGGGGGCTGTAGGGGAAAATCTGGGCGCTGTAGGGGAATATCTGAGCGCTGTAGGGGAAGATCCGGGCGCTATAGGGGAAGATCTGGGTGATGTAGGGGAAGTTGTGGGCGCTGTCGGAAACCTGCAACCACTTACTGCACACGATCAGGCTGGATTGTTCCCATCTGGACGCTCGTCCTTGTATTAACGACAGGTCTGGAATATTAAATATTCTGTCTTTTTACTTTTTTCCCCTCTGTGATGTATATAAAAAGAAATTTAATATTTATAAATGAAACTCCAAAGGTGAAGATAAAAGAGAGTAATTTTAAAAATGTGTGAGTCAGAGGGTTGATAGCGGAGCGGGGAATAATTAGGACTGGTGCTGGTGGTCACATGGTAACGTATCCAACCAAGATCTGTAGGGCCCAGTGCAAACATCTAAACACGATTCATTTCATCACTACGAACAATTTTCTTTCTTTTTTTTTTTTTTTTTTTTTTTTTGCCTTTTTTTAATTTCCAGCTTCACCCTGCGTCGCTCGACTAATTTACTTGCTTCCTTACATTCCATTTTTTTTTAAATATTTGTTTTTAAGATCATGCCTGGGTTCAGATCACCGTAATGTAGATTATTGGATTCCATTCATTGGTCGATGAATATTTCACCAGAAAACAGTTTTAGCATACTCATTCAATACTTTCTTTACATATTAAAAAGATTATTTTTTTTACGTTCGCTGCAGGTTTATGATAGGTTGCAGGACAAAGTAGTAAGCCCGTTGGGCCCCTGATTCGACTATCTCGAGTTTTATCTCCATCACATCTCTGTAAAATTTAATGCAGTTCACTTGCATCTCTTCAGAACAACCGTCTATAAAACAGAAAGCCAGCAGTACATTAACTTTGTGGAATGCTCGTATCAGCACCTGGTAGCTGCAATGCCCAGAAATATGAGTTCATTTATTTCGGTATGTACAGGCGTGTTCTAAATAGGAATGATGATGTGAAGTCTTACCTTCCTAGTCTGCGAAAGAAACCTTAGACCTTCCTCTTTCATACTTTCTTTTTCAAATTCAACTTTAATCTTTTCTTTTTCAACTTTCTAGGACAAATGCATTAAATCCAAGATGTTCTGTTCTTTTTGCTTATACATTGAAAACGCTCAAAATTATGGCTGAGATAAATAATGGTCTATAAAGTAACAGTTTCGCTATTGTTCAGTTATGTAAGACAATTTGCATGATATACAAACAATGGACAAATTTGACACTTGACAGACACAAATAGTTTCAGCTGGTGTTTGCATGCTGTGTTCTAACCGTTGACATTCAGACGTATTCATCTAAAACTAAATTTAGGAAAGTAAAGAAATGGAGAAAGGTTGTAAACTTTTTTTACTGGAACAGTTCCGTGACATCTGTAATCAATAACAGAAAACATGGGCTTGGTAGCAGGATCAGTCATGACAATTATTGCACAGCGAACCCATCACATCCTACGGCCATGTACATAGTATTATTTTCCTTATCTTCCGCTGCAGCTTTTCTGGTTGCCTGTCTGCCTTACTCTCTTTTTCCCACTCTGGTAGTGTGCTTGTATGTCTTTTGCCTGTCTGCCTTACTCTCTTTTTCCCACTCTGGTAGTGTGCTTGTATGTCTTTTGCCTGTCTGCCTTACTCTCTTTTTCCCACTCTGGTAGTGTGCTTGTATGTCTTTTGCCTGTCTGCCTTACTCTCTTTTTCCCACTCTGGTAGTGTGCTTGTATGTCTTTTGCCTGTCTGCCTTACTCTCTTTTTCCCACTCTGGTAGTGTGCTTGTATGTCTTTTGCCTGTCTGCCTTACTCTCTTTTTCCCACTCTGGTAGTGTGCTTGTATGTCTTTTGCCTGTCTGCCTTACTCTCTTTTTCCCACTCTGGTAGTGTGCTTGTATGTCTTTTGCCTGTCTGCCTTACTCTCTTTTTCCCACTCTGGTAGTGTGCTTGTATGTCTTCTGTGCGAGCGCGTATGGAAGTTTATGTTCCAGTTTAATCTCCGCCTCTATAATTATGCATAAGTCTCCTTTTTCTTTATCTTTGTCTCTATTTGTCTAGAACTCTAGTTCTCATTACCTCCGCGTCTCTCTATCTCCTGCTGCCTCTTTCTACCTTTCACTTCATTTGTCACACTTCCTCCTATAGGATTTTAGAAAGGCCTCGAAATCTGAAAGGTTTACTTTGTGACGCCATATTGATTTTGTCTTATGTTCCAGCAAACCACAGAAAATCCGAACGCATAAATCTAACTTGTTTTGTTTTAAAAATGCAGTCTTCTTGTGGTACCTGCCGTTCAAAGCAATGACATTTATCTCCTAAATAGACGAACAGATATCTATTTTTAATTGTTCATATTTTCATCCGAAGGAAAAAAACGTAGCTATATCTATTTTTTTTTCAATGTATGATGATGGACATGTCCTCTGCATAGCAACTTATTTTGGATCAGTTAGATTCCATCAGCATTTCCATACGGAGTTAGACCAATTTAATGACGCGTGTTCTCCTGTAGGTACGGATCAATGGGGAACTAAAACTTCCGTAAAACAGTGCAAATCTTGGCACTTCTTTAATATAGCTACATAGTCCTATAATAAGCGTATACATTCAAATACATTGAGAAAACAGAACCAGCTGTTTTCCAGTGCCCAAGAGCTTGGGAACAGTTCATGCGCAGCTTTCATCGGGAGTAAGGGCCCAAATTTGGGCAGATGTGCTAAGTTGGGCGGGAACTTGGGACCTTTTCATGCGCACGGTATGATGTCTTTGCTACTAACATTTTAGTTTTAGTTTCCAATTTTAACTTATTCCGTACTATTAATTTCTTTTCAATTTAAATGTGGAATCTTCATTGAAAGGGATTTAACCACAGACAAAAATAATCTTTTAACGAAACCTTGTACTTTGACCTTGACGCATGACAATGAGGACTAGATCCCATAAATGTCCAAATATATTTGCTTCGACCTTAAGAGGTTAGTCTTGACCACAGCAACAATAACAAAACTGTGTGTTTAAACGTAATCGGAAATCGAAACATTACAATCGTTGAAGAGGCTTCACTTGCTTCCAATAACACCCAGGCCATTCTACGTATTGTCACCCGACCGCACGACAAACGAACGTACGTCACAGGTGAGACGAGACACCGTAAACAATAGAAGCGGAGGATTTCCACGCAATAAAAGCCGTTTGTCGGAGTAATAGTTAGGTTTGGTCCTCACAGCGATTGGCTTCAAACTACGAGGATGTAAAAGAATAGGGAAGATGGGTTAGTGTAAGGTTTCAAGTAAGAGCGGTCACTGGCCCACTCACCCAATGGGAGGTCAACGTTTTGAGAGGTCAAGTGTCACAGGCTGATACGCTTGGGGACATCAAAGGACAATAATTATAGCGGCTTATCTTTGGTTTCGTTTTCACGGTAAATAAGCTGGGAATAAACTTTAGTCACTGGCCTCCTGGGAACTACGGGTATACGCGCGTAACACAGTGCAGTCAACAAACAGCACACCTCGTTACAAGAATTTGGAGAGCTCGTCGTTGATGGAAGACGTCACTTGGAGTGTCTCACGGACCTAACAAATACTAGGCTGTCTTTTAACTAGCTCAAGGTCTACACTGACTCGTGTTCATTGATGTATTTGTTCGTTTAGTTCGATCCATTTCCGCTATGCCCTCTTTTTTTTTTCTTCATTGATGAGAATGATTTAAAAGTAAATTTAGTTGAATTCATGTATTTATACTCGGATTCTGATTTTCCTTTCGCTTATCATTGATATGTACAGATTGCTATCATTCATCATTGATTGTTTCATTTATGCCATTTTACATCTTTCTGCAGCTGAACATAAACAGTAGAGAGAGAGAAAGAGAGAGAGAGAAAGAGAGAGAGAAAGAGAGAGAGAGAGAAAGAGAAAGAGAGAGTCAGGGAGAGAGAGAGACAGGCAGACACAGGAAAAGAAACAGAAAGAAGGAAAGACAAATAGAAATAGAGAGAGAGAGAGAGAGAGAGAGAGAGAGAGAGAGAGAGAGAGAGAGAGAGAGAGAGAGAGAGAAGGGCGAGGGGGGCGGGGGGTTAGAGAGGAACAGAGATAAGAGGGCAGTCATGAACCGAACAGACCTGGCGGAT
>JAWDGP010000325.1:237500-247500 GCA_033675545.1 Elysia crispata
TTTTTTTTTTGTTTTGTTTTGTTTTTTCATAACAAAAAAAGGAAATTCTAGAAGAGTTAAGTCACACCGTGACAAGGAATATCCTTATCTCCGCACATTTTTTTTTTAATTATGAAAAAGTCAAATTCCCTCATAACTCATCGCATCAATCTCTACATGATAAAACAACGGGAGATGGGTGTGAAATGCATCATTCACAGTTTCACAGGCACTGCTGTTTTTCTTTTAAGGTTGATTATTCAACGATTTATTTATAAAGACATCGAGGAACAGCCAGTCAAGTATTTACCTAGCTCATGTTTTCCAGTGGCATGCACTCAGATTCATAATGTTCAATCCCGCTAATTACCCTAGGTGTGAAGCATTGCTCATGGGTATATGTAATTGTTATCTTTTCCCCCTCTTCTCTATTTATGTTGCAAAATGACAAGAAAGATCAGCAATTTCCACATTATGGAAAAACAGGGGAAATAGTGAACGGTTAAGATTGGATAGAGCAGATCGGAAAAGGAGTGGAAAATTCTGAATTTTTTGATGCGGTAGAAGAGACCATCCACTTTTAGGATGAGTTTGCTAGGCATAAGACAAACTGAGCGTATTCACAGACAATAAAAGATGGAATAAACAGTAGTAGTAGTAGTAGTAGTAGTATAAGTAGTAGTAGTAGTATAAGTAGTAGTAGTAGTAGTAGTAGTAGTAGTAGTAGTAGTAGTAGTAGTAGTAGTAGTGGTAGAAGTAGTAGTAGTAGTAGTAGTAGTAGTAGTGGTAGAAGTAGTGGTAGCAGTAGTGGTAGTAGTAGTAGTAGTAGTAGTAGTAGTAGTAGTAGTAGTAGTAGTAGTAGTAGTAGTAGTAGTAGTAGTAGTAGTAGTAGTAGTAGTAGTAGTAGTAGTAGTAGTAGTAGTAGTAGTAGTAGCAGCAGCAGCAGCAGCAGCAGCAGCAGCAGCAGTAGTAGTAGTAGTAGTAGTAGTAGTAGTAGTAGTAGTAGTAGTAGTAGTAGTAGTAGTAGTAGTAGTAGTAGTAATAGCAGGAGGAGGAGGAGCAGTTTGCTAATGGTCTATATTTCCCTGCGCCTCTATAGGTACTAGAACAAAGCATGAAACAGTTAAGGTACCAAGGAAAGCTGTGTAAAAACACGCAAAGCTAGTCTCAGCGTGTATATCCTAGGAGGAAAGCAAAACATCCAACAGGTGAGTCAACAAGTGAACAGGAGGCTGGAGGAGCCGAGAATCTTGGGAAGAATTCGCTCCTGCTAGGGTATTTCCCTACTAGAATGGACGTCCTGTGACTAGAAATCCTCACTGGAGGAATGGTAGCCCAAGAACCGCTAATGAAGCCATCTATTTCCTAGGTCACTCCAAATCAATTTGTTTAATGATGCTAACATTAACTTGGTATTTTTAACGGTAAGATTGAATGTTTAAGAAGACCATGGAAGGCAGAAAAAGTTCACGGTTTATTTTAAATTTATATTTCTCGGGTAGGTTCACGAGCCCTTATTTCATTTTGCCTTCTACGTCTATCTTGGCTAAAATAAGCTGTTGATTTCCTCTCATTTCTTTCTTTTCTCTCTTTCTCTTTCTCTCTCTTTTCTCTCTCTCTCTCTCTCTCTCTCTCTCTCTCTCTCTCTCTCTCTCTCTCTCTCTCTCTCTCTCTCTCTCTAGCTATCTATATATTTATCTCTATCTCTCTCCCTTAATCTCTCCCTCTATGACCAGGTCGTCTAAGTCTCATCCTACTTCTAAGTCTCTATTTGTTCCCAGTCTTTTCTACCTCGAAACCTTAAGTTAAATGTTAAATTTGTCTGACGTGTTAACCTTTTCAAAGTGAGTACACCCTAGCATGTAATCTGAGTAACAATTTTTTTTCCAGGCAGCCCCACCCACGTAATTAAACTCAAATCGGTTCTGGTAACATTTATTTACTCAAAAACACTTGCTGGGATAATTTACAGCTAAAAAAGGAAACAAAACAAAAAATAATAAAATTAGAAAAAAAAAAAGCGAAGCGCTTGGAGAAAAAGTTGATTCAGGATTCAAGACATTAACTGGGAAAACATGAGTTTAACAAAATTGTGTCTGATGCATTAATCCTAGTAGTGTGCACCCATTATATTTAGGCTTTGCCCTGGCGAATTTTAGAACTTTTCCCTATTTGGCATAACAGCTTTGTTAGAGTTCGTTTCATTATCAGTTTAGAAGCAAAAAAAAAAAACCGTTTTATTTGGTTTTATTGTCCATCACCCGCGGTTTTTTTTTTCTTCAATTTTTTCCACCCTCTAATTTAATCTGCTCTTGGAATACAATGTTCACGCTTAAGATAAAGGAGATTTTATTAATCATTAAAATTTTATTTTACTTTTAGCGCACTACTGGCATTTTTTTTTCTGAAGAATCATTTTTTTCCTCACATTGTTGTCCTAGGCAATCGATGTCAATAAAAAAATCAAAAAATCAAAAAAACAAAAAAGTAAAACTGATTACAAAAAAACCCACAATTTGCGAGATATAAACATGGCTTAAAGACAAGAATCAACCTTTTAGTACTGCAGAACATCATAGAACTCAATCTTCAGCAATCAAATCCCTCCAACACTTTTCAACCGTTGATCAACACGTTCAAATTAGTACAGTACATCCATAATTTGTCCAATCCCGATTTAATGGTTACCAGCTTTTTGGCCAAATTCTCGGCAACCTGGAAGAAATAACAACCCAGGCAGTGCGTGCAGGTACATCAACCAGGATGATGAACGATGCTAACAGTTTTGGGGGACATAAGCAACACCCTGTAGTTCTAGGACCAGTAGTAGCCACAGATGCTACCTGAGATGGAAGGGAGATATGGTGCGTGAAGGTTCACGCCTAGCCTTCAACATGGGTTAGTGATCTGGTCAAAACACACCTCGACACAACTCCGGGGCCATACTGTTTCTTCAGCATGTTTTTAAACGTACATTATGTCTAGATTCTAGATCTGCTCTTTGATTTCCTCGAAGTTTGTTTTGTTTTTTTTCGACCACCGTGCGGCCCTCGGCATGCTTAATTTTATCTTATAATTTAGGGAAGGAAATTTATCCGACTACTATACTACTACTACTACTACTACTACTACTACTACTACTACTACTACTACTACTACTACTACTACTACTACTACTACTACTACTACTACTACTACTACTACTACTACTACTACTACTACTACTACTACTACTACTACTACTACTACTACTACTACTACTACTACTACTACTCGTACCACTACCGCTACTACCATCACTACTACCACCACTACTAATTGCAAATGATTGTCCCAAATGACCTTTGATGAGGTGAAGGAGGGGGAGAGGGAGGCGCATTGCTGTGGTCACCATGAAAGTGTGGCTAAGATTTGGCACTAACTGTTGCCCTGTAGTGATCGCAACAATAATGGACAACAGGGCATCATCAGGTGTTGTCTGCACGGTCTTGGTGGCTTAGACTTAGAACTTTCCTTGACCCTAGTATGATTGTAGTCTGGAGTATCAGATTGTTACCAGATGTGTGTTACGCTTTGTACCAGGCAGCCGTGAGTAATTGGTGCTTAAGAGAAGCTGTCCAATAAGTCTGAGCGATCTAAGTGGTTGTTTATAAAACGAAAGATCTATGTAGCCCATACTCCACAAATTTACGATCTCAGGTCTTTTCGAGTTTTACTGAAACCCTACCGAGCTGAGAGCAGTTGAACAGAAGGCCTTCAGCGCAGCCATGTTGGTTTTGAGTTTGAACCCGTTTTTATTGTGAAGATCTCAAAAGCAAGCCTTTTACTCTTTAGCCGCCTGCGCTCTTTTCGTGATCTTATCAAGATCTGTGTTGAGCAATTCTGGTTTGTTTTAATTAATATTCTTGGTCTTTTTTTTGTCTTTTAAATCGCAAGTGTTTTGTGCTCTATCTTCGAATAACTCCAAACAAACAATTGAAAATGTTTCTTTATTGAGATAAATGGTTCAGGTAATATTAGATTCAGATTTTTTTCCCAGATTCCCAAAACGACTTGTTCAGCTATGGTAAATCTGAATACTTTCAATGTTTTCTTTTGTTGTTGTTGTTTTTTTTTATTATTATTTATGTTTTTTCTTTTGTGTGTGTTTATTTTTTTTTTTTAATTCCTTGCCTCGATACGAAGGAGAGGAGAAGAAAGTTAACTGAATATAGAGCTCTTGTGAAATAGAGAAATCTTATAAAAATAATTGTTTGTGAAAAAAAAATTTATTTCTTTTTTTTATTATTTCTTATGATAAAAAAAAATTACGAAAAACAAAAGCAAAGAAGATCTTTGAAATGTAAAAAGCTAATAAAAGAAAATGTCCACATTTAATGGTTTTATTGTTTAATATACAGGCGCCAATTTTAGAAAGTACAAAAAAAATGTATACCGAAATTTCTCATTAGAGAATAGATTGTAACATAACTATTCTAATAAAGTCAGTGGATGTTATCTCATCGTCAAGCTAACTAGTGGCATTATCAATTTTAGATTATCATCTGAGGAAATTTGGAGGCACAATAAAAAGAATGTCAAGTTGGCCTCAACCTTTACAAGGCTAATCCAACCTCTGACGAGAAACATAAGGCTGACTTAAAGAGATATTCATGTTGAGTAAAAAAGAATGTTGCACATTTTTGTTCTATGCAGTCGGCCAAAACCTATTAAATATCTATCTAATAATCTTTATTGCCGAACAAGGATAAGGTGATCTGAAATAATTGTATGCTTTTGTTATCATTCGGTGTGTGTGGTTAAGTAGATGGAGGTGGGATTTACTGGCAGATTGTTCTGATGTAGCGAGTTTACGTCGGCTTGGATTGTAAATAATAAAGAGAAAAATATAATTGCCACTTTATAAACATAAAAGAGAAAAAAAGTCGATTTGACTTGATGGATTAATTGACCGATAGGAGAACTAAGGCCATGATGATTCTTTGTATTGTAAATTCACGCCAGTTTTGACATATAAAATATTCATTTTCAAAAGAAAGACGTAGACATGGTCTATTAGAACCTTACTCTTGGGTAGACTAGAGTCTGGGTCGCAAAGACATTTGACTGGAACACACGGTGATATTTAGATCAAGATGGTTCTTTATAAAGCGATTTCAAGCCAGTTTTGACACATACATAAATATTCATTTTTAAAAGAAAGGTGTAGACGTGTAGACCTTACAATTGTGTACCTAGGTCTCCAGCTAGATTGGAACCTGGGACGAAAAGCCTTTTGACTCGGAACACACGGTGGCAATCACAGAACCTCATACCAGGCTCCTGTTTCTGGTTACAATTTGGTGTTGTTGTGCAATCTATCCGTTAGCTGACGAAATGTTACTCACGTACATTGTACTGGTAGTGTCTATATTTTTTATCTCTCTCTCTCTCTCTCTCTCTCTCTCTCTCTCTCTCTCTCTCTCTCTCTCTCTCTCTCTCTCTCTCTCTCTCTCTCTCTCTCTCTCTCTCTTATACGTCTTTCTCTGCATTCCCCTATTTTATCTTTTTTTCCATTTATCTCTATCTCTATTTCCATCTTCCTTCTTCCCATCTTCCAGTGAGCCTGTCTTTGTATATGTGTGTGTGTGTTTGTGTCTCTATTTATGCCCCACCTCCTCCTCTTTTATATTTTTTTTATGAGAGGAAAAAATACAACGTAGTGAGGTAAACATGTACGCCACACTTGTTCGTTTCTTTATCTTGTTTTTATTCCTTCTTTTTCGGGCGGTTTGTGTACGTGTGATGGCAAATGCAAAATGCGCTAAGACGATATAGGTACTCACTCCCCTGTGTCTGTGTGGATACATCTGGCCCAATCCTGTCTGTATTACGCTCTCACCTGTGTATACAGACAGCGGCAGCCGGACTTAGATTGATATCTGGTTTAGTTCGCTCGTTTTTTTTTTGGTTAGCGGAACTGGTGCTCATCTCAGCGATGGTAAAAAAACCATTGTTTTATAACTCCTCGTGGATTCCTTCGTTTGTGTAAAAGACTATGTGTGTTTGTGTGTGATTGTGTGATTGTGTGATTGTGTGTTTGTGTGTTTGTGTGTGATTGTGTGATTTGGCCGATATTAAATTAAACGGAAAAGGAGACATCATTATTCATACAAGTGGAAATGTAAGCGTTCTTCTACGAGAGAGAGAGAGAGAGAGAGAGAGAGAGAGAGAGAGAGAGAGAGCAGAAGAAGAAGAAGGAGAAGAAGAAGCAGAAAAAAAAGAAGAAGAAGAAGAAGAAGCAGGAAGTCAGAGAGGAGACAGATATTTACGATTGGAAAGACAAAGACAAAACTAGGGATGAAGAGATACAGTAGCACATTGAGAGGAACGATAGAACCGGAGAATGCACGACAGCGAAGGTGAAAGAAAGAAGAGAAAGAGAGTGAGAGAGAGAGAGAAAGAGAGAGAGAAAGAGAGAGAGAGAGAGAGAGAGAGAGAGAGAGAGAGAGAGAGAGAGAGAGAGAGAGAGAGAGAAAGAGAGAGAGAGAGAGAGAGAGAGAGAGAGAGAGAAAGAGAGGGAGAGAGAGAGAGAGAGAGAGAGAGAGAGAGAGAGAGAGAGAGAGAGAGAGAGAGAGAGAGAGAGAGAGAGAGAGAGAGAGAGGAGGAGGAGGAGGAGGAGGAGGCTGGGAAAGGTAGGGACATTAAAGACACAGACATTCAGACAAACAGGTAGACAAAAAGAGATGAAGAGAATGAAATGGATAGCGCATAAGACAGACAGACTGGCATTCACAGACTCTAACAGACAATCAGTGCAGAGAAAGACGCTAGACAGACTTGAGAGATACAAAGATGGACAAACAGGGAAAAAACACATATGGACATACAGGAACACTAAAGTGGGAAGGACAATGAAGATATTATTATAAAGAAAGGGAAGTACAAATAGATTAAAGGAGAGAGGAAGGGAGAGAGAGATAGAGATAAACAGGATAATTTAGAGAGAGAGAGAGAGAGAGAGAGAGAGAGAGAGAGAGAGAGAGAGAGAGAGAGCGAGACAGACAGACAGACAGACAGACAGGCAGGCAGGCTGATAGAGAGACACAGAGACAGAGAAAGATGCAGAGTGTGGTAAACACCGCAAAGTCACAGAGATGCTAAGGAAGTCCTACAAGTTCCCCAGGTAGAATCTCCACTCCGGACATTGTCTTGGCCTAGACATAGATAGACATACCTGACATTGCGTGAATGTGCACAGCCACAGACGAATACTGCCAACTCGGCAATTTATAAGCTGCTGTGACTCTCTATCAGGACCATCATCTAGAGAGATTTCCTCCCGATTTATACAGACTGGTGATTCTCAACATCTCTGGGTTTTTTTCCTTGAGCAAAAGCTTCTACTGTTTAGTTTTTATTACCATTAGTATGCAGCTAGCCATGTAAATGATAAAATATGATTAGATTAATTATATTTCATTGATCTCTGTTGTTTTTGTTGTTTTTTTTTTCTCTTTTATCTCGTTGGCCGGACCAATCCAAAAAATCTTTTCTCTCTTTTGCTCTCTCTTACTCTCTCTCTCTCTCTCTCTCTCTCTCTCTCTCTCTCTCTCTCTCTCTCTCTCTCTCTCTCTCTCTCTCTCTCTCTCGTTCTGTCTGTCTGTCAGTCTCTCTATCATTTTGTCTGTTTGTTTGTTTGTATATCTTTCTTTCTTTATCTCTCTCTCATTTTCTCTCTCTTTCTTTCTTTCTTTCTTTCTTTCTCTCTCACTCTCTCTCTTCTATCCTTTTTTTTTCCATCTATCACCCTTATCTATTCAGGTTTTTAGTTTTGAGTTGACTATTTCTCCCAAGAAACCACTAATGATCCAAAGGCTATCATCATGATTATACGCTTTAATTTGCGTAAGTTTACATTACGCACCCGCCTAATAAACCATTAATCAACTTCATTTGCGAAAAAAATCAACAACTGCTTTATGTCTCTAAACATGTGTTAGACTTCAAGAGCTTATCTGGTTTGATCCATCGGAGACCACCATAGAGTGTCCTACTAACAGACTACAACAGGTCCATCTATCTATCTATCTATCTATCTATCTATCTATCTATCTATCTATCTATCTATCTATCTATCTATCTATCAATGAGTCTATCTATCTATCTGTTTATCTATCTATCTATCTCCATCCATCTGTCTATCTATCTAACTATCTGTATCTATGTATCTGTCTATCTATCTATCTATCTATCTCTATCTATCTATCTATTATTGATCTATCTACCTATCTATCTATATATCTATCTATGTGAGACCACCATAGTGTGCCCCACTAACAGTCTATAACAGGTTTATCTACCTATCTATCTATCTATTTATCCGACTTGGACTATAGATATGCCAAAGACGGCATGCGCCCGGAACCCATTTGCCAGCAATGTTTATTTTATTGTACTTTCTGATCCGACTGATGTGGATCGTAAAAGAAAACCCGTATGGCGTGTGCCCTTCCTGACCTTCTGCAGACTGAAGAGAAGTAACGGAATAGAGAGATGGGAAACGTTGAGGAAGGAATAGAGAAGATAAAGGTTTGATCGGTGGGAGAACTAAGAGAAAATGTCATAATTGTGTTGGGTAAAGGAGGTCTGCTATAGAGAAGAGAGAGAGAGAGAGAGAGAGAGAGAGAGAGAGAGAGAGAGAGAGAGAGAGAGAGAGAGAGAGAGAGAGAGAGACAGAGACAGAGACAGAGAGAGACAGAGACAGAGACAGAGAAAGACAGAGACAGACAGACAGAGAGACAGAGAAAGACAGAGACAGACAGACAGACAGATAGCGATGAGCGATGGGTGAGTATGAAGGCATAGATCTAGTGCATAAAATGGATCAAAACCAAAATAATTGAAAATAAAATAATGATTTTAAAAAGAAACAAAAGTAAAAATAAGTAATGTACGAATGGTGATTTTAGAAATAAGAAGAGCACTAAGGTGTAACTTTGGATGCTGGAAGAAAAATAAAAAAAAAAATTACAGATTTTCACGGGAACCTATTTAATTAGAATACTGGTTTACTTGTAACTTTATAGTGACATTTCGCTTATAGTGAACATTCGATGAGATCAACTTTTTGTAATAGAGCGACAAGTAGCTTAAACAGAGTAAAACATTTTTCATACTCGAATTTCTTGTTCACCGAATTTGTCTTTGAATTGCGGCACTGCTTACTGGAATGTCTTTATGTTTACCACAAGCATGCTCTGCTGACATTGATCCTCGTAACTTGAGACCGCACACTTTACAGAGATGATAGCAAGACAAATTTAATAATCAGTTCAAGAGATCAGTGTATGGTCAGGCACACTTGTAGCTGGATTCTTAGCAGAAATGAGACATAATGTTAACAACGCCTCTCCCTCTGTTTTTTTCGCTTCCACACAGATCCCCTCCCCCCTCCCTCCCTTGAGCCCTAGCCTCCTACTACGTGCCACATAATTTATACATTCCAAACTGATGTTTATCAAAAGAAAAAGATATGCACAGATTTAACTATCAGAAAGAAAATCTCTGCTTACCTCAGCGCTTTTTTGGGGACGAACTTGGCAAGGGGCATTTCTAATATTTCTTCACTTTTTTTTTTCTGTTCGGTGAAATTTTAAAGAAGGCTAGTACTTGTTGACCGCACATTTTTCTAAAAAGAATTTATCTGATTTGATTCTCCACTTCTCCTATAGTTACCGAAACGTTTGGTTGCTTGTCCACTCTGAGTGAATGTGTGTTTTGTTGTGCCTAGCTCTTACAATACAGCCAGACTATGATTGTGAATGCGTATACCAACCACCAGAGTTACGAAAACGCAACCTTCATTTCTCTCTCTCTCTCTCTCTCTCTCTCTCTCTCTCTCTCTCTCTCTCTCTCTCTCTCTCTCTCTCTCTCTCTCTCTCTCTCTCTCTCTCTCTCTTTTTTCTCTCTTCTACATCCATCTACATCATTTATTCACTTCCATCTGGTTCAACATCATTTCTTTTTCCTTTATTCCCCC
>JAWDGP010000325.1:252500-262500 GCA_033675545.1 Elysia crispata
GGCGTGATGTAACTTCCAGATTTTCCCCTCCCTAGACTCGCTCAAGATAAAGCGCTTCCAGATGATGCTGAATCTCAATGTGTCTGTCTGCATCTCTCTGTAGCTATGTCTACGTCTATCTATCTGTCTATCCGTCTATTTATCTGTCTGTTTATTTATCTATCTATCTATATATATATACCTCTCTCTCTCTCTCGACCTCTCTCTCCTTCTATCTCGTTCTCTCTCTTTCTATCTCGTTCTCTCTCTCTCTCCTTCTATCTCGTTCTCTCTCTTTCTATCTCGTTCTCTCTCTCTCTCTCTCTCTCTCTCTCTCTCTCTCTCTCTCTCTCTCTCTCTCTCTCTCTCTCTCTCTCTCTCTCTCTCTCTCTGTGTGCGTTTCTTTCACCCTGTCTACACACACGAGATAAATCAACCATAAATTGATATTCCAGTTTTGAGTGAGTTTGTGAGGGTGAGTGAGTTTGTCAGATTAAGAGCGTGAGTTGTGAAAAGTTGAAAGAAACTAAATTAATGGTAGGGAAAAAGAGGAAATATGGCAATATTTGAAAAATGAAAATGAGGGATGAACGAGGCAGAGTCTTCAATAGGACTTTCTCCTATTTTGAGACAGTAGCATGAGCCCCTGAATTAGACAAACGGGTAGAAAGATATAGAGAGTTGGAAATCTCGTTTATAACGAACAGGAGAGATGAATCAAAACAAAGGGAGTTAACCGAGCTAGGAGATGGCATACTTTTGACAATCTTCCACCGCATCGTAAGTAACTGGTTTGGGAGGACTGAAGAACAGAGAAATAATGTCCCGCCCTTCCCCACCCCCCACCCCTTTCCCCCTTACACAACTCCATGAGTATGAGGCGTTTTTTCGACAACCAAAGCTGTTACGGTTAGACGCGGCAGTCAGCAACATGTTTCTAGCTTGCACCACATTTACCGCCAAAATAATGAAACTGCACAAGTCACGTGTTTCCCGTTAGCCAAGTGATGAGATTTCTTGAAAAACCAGTAATCTTTTACAGGCCTACCTATGCAGGCCGCCGCCCACTTCTGAAAGTAATCGAAGACATAAGTAATTTTGAGTAATCGAATACACCCTGGCGGTCGGAGAACAGCTTTCAAGGGCAGAGAACTTCAGACGGTGAAAACACTTAACATTTCGCACCTAGTTATTTAGGTGAACTTGAATAAAGAGCAAAGACGACAGGAAGCGTTTTCCGTTTTCTAGATCAGCCTTGCAATGGTACAGAGCAACATTTTGAAAGACTTTCCGTTAACAAAAATTGAAGAAAGAAAAAGAGACGGAAGCAAGTCGACGTAATAAATGAGAGAGCACATGAAAGTAGTAAACGAATACAGTGAGTTTTATTGCCTTTTGGTTTTATGAATAAATTATATACCGTTGGCGGACGTTACTTTGTCCCAATAGTTTTTTGATTTTCAATTAGATATAATTATGATCAAGTCAGATTTATAGGATAATATGACTTCCCGCCTATAACTATTTTAGGGAAACTCATTGTTAACGAAAGAAAAAAAGGAGTCAGAAACAAGCCGGCGTAACAAATAAGATGGAACGTGAAAGTGTTATTACGAACAAAGAAAGTTCTGTTTTTTTTTTTTGGTTTTATCAAAAAGTTAATTACCGTCCATAAACGTTCCTTAGTCTCAATATATATGTAGTTGGTTATGTCTATTTTTTTTAAATCAAGTGTATTTTCGAACTTTTTGTTAGTCTCTCTCTCTCTCTCTCTCTCTCTCTCTCTCTCTCTCTCTCTCTCTCTCTCTCTCTCTCTCTCTCTCTCTCTCTCTCTCTCTCTATCTCTCTCTCTCTCTCTCTCTCTCTCTCTCTCTCTCTCTCTCTCTCTCTCTCTCTTTCTCTCTCGAGTTTGTTATGTCTTTTTTTTTTTTAATCAAGTGTATTTTTGAACGTTTTTTAATCTCAGTATATGTATATATATATATATATATATATATATATATATATATATATATATATATATATATATATATATATATATATATAGTTTGTTACGTCTTTTTATAATCAAATGTATTTATCATCGCCTATCACTATTTCTCCTTCTAAAGATAGTGAACGGCGTGACTGAGAAACGAGATTGACTTCAGAATTACAACTGACTCCAAAGTATTTCCAGTAAGCAAGCGGAATCCGATCTTGGGGTCTCCTTCGTAACAACTTCATGCACCACTCTCATATAGAGTGAAACAATGATCGAGAGTGCTAGTGCTCAACCAACTCGAACTCCGCGTAGAGCGAGTATGTAAATAATTCTTCTTCTTTCCTTTCATGCAGAAGCATCACGAGCTAAGCATTAATCTTTAGTGTGAGGCAACAAGTCGTGGTGCTCTGTATAACACTTTTTTTTCTTACTTATTCAACTCTTCCTTCACAATGATTTATAATTTTTCATGATAAAATCTAAAAGTTACCGTGTGCAGTTTAAAGGGAAAAAAAACCATAAACATAATAAAAGAATAATTATATGAAAGTATAATAAGGAAAATAGTAAAGAGAAAATTAAGTTGTCTATTTATTGTGTAGTGTTATGGCTGTAAACCATCTTATCAGCTGAAGTGGCATCTAGAATGTGCGACTAAAAGCTTCATACGTTTCGACGTTTGTTTGTATGAATCTGATAATACGCATATGTTTATTTCGTTTTTAAAATGAGCATGTTATCAACACAAAAACTCTTTCAAAAGGATTTAAGACAGCTGTAGGAAAGTTCTGCTTCTGAAACAGCTTAAAGGAATTTAAAACATTTTTTAAAAATCTCTCAGCCACATGTGTGATTCCTAATTTCTTAAATGTGGTTCCAGCTTCTTAGAGGCATTTCAGAGAAATTAGAAAAATGAAGGAAAAGTAAATTAAAAATGGTAAATATTGCCTCAGTCTTCTCTACTTGAGATTCTGATGTATTTCCCAAAGACGCGGAAAGAGAGAATACCATAATCGCTTAAAGAATATTATTTTGAGAAGAAAAATATAAACGCAATACAAAATTTCAAAGAAGTTTCATTTATAATTTTTCTCGTTACAGATCTTTTTGTATGCTATTTTAATCAATAAAAGAAGAAGAAGAAAACTAAATGAGAAAATCACTGAATCCGTAAAACAGTTATATTAATTTTATATTCGCACGGCAAGACTGGCTTTATCTCTTCCTCCATTTCAATCGATTGTGTGGATATGCGTGTGTGTGTGTGTGTGTGTGTGTGAAGATTAATGTTTATATTTCATACGCCAGGGAATTTTTACTAGCTATCAGTTAATTTGTAACAGGCCTTGGGAAATGTTACATAAAGTGATGGATAACTTTAAAACAGAGATACCTACAACTTAGAATCTCTCCGTTTTCTGCGGAAAGCAAGGAAGCTACGTTATAAAAGATTATCAAAACGAGGTAACCTCTAATGAACGACGCACCACATGGAGCACAAGGTTACACGAAGGTAAGAGGAAACGTTAGGATCCATTACCTTGTAGCTATGGAAAACGAAATAATTTTTTTTCGCGTAGATCTCTTGAAAAGCACGAATGTGTAAAAAGTCATAAATCTGTAGTATTTATTAGAACATTATATATAGGCCTAAGGGTTTCTCTAACTAGACGTGTTTCTCAGTTTCTTAGAGGTTTTTTTTTTGTTAACACAACATGTTTTTGTCTACTTTGCATGGGTTGTTCTGTAGGAAACGACTCCCTAGTCTTTCTTCTGTGCGATGTTGCAAAGCTGGATGTTAAAACTGCACAAAAATAAGTTAAACTTTTACATGTAGCTTCTCAGCTGTTACTCCCAGACAAATCTTTATAAAACAGTCTCTATTACCCAAACGCCAATTATGTTTATGAAGGAAAAACTGTTTTTCACTCCCCTTCTTTTCCTGAAAAAAAAAAAAAAACAAAAAACTGCACACCCTTCTGCTTTTTTCCCATGCAGGATTTAAAAGATACCTGCCACCGGAAGCGATATGGATCTCATTAGAACAGGAAACTCACCGAGTGCGCTACGGTGCAGAGTTTGCAGAAAGATGAGATCGCCTGCAGAACTCACACAGGCCCTCCACGTTATTACTTTTCAGCTGTCTGGCGCTGCAATGTTAAGAGCTTAACTTTTAAGCGCTTTGAAGCTTGGAACTTCACTTCCTATGAGCAAGAGATAATGGCAGTTTTATGGGAACCCAAGATGGGGGTAAAGACGTCTAAATAGAACAGCGATATTTTTGGAGAGGAGATGGGGGAGGGTGAATTGGACATAATAACAGCTGAGAGTCAACCTAACACAGTTGGGGGTCACGATTACTTTGAAATTAGAAGGCGCCTGGTTGATCCGCACCCAAAGGCCATTGTTGTAAGATCAAAGGTCAACCAATATGACGTATTGTAGAGCGGTACCATGAGGATTCAGAGATGAAGATAACTGTCGGGAGGAGTTGGTAACCGAAGGTGTGACTGTGCAAGTGTTGTCACTCAGCTGGTGTCCCGTGTTTCAATTCACTCTCAAGGTATTTTGCAAGCGTTCTAGTTTATGGTAGTGAAATTCAACTCATTTTCGTAAGTTTAACCTATTGCATTCTATTTCAATTTCAATTTCAGGGTACACAGCGGCAAGATTTCCGTCAAAGTTATAATTATGTATCGATAAGCCGTAAAGTCCTTTATGATTTGATTGCAGTTCTCTTGGAGCTTTCAGAAAAAGACATAAAAGTGCGCAATTGTACAAAAATATCTCATTATCGCGGTAGAGGCAATGAAGTTCCAATCCCATATTCGTTTTCGGGAAAGATAGCAGAGAGACACACTTCTGCTGCCATGGCAAGGCGTGGCATGCCAACTTGAGACTGTCAGAAGTTAAGAGGCAAAGCTCTCGTGATGACAGGTATTTTCTTTACGGAAATTCCCTGGTGTCTAGTGTCCAACGTCCCTCTATGTTCTCAGTTTCTTCACGGAGGTGTACAAATCTTTGTTCTTGAAAAGATATTTATTCATAGACTGTATTAGTCAAAGTTTAATCCGACCACTTCGCGAATCCTCCGCCAACATCAGACAGAAGATATAGGGTTTTATTGTTACTAGTTTAACGTCCCCTAAGCTCCCGACGGTGAAAAGCAGCCAGTGAACAGTCTTGTCTTCATATTTTTCTATCCTCAGAGGTTTTTCACGATATAGTAGCACTTAAAATATGAAAGATCGCCTGTATCAAACTCACAAAGGAGAGTAAACAGTGTCAGTATTGTATAAAATCTCTGTGGGTGAAGGGGAAGTTGGGCGAGGGGGGAGATGGGGGGCTAGTATCTCGCCCTTTGCTGATTGCTGATATTAATATCATCGTGTTGCTCTAAACTTATAAACGATCTCTCGCGCTGATATTAATATCATCGTGTTGCTCGAAACTTATAAACGATCTCTCGCGCTGATATTAATATCATCGTGTTGCTCGAAACTTATAAACGATCTCTCGCGCTGATATTAATATCACCGTGTTGCTCGAAACTTATAAACGATCTCTCGCGCTGATATTAATATCACCGTGTTGCTCGAAACTTATAAACGATCTCTCGCGCTGATATTAATATCACCGTGTTGCTCGAAACTTATAAACGATCTCTCGCGCTGATATTAATATCACCGTGTTGCTCGAAACTTATAAACGATCTCTCGCGCTGATATTAATATCACCGTGTTGCTCGAAACTTATAAACGATCTCTCGCGCTGATATTAATATCATCGTGTTGCTCGAAACTTATAAACGATCTCTCGCGCTGATATTAATATCATCGTGTTGCTCGAAACTTATAAACGATCTCTCGCGCTGATATTAATATCATCGTGTTGCTCGAAACTTATAAACGATCTCTCGCGCTGATATTAATATCATCGTGTTGCTCGAAACTTATAAACGATCTCTCGCGCTGATATTAATATCATCGTGTTGCTCGAAACTTATAAACGATCTCTCGCGCTGATATTAATATCATCGTGTTGCTCGAAACTTATAAACGATCTCTCGCGCTGATATTAATATCATCGTGTTGCTCGAAACTTATAAACGATCTCTCGCGCTGATATTAATATCATCGTGTTGCTCGAAACTTATAAACGATCTCTCGCGCTGATATTAATATCATCGTGTTGCTCGAAACTTATAAACGATCTCTCGCGCTGATATTAATATCACCGTGTTGCTCGAAACTTATAAACGATCTCTCGCGCTGATATTAATATCATCGTGTTGCTCGAAACTTATAAACGATCTCTCGCGCTGATATTAATATCATCGTGTTGCTCGAAACTTATAAACGATCTCTCGCGCTGATATTAATATCATCGTGTTGCTCGAAACTTATAAACGATCTCTCGCGCTGATATTAATATCATCGTGTTGCTCGAAACTTATAAACGATCTCTCGCGCTGATATTAATATCATCGTGTTGCTCGAAACTTATAAACGATCTCTCGCGCTGATATTAATATCATCGTGTTGCTCGAAACTTATAAACGATCTCTCTGTCTTCTGACGATTTTAAAGATATGAATGGTCCAAAATTACTTAGTGGATGGTGAGACTAGTAGAATGAATTATCCTTTGCTAGTTTTCCTTTGATAGGTTTACCATAGCGTGTTGCGGTTGTAGAATAAAGGCTCCATAGAGGTGGGGGGCATTTTAGACAGAAAAAAGAGCTGCGCGACATATGATTCAAGAAGAATATCATCAAAAGGAAGAATTAATTAGTAATACAAATTCGTCGCCTTATAACACAGGAACTTCTTAAATGGTCTCAAGTCCTCCAAAGTCGGACTTCTTCAGGATCTTGACACACAACCATGTGCTTATACTACTGACCTAGAACTGAGGGCCATAATGGGATCAAAACAAAGACCCCAGTAAGCAATGTGATCGTGTATTCAGGGGGACGCGACTCAGTTTGACAGGTCACGGTAGGTTATTCAAGTTGAAGTGTTGAGCAAACAGCGAGTTCGTCCCCTTTGGTTCGTGATTACGTCCCTTTGGTTAGCTTTTGGTACCTGTCAAACTCTTAGCTTCAGGGCATTAGAATTATTTCCCTTGTAGAGAGGGTTTTAAAGGGACTGAATGCTTACACAGAAATCAACAAGTTGGAAGATGACTAAAAATTGTAATTGGAATGTACTCTCTCTCTCTCTCTCTCTCTCTCTCTCTCTCTCTCTCTCTCTCTCTCTCTCTCTCTCTCTCTCTCTCTCTCTCTCTCTCTCTCTCTCTCTCTCTCTCTCTCTCTCTCTCTCTCTCTCTCTCTCTCTCTCTCTCTCTATCTATCTATCTATCTATCTATCTATCTATCTATTTATGTAAGAATACATCTATCTTTCTATCTTTATCTCTCTCTACCCCCTCCCTCGATTCCTCCTCCTTATCTTCTCATTTCTCAGTGTCATCTCTCAGAGTCTTTTCTCTTTCTCTTTGCTATCAAATTCAAATCTGTAAAGCCTATATCTCTCGAACCTATCTTTTATTTAAATTAAATTATTATTTCTGCTTCCATTTAATGATTAAGATAAAACTGTCTCAGCCACAAGTAAGCCACCAAATTAAATCCCGATTCAGTAAATATTCGGATTTCCCACTGACCTGTTCTTGCAACTCCATATTGCGATTTTCCACGAAGACGGCGAGAATCTGCTAAATCAGACCACTTAAGAGGATGCAGATGTAAAACGAGCCCCACAAATTTGTAAATACAATCATATATTCGGATTTCCATTGCCCAGTCCTTGTAACTCCAAATTGGGAACAGACGGCGAGAATCTGCTAAATCAGACTAAGTGGATGTGAGTGGTAAACGAACCCCACAAATCTGTTTATTCCGATCTCCCACTGCCCAGTCGCTGTATGTAACTCCATATTGGGAAACACAGACGGCGAGAATCTGCTAAATCGAAACAGACCCCCTTAAGTGGATGTGAGTGGTAAACGAGCCCCACATTTTTGTAAATATTCGGATCTCCCACTGCCCAGTCGCTGTATGTAACTCCATATTGGGAAACAGAGACGGCGAGAATCTGCTAAATCAATACAGACCCCCTTAAGTGAATGTGAGTGGTAAACGAGCCCCACATATTTGTTCATATTCGTATTTCCCACTGCCCAGTCCTTGCAACTCCATAATTATTGTGAAACAGAGACGGCGAGAATCTGCTAAATCGAAACAGACCCCCTTAAGTGGATGTGGGTGTTAAACGAGCCCCACATATTTGTAAATATTCGGATCTCCCACTGCCCAGTCCTTGCAACTCCATAATTATTGGGAAACACAGACGGCGAGAATCTGCTAAATCAATACAGACCCCCTTAAGTGGATGTGGGTGTTAAACGAGCCCCACAAATTTGTAAATATTCGGATCTCCCACTGCCCAGTCGCTGTATGTAACTCCATATTGTGAAACACAGACGGCGAGAATCCGCCAAATCAGACCAGACTAAGTGGATGTGGGTGTTAAACGAGCCCCACAAATTTGTTACAATCTCGTCACTAGAACGTAGGTCTAGATTCTACCGTCCAGGCCTCGGAAGGGATCCAGTGAGATTAGTAATACAACCCTCCACCTTCTCTACGGAATCCCTGTAGGCAAACATGTACGAAACGTGCGCCTGTAGCGTTTAGTTAGGCGAGTCGTGTTTCTACACGTCATCAGTCAAGGGAAAAACACGAGAAGCGCGTGCCTTTTTGTAGACATTCTAAACGATGTTTCTATAAATAATACAGTCGACAATATGCACCAACCAGATGCTGTGAGTGTGAGGGTCTGTGACAGATGATTTTGAGGGAAAAGCAGGTTTGGGGGAGGTCTGTTGGACTCAGAGTCTGAGGCCCATTGAGGGAGGAAAAAAAAACCTGACCTGGAAAACTGAATGTCTGCAAAGCAGACTACTGTACATCCATTTGGTGGTAAAGTTACCTAGAGACAAGATGTATTGGATGTTCTTTCATGTCTGTCTTGTAAGTTGTAAGCCAATCTGGCACTCTCTCTCTCTCTCTCTCTCTCTCTCTCTCTCTCTCTCTCTTTGACTCTCTGTCTTTGTTTCTCTCACTGTCTCTCTGTCTCCGTCTCTGTCTCTCTCTATATGTCTCTCTCTCTGTGTTTAGCTCTATCTCTCTCTGACTCTCTGTCTTTGTCTCTCTCTGTCTCTCTCTTTGTCTCTCTGTCTGTCTATCTATCTGTCTGTCTGTCTCTGTCTCTACCTCTCTGTCTCTCTCGCTCTCTAATTTCTCGGGAACTTTATAACACGATAATCAAACTTTGCATTATTCTTTTCTTACAAGCTCCATAGAACCTGGGCTAAGTATATAATTTTTACTATTGACTGTCTCTAAAATAAAGATTCATCATTATCCATGACATGCATTTTAAACTTCAAAATTATTATTAAGATTGCGTTGGTTTGATTCTTGTTTTCCCCCTTCTCATTGGAAAAGGAGCTTTGGATTTTTAACGAAAGGAAAAAAAATTGATTTTATAAGATTCTCGCCATTTTCGAATAAAGCTTGTATGAGTATGTTTTCTATTTCATTACATGTGATTCGAAAGAAAAGATAGAGTAAAATAAATAACAGCGCCTAACAGTCTAACAATTAGGGATTCTTAACACACTTCTTAAGTCTTTTCCATACGTTAACGAATATGAATATTCTTTTATATCATTAAGTGAAATTTGCTTTTATCTCTACAATATAAACTTTTATATTCCACGGTGCGAGACAGGAGTCAAGGACATGGCAGTAGATCCGATCATGGAATATGTTTTTTTAAGTAATGCGAATAGGCAGGGCCGGTTCGTTTTATTTGAATAATAGAACTGTAGTAAATTAAACTGTTTACTTTGAGTCGAGTCGTTCAGGGTAACATGATAAAGTTAGCAATGGCGAACTAACAAGATTATAGACCGAACACAAAAGGAAAGGGAGACAGAGACAGACAGAGAGTTGAAAAAAATGAGGCAC
>JAWDGP010000325.1:267500-270000 GCA_033675545.1 Elysia crispata
TTTTTAAGGCTTTATGATGGGTAAACATATAGGGTCGTAAGAGAGAGAGAGATAGAGAGAAAGAGAGATAAAGAGAGAGAGAGAGAGAGAGAGAGAGAGAGAGAGAGAGAGAGAGAGAGAGTGATGGAAAAGATGGAAAAGATAGAAATAGGCAGTGAGAAACAAAGAGAGCGAGATAGTGAGTGAGAGATAGATAGATAGATAGAGAGAGAGAGAGTGAGAGAGAGAGAGAGAGAGAGAGAGAGAGAGAGAGAGAGAGAGAGAGAGAGAGAGAGAGGAACTAAATATTTTTTTACACGAAGTCATTCAAACCAATTGGAAAAAAAAAAGAGAAAATAGATAGCAACTGAAGCATCAGTTTTGCTTTTTATGCTGTACAGGTCTGGCCAAACCTTGCTTCGCCCATGCTCAGAAAAGATGCGACTTCTATTATGTAGCGAGTACTCGTTACACCGCAGACACTAATGACATTGGTACAGTGCACACGATGATCTCGTAACCCTAGCATTAGCTCGAATCTGTCTTGTTTTAGCACTGGGAAATGATCTTAGCATATGTTAAGAATAAGATTGGTATGAGGAAAGAGACAGAGGGGTGCATAGAGACGATACCGCTGATAACATTATACTCATTGCATGTACGAACGAAAAGGAAAATGTAACAATGGAAGGGAGAAACAGGCAGAGGAGAGGAATGAAATAGAGGCACTGACAGATTTAAAAAGTTAGTTTATTCTAATAACTGGACATACCAAAACAGAGATATCTAATGTCAAGGAATGCGGTGAGACTAACAGACAACAGATAAACAGACTGGACACACACACACACAGACAACATTCGGAGGAAGAGAAGAACGAAAGACTAAGAGTTTCAATTTTCATTTTCGCCCTTTCATCAGAGCCGTCCTGTCAGACTCTCAACTCCAGGAAAGATGAGGAGGGGAAGCGAAAATTCCCACAGATGAAATTTGAGATACGCGGAATCTGTCCCTCTTAGAAGATGCTGACACAGTAGAAACTCGGCCTTTAAATGAAAGAGGAAAAATAACCAAAAAAAAAAAAAATATGTATATATATATGTTTGTAATGTTTGTCCTCTAGCTCGAACAAGATTCGCTTAAAAAGTGCAACATTAAATAGAGATCTAGAGAGCAAAAGCGTTTGTGTTTTTTTAGAGGACGGCAATTTTGCTAGGGCCAGGGCTAGATCTAGGCGTTTACTACTGAACACATTATTATTTTACTGCTTTTCTGGTTTCACTATCACTGCACAAAATTGCTCGTAATGCATGCTTCCATTTGAAAATGACACCAATTGCTTTTTTTTTTTTTTTTCTGTCCCTGTGTCTACTGATTTGTATCTCATTGTGCTTGCTGTTATTTCTCTTTGCCAACTGTATCTTTCAATTTATGGAACCGAATTGAATGACTCTGTTTATATCTTTGCTCTCTCTCTCTCTCTCTCTCTCTCTCTCTCTCTCTCTCTCTCTCTCTCTCTCTCTCTCTCTCTCTCTCCATTTTTAACTTCTGAACCATTTTTATCTGCGCAAAATCAAACTAGCACAAGTTTCCCATTCATTTTTTTTTTAAAGAAGACTAAAGATCATCACTTAAGCGCTCTACATCTAAATGTTTGATTAAAAAAGAAAAGCCAACTCGATAATTCTAAAATTTCCACAGCATCTTATTTTCTGTTTCAGGCAGAAGAGGAATAGAAGAGAAACTGCAATAAAATATTTTTGCGCACTTGTTTTCCTTCAGTTGAGCGCAAAATTTAGGATTTTTAAACACGGACGCACGTGTGGTTAGCTGGGGGGCTTTCAGGGGCACTTAAACTTCTGCAGTGCACAAGTTTTCCCACGCCCTCCCAGAAATTAGGGGAACCCTCGTATATACTCACACAAAGATGCATAGATAGTCATGTTCATAAGATAGATTTGCTTTCTTTGACTTTTTCTATTTTTGGCATCCTTTTTGGGTTTTTTTTTTTTTTCTGTCTTCCTCTGTTATTTTTCTGTCCCTCTCTTTAAATTTTTTTTCGTTTTTTCTCTCTTTTTATCCTGACCTTTATAATATCTCTGTCTCTCTCTCTCTCTCTCTCTCTCTGTCTCTCTCTCCCTCTCTCTCTCTCTATCTCTTTCTCCCTCTCTATCTATTTATCTCCTCTCATCTTCTCTCTTCTCCTCTCCCTCTCTCTCTTCTCTCTATCTCTTTACTCTCTCTTTCTCTCTTTTTCTCCCTCTCTATCTATCTATCTCATCTCATCTTCTCCCCTTTCCCTCTCTCTCTCTCACACTCCTTCCTCTCTCTCTCTCTCTCTCTCTCTCTCTCTCTCTCTCTCTCTTCTGTCTCTACCTTGTCTCTCTTTCTTATACCCCGGCCTCTATCTCTGCATCACTCTCTCCTTTACTCTCTCTCTCTCTTTCTTTATTCCTTTTGCTCCACCACCCTCTTCCCCTCCTTATCCGCGCCTTTGTAATGAGGAAATCCCCCAAAACAA
>JAWDGP010000325.1:277500-280000 GCA_033675545.1 Elysia crispata
CTGTTTGTATTTGGCAAAACAAGGCACAAGGCAGAACAACAAGTTCCCAAGAATGATTTAAAAGTCAAACTACCTTATGAGCATTGTATGATTAGGCAGTCATACTTATTGCCAAAATGGCTTAAAAAATTATAAGCATATAATTCATCAAATTCTGAGCCTAAAAGTCTGTCTGCTGTTAAGATTAATTTGGGAAATAGATTTGTTTCAAACAAATTTATTAGCCAAATTACATAAGTTTTTTTTAGTTTTAAAATATTACTCCTTCAATAATATATATATATATATATATATATATATATATATATATATATATATATATATATATATTGTGTTTACTCTTTCAGGGTTAGGTTAAAATATTTTTTATATATTTGTAGTGTGGCCTCACAATTTTTCTTTTTAAAAGGGGAAAATTTTATCATCATTATTTTTTTTTCTGTCTATCCTGCATTCTTAATGTTATCCTCTAACATATTACACCTTTTTTTTTTCTTAATTATTTTATTTTCCCTCCTTGAAATTCCTCTAATGTCGGACGTCCATCAGATTATTTGATGGAATTTTCTTTGCCAGGAGCATGAGTCGAGATGAATTCTGGATTTCGACCAAAAGACAGAGAGAGAGAGAGAGAGAGAGAGAGAGAGAGAGAGAGAGAGAGAGAGAGAGAGAGAAAGAGAAGAGTGAGAGAGAGTGAGAGAGAGAGAAAGAGAAGAGAGAGAGAGAGAGAGAGAGACAGAAAAAAGAGGGGGGGGGGGGGGGGAGAGAAATCATGATAAAGGCCAATACAGAGACAAATTTCACTTGAACAATAGGTCTGGCTGAGAATAATAAAAGGGTACTACTCTTCGCATGCTCTGTGAGGTCTAAGCACACCAAAAAAAAGAAAAAAAGCTACTTTTATAACATCTTTTTAGAATAATCAAATAATTCCCACCTCTTTTTATGGCTGGATACGCTCTTTGCAATGTTCCTCTTTTATACCTATAGAAGAACCGAGTATGGAGCGTTCTATAGAGCAGGTATGTAGAAAACTCGATCTCTTAACAACAGTTACTGAGCAGGCGAAAAATTAATAAAATCCAATCCGGCATTTCTATATTATCTAGGCACTTTAAATCTGGCATACAGTTGAAAACAACCCTAAAAAATTGAAGTTTTATTATTATATTTTTTTTACCTTAAAAGTGGGTTGGTTTTTTTCGGAAATTAAGGGGGAAATGTAATTAATATTTTCTAAAAGAAAAATGTGAATGTGCGAACTACTTCCTGTAAGCACAGCTGGGCAGAGATGGCAGGAATGAAACTGAAAGTAGGTCTGCAATGTAGGCGGCAGCAATTTTTAAATCGTCTGGAACATGTGTGTGTGTGTGTGTGTGTGTATATATATATATATATATATATATGTATGTATGTATGTATGTATGTATGTATACACAATAATAGCGATATCCATATCTTAGGTAACGATAGATTGGTGGAAGCAGATTCATGGAAGTAAAAAGAAAGATCTGATACTACAACCATTTATAAGTCTATTTTTTTAATACAGGCACATTCGTCAGCACTGGCAAAGTGACCACAGGATCTCCTTCGTGTTTTTTTTTCCTTCAGCTTGTATTTTCAGATTTTGAAATTTAAAAGAATGGCTCAGCCAGTAGAGCACTGGACAGCTAACCGCGACTGATGAAGCTCCGACAGAACACACGTCACACTAGCTCTAGGTGAACACAGCGGCCTCCCGCGGCCTCACAAAGGCCTGGTGTTCTGTGTGACTGAACGGGGTACGAACACACTATTTTTTTTTTCTAATCTGCTTCTTTCTCATTATCTCCATCTCTGTTCTCTCCCTCTCCTTCCATCTCTCTCTCTCTCCTTATCTCTCTCTTTCTATCCATTCCATCTATCCATCTATCTATCTTTCTATCTATCCCCTTTGTCTCTCCCCCCCCTCTCTCTCTCTCTCCCTTTCTATCCATCCACCTATCTATCTATCTCCTTTGTCTCCCCCATCTCTCTCCATCTCTCTCTCTCTCTCTCTCTCTCTCTCTCTCTCTCTTTCTATCCATCTATCTATCTATCTATCTCCTTTGTTTCTCTTCCCCCTCTCTCTCTCTCTCTCTCTCTCTCTCTCTCTCTCTCTCTCTCTGTATTATCCCTAAATCTTTATTTTTCAGCTCTATCTATCTTCTCCCCGTCCCTCACATTCCCTCGCGCTTTCCTCACTCACCCGTATTCATGATAATTGTACAAATATCTGTAAAACTTTTCCCAAAGAAAGAAAACATTTTGCTATGGCCAGGGTTTCTTATGTCATAAAAGAGCTGACTCAATTGAAAATGAAACCGGTGCAAAATGAAAAAAAGGAATTTCTTCAAGTTCTGGGTCGGGGTGTGGTTCTTTTTCCTGGCGCCATCTGGTGCGGCTCAGCTTGTATAAGACTTTAGGGAAGAGGCGGGAGAGAAAACAGCAGGATGGGATTAGGGGGAGGGATACAGAG
>JAWDGP010000325.1:285000-297500 GCA_033675545.1 Elysia crispata
ACAAATTTTCAACCAGATGTTAGACAAATATTTACTCGCTGAGGTAAGCAGTAAGCAGTAAGCAGTAAGCACTACATTACGCAGTCCACGTTTTATAATGCCAGTTGTCTGTACAGAGAAAAGTCTGGGCAGAACAAAATAGCGAACGGCAACCACTGGGTGCAACTGTCATGCCTTTCTTGAATGTGTTTTCTCATTCTATTTTCTTTTCTTCTTTTTTTTCCCCCTCCTAGGAGAGAGGAGAACGGGAGGGGCGAGGTTGAGAATTGTTTGAAACCAATTCTCTTTGTGTCTTAAAAGCTTCAATGTTTTCTCTCAAAGCTGTTGTTAGGTCAGAAAATTACTCTTCTCTCTGTCTCTGTCTCTGTCTCTGTCTCTGTCTCTCTCTCTCTCTCTCTCTCTCTCTCTCTCTCTCTCTCTCTCTCTCTCTCTCTCTCTCTCGTATTCTTATTCTTTTTCTTCTTCTCTCTCTCTCTCTCTCTCTCTCTCTCTCTCTCTCTCTTTCTCTATCTTTCTTCCCTCTCTCTATCTCTTTTTTCTTTCTCTTCCTTTCCTCTCTCTCTGTCTTTCTTCCCCCTCTCTCTCTACCTCTCTTCCCAGTTCTCTCCCTCTGTCTCTGGCTCTGCGTTGTTTATTGTCTCAAGTGCCTTGTAGAAGCCATTATAAAGGCAAATTTAATGAAAGATCCTCTGACAAGAGTTTCGCTCTCTAATTATTTCATAGTTTTTATCATACAAGGAAATTGCAATGAAGTCTCCTGAATTCATTCATGACTTTGTAGAAATAAAATTGAAGTCATTTTTTCCACTAGATTATCCTTGCATGTCATTACTATCAATCACTTTGTTTCCGTTTTTTCTGTTTTTAACCTTTGTGACATGAGAGGGAGGGAAATAGATAAACAGATAGATAGATAGATAGATAGATAGATAGATAGATAGATAGATAGATAGATAGATAGATAGATAGGTTTATAGGTAGATAGGCAAACATATACATACAACATTCGTACATTTATACATAGATCCGAGACCCGGAGAGAGAGAGAGAGAGAGAGAGAGAGAGAGAGAGAGAGAGAGAGAGAGAGAGATAGAGAGAGGGATAGAGAGAGAGGAGGGAGGGAGAGAGGGGAGAGAGAGAGTTAGAGAGAGAGGGAGAAAGACGGAGGGAGCGAGAGAGTTAGAAAGATAGAGAGAGAGGGAGAGAAGGAGAGAAAGAGGAGAGAAAGAAAGAGAGGAGACAAGACATACAGACAGACAGGCATAGAGATGGAGGGGCGAAAGAAGTTGAGAAAGAGTAAAAGCGATAATATGCATGTTATGACTGAGAGCAAGAGATAACAGGGTTGGTTATTTAATTCACTGAATAAAACTCGCAAAAAAATTGGACATAATGAGAAATTCAATGATAGATCTTGTTACTTCAAATTTTCACCCTTTTCAGCTTCTCCCATAATCCCTGCAATTCTGAAAGAAAACATTGAGTTTCGCCCTCGGTGCAAGATGGCTTATTCTATCGCAATCCATGTTGGACGAGTTAATGAACAAGTTATTATAATTATTATTATATGCCGTGGTCTATTTAAACTGTGTGTGTTTACTTAAGGTGTACTTTTAAACCGTCTTCAAAGTCTGAATATCCAGAGGGATGCGCGCTTTTTTTTTTTTTTTTGGCCCTCGTGTAGAGAATTCGCGTAGTAATCTGCACATGTCTTTGATTGTGAGTTCGAATCCTATGTTACAAGAAATTGACACTCCATCTAACCGTCTCTCTGGGACCTTTCAGTCTGAGAGAAAAAAAGAAGTGTGTATGTGCGTGTATTTTTGTGTGTGTGTGTGTTTCTTTTGTTGTTGTTGTTGTTGTTGTTTTTTGTTGTTGTTGTCTTTTTGTTTTGTTTTGTTTTGTTTAGTTTATTGATTTTTTTTTTGGGGGGGAAGGGAGAATAACTTGCCTGATACGCAGAAAATTCTTGAGACTTATTTTACAGAGTATGGGATATATCGACCAGAGGGATGCGGATAATAGAATTAGGCTCTCTGTTAGAAAAACAAATGTAAATTGACTTTTGCTTTATTTACACTTGATTGAAAAGATCACCCGATAAGAAACATACGTTTATTTAAAAACACATAGGGATTGAATAACAACAGGCTAGGGAAGACCAAAAAATTATTCGCAGAGACTTGTCGCTATGGGCGGTTGGTTGATAAAACTCGTAACTTAAGTTCTGAAAGAATTCTTCTTCTGGGGCTACAGTCAAATCTGCTACTATCAAGGTCTCTCTATAAAAAGGTACTGAGATATACTTAGGAGACGTTAAAAAGTAAAAACAACTAACTTCATCTGGACAGACCAAAGAAAACTAAGGTTGTAGACTCGCCAATCCTTTGTTTTAACAATCAAAGAAATTACGCCACAAATATCATATCGGCTGGATTTTGCTCCATTTTCCTTTCTCAGTTTCTATGTCCTACAGCTTTCTTACAATCCCACACATTTTATTTATATTTCTCTAGAGAAAATTCGATCATCGTTCAAATTGCCTGGAAAATATATATTTTATTGTGTATTGAAAATTAAATTATGTGTTTTTACGAACAATAAACTTGAATTGAAATTATTTCAAATTAAAGCTCTGGAGTATATTTTACTTTCCCTAGGATTGCCAAAGAAACTTATATAGAGACGCTGGCTTTTAGTCAACCTAGGAATAGGGCGGCTTAGGTGAGACTCAATCTTAACACCTATTATTGCTCCAGTCGGAGAGTGAACCAGAATTTGCTTATTGTCGCTCAATGCTACACCGACTGAATTATCTGGCGTCTCCATCTAAAAATACCTTGTTGGTTCGTTTCTTCAAATATTCAAAGTTTTTAGAAGATAATTTCTGGAGCTGTTGGGTGAGACTCAACCTTACCATTTATGCTGCTCCAGGCGGAGGTTGAACCAGGAGTGCGGTATTCCTGCTCAATGCTAAACCGACCCGACTGAGTTACCTCGCGCCTACATCTTAAAATAACTTGTTGGTTCATTTCTTGAAATGTTCAAAGCTTTTAGAAGATAATGCGAAGAGAGTGCTGCTCAGAACGACGATCTAAAATTGTGGAAACGGAAGTTTAAAAAAAAAAATTAGCAAAAAAAAAGCCCGGAACCGAGTCGTTAAAACCATGAGTGATTCCGTTAGAGATTATGAAATTTTGTAATAGGGGGAAAAAGAGCTTACGAAACGGAAACATGAATATTAAGGTGAATGAGAAACCCAGCTGCAAAACATCGTGAGAAGTTACCGCCCCTGGTCGGGGTAACTCACGGGTGCAATGACTGTGGCAGAATTTTCAACGCGCTTGTTAGATCTATACATACTCCGATAGCTAGAAGGGGAGAACAAGATTTGAGAGGCGGGGAAGAAGGGGGGGGGGGGATAGGAAGGGAAGATTATGTCACATTAGACATTGTAACAGGAGCTGTTATTTCTTTCTTTTTTTTCCCTTGCTTTCCGAAACCTTAACTTTCCCCATGATTTCTTTAATCGCTGCCTCTGGATGCTAACTTCTTTTTTCTATTTTTTTTTTTTTAAGACTAGGGAGAAAGATATTCTGATTTGCTTTTATTTTCATGGTACTTTAAATTATTATATATCTTTTTCCGCTTTGCAAAAGCAAGCAGAGGTATTTATATTTATATAAAATTAGTTTGGAATGGGAGAGAGAATCAGCAAATCTCAAATGGAGAAATGCGCTCACAGCTAAAGTCATCTACAAGTCTCATTCAACAAGGAAACAACCTCCCTGTGCCGCCCTCTGCCCCTTCTCTCTCGCTCTCTCTCTCTCTCTCTCTCTCTCTCTCTCTCTCTCTCTCTCTCTCTCTCTCTCTCTCTCTCTCTCTCTCTCTCTCTCTCTCTCTCTCTCTCTCTCTCTCCCACTATTTCCAGAGCCCGTTAAGATACGACTGGTTGATGCCTTGCGCCATTTCTTTCACGACTTCGTTGAGTGAAAAGAAAGACGATGCGTCTTGAAATTGACTCACCAGATGCTTCTCATGGGGAAACTAGGATGGGAAAGTCAGCAAAAATTCTTCAGTTTTCTGAGGGCTCATGCTCGGCTAGACACCAGTCTTGGGCGGTGGTAGAAAGTGGAATGCTTACATTTCGCCTTTGGACCTTGTGAAATTCAAGTTCATTAGGTTGACGAGGGTAGAGTTTGGTCAGGAAAGGAAAGAGAAAGAGTGTGGTTGGGAAATTAGATACAAAGGCCTGAGAATGATTCTGACAAGGGAAACGAGTGGTGATATTGGCTTTTATCTTTGGGATAGGGAAGGTGAACGATTCAGTTTTAGAAAGAAAGGAAAGAGAGAGAGAGAGAGAGAGAGAGAGAGAGAGAGAGAGAGAGAGAGAGAGAGAGAGAGAGAGAGAGAGAGAGAGAGAGAGAGAGAGAGAGAGGATGGGCGGGGTCGCAGCGACTGTGGGAGTGACAAAAAGAGCGAGTGTGGAGAGGAGAAGAGACAGAGGGAGACATACAAACACACACAGTAAGAAAGAGACAGAATAGAAGAAGCATTGACATTATCTAATTCTAACTCAAGATCTACAGAAAAAAACGAAATGCAGAAAAAATGCAAGAAAAGCTTCAACAGGGCTCGAACCCCCTCTACTATCCGCCACCAATCGCATTAGGAGATCCAATACCAGACTCAGTAACCCCAGCTTCATGCAGACAGACAAACAGACAAACGTACTAACAGCCACGCCCCTAATCCGTAAGAGTACTGGCGTGGGATCTTTACCCGGCTGACATCGGCTGCTGTATTAGATTAGAGCAATTGTGTATAATGATGGCGGTAGATCTAGTAGATGTGCTGACTGGAAAAAAATTCAGACGAGTTCTGAACGAGGAGAAAGTAAAAAAACAGCAAGAGAGAAATAGATTTGTTTGCTTTGTAAAATCTCTGTCTATTCATTCTTTTTTTCAATAATTTTATGATGCTCGTTCTCTCTCTACCCCCTGTGTTTATTTTTTTTAAATTTTGTTGTCACTGTAATTGTTGTTGTTGTCATTGTTGTTTGTTTGTTTTTTTCTTTCTGCAAATATATTCCTCCCCAAAATTTATATATTCATACCTAACCTCAGAATGTGGTCACAATTAGTTTAATGCTAATTTTTACCACTAGTAAAATGTATAATTTTTTGGCTCCTGCCTTTTTTTTCTTTTACTTTTAGCACGAAAAATCGTTTGTCACGCATCTTTACAATTTTGTTTTATATCAAGACAAGAGAAATCGGGACAAAACAAACTGTTTTGGTTGTGTCAGGAATATACAGTGCATAGTCAAACCCCTTCTAAAATAAACAGCGGTTTGGAGCAAGAGAAAGGAACCAGGAAGGCAGACTTTGAGGTGTCTTTGGATAAAATTATAGTTTATGTTATGCATATGAAAAGTTATTGATCTCAATAATGTCCAGAGATTTTGTGGATTTCTGGAATTGTTTTTGTCGTTTTTTTGTTGTTTTTTTTTTGCTTTGTTTTTTTTTTGTTTGTTTGTTTGTTATTTTTTTTTTTTTTAAGTCTTTTTTTTTAACATAAACACTTATTCACTAACGTTAATACATCCCAAATCTATAATATCTATATTTGATTACGTAATGTAAAACGCTAATTCTGCTTCTTTTTTATTTTTATTCGTTTTGGATTTTGTTGGTTTTTCTTTTTGGTTTTTTGTTTGTTTGTTTGTTTTTGTTGATTACTTTTTGTTGTTGTTATTGTTGTTGTTGTTGTTTGTTTGTTTGTTTTAGCGCTATTCACTTAAAACCGATATAGTCATCAGGTATAATAACATTTTCAAATGCTCCTCATGGCCTGTAAAGCTAGGCACATTTCTTCTGAGTACCAGCTTCAGACATTGATTTCACTATGCCAACCCTCTTTTCTTGTTTAAAATATTAATTTTTATTTATCTTTTTTTTTTAATTTTTGGAAGAGGCCCATCGGACCTAGCCATATCTCCCGTTATGTCGAATTGTATAGTTGTCATCGCAAAAAAAAAAAAAACCGGTGGTGTGAAAATAGTGAATAGAAAGACATCTAAATTTGAAAATAGTGTTCTACAATAATATTGACTTTTCCTTTACTTTTACTTTTCCATCACAGATACAGCGTAAAATAAATGAAACAACTGATGATGTTTTTGAGGGGTTTTATTTATACAAATTTCTGGAAGTCGTAACTTTATGTAGCATTTTATCGAGGATATCTCTCAATTATCCAAGAAAATTTCTTATTCAGTTTTATTTTTAGCACTTTGATGCACCTGACTAGATTTATGCTTTGGATTCATTTACCCCCTTCTATATTACTTAACAATTGTATTTTCTCAAACGACAACCTCGTCTTGTACAGGAAAAAGAAGACTTAATAATCATTGCATTTTGTCCCCGGCAAAAAGAAAATTCTGATGAAAGCAGTATGATTATTAAGTAATTGCAGAATCCAGGACCGTTCATGTTGTATGTAAAGACAGCGTTATGAACATTTACAAACCTTTTTAATGTATATATAATTTTTTTTTATATAATATTATATCTGTATGAATTAATAAAGAGAGAGAGGAAGACAGACAGATAAACACAGGCACATAAAGATCGATAGATGAAGATAGATAGTTTGAGAGAGAAATTGGGAAAATGGTGCAAACAGGGTAAAAAAAAGGTAAAAAAGGGAGCTTGAATATAAGAATAAATATGAGAGAGGAAAAACAGCTGATTGACGAAAATGGACATGGAGAAAAAGTCGGACAGAGATAACAAATAATTACAGTTGGAGGAGAGAGAAAATGGGAGGTAACAAGAAAGAGCGATAGAGAGGCAGGCAGCGAGAAAGAGGGTACGAGTTATTCTTCTTTCATATTATCTGTCTCTAAAATACCTATTCAGGCAAACTGACAGACAGGCAGAAAGAGAATAATTATGCTTTATTTTTTCACTCAAATCACAATCTCATCAGTATCTGTTTTATTTTGAACAGAAAGATGTACATACTTGTCAAAATTCAAAGACATTAAAAGAAACTGAAGTGTAACTTTGATACTTGTGTACTGGCTCTCAAACCTATGGCATTTCCTGAAATACGGACATGATCAGTCAAAAAAGGAAAAAATGAATCGTCAAGTAAGTAACTTAATGCTTTGTCGGTAGCAGATAGGTTCAAGGTAGGGTTTTTTTTTTAAATAAGTTTTTTGGTTGTTGTTTTTTTCCCTTTTTTTTGTGTGTGTGTTTTTTTTTACCGAATGCAGAACAAAGTAAAGATAAAACTGTGCCAACAGCATTATTTTTTTAAGTTTGTATTTTTTTTTTTTTTTTTTTTTATTTTTTTTTTTTGTAAACGGCAAATAATCAATCAGGGGTAATAACCCTCAAAGCAGTTTTGCTGAATTATTATTTTGACATTACTTCCCTTTATTATATGAGGAAACAAAAAAAACAGGGGGGGGGGGAGGGGGGGGAGAAAAGATTACTTTACTTAATGATATTATTATGATGAGAACTCAACAGAGTCTCACTGCTCTAGGACTGCATAGACGGCAACGTGATTACACTTTTTTAAAAGTTACTATGAAACTATGGGTATATATATATATATATATATATATATATATATATATATATATATATATATATGTATACACACACACACAATTTCCTCCGAAAGAAAAATACTGATAGAGTTTAAATCTTCTTATTTGCTCGTTAAAAACGTATGCTCTTGTAATAGTCCATCTGTTCACTTCTTACTGCTCCTGAGACAGACTTTTCATGTCCTGCGCCTGGTCGTTGGAATCTTGAATATTACCAGCCTTTGAGCAGAAGAGCTGTTTACTTAATTCAATATAGTGAATGAGATTTCCTACGTCCAGAAAGACACATACAATTAATTATTCAATGTGTTCTCTGAAAGGAAAGTACTGATAAAAGAGAATGTTTAAATATATATGTAACTGAATGTAAGACTCACCTCAATTAATGAGGACAATTCAAACCTGAGACTTGTGGTTTTCGGTCTTTGCTCATACAATGCCTTCTATAAACTTAGCTCTAGAAATAGCCATGGCTCATTCAAACTTCTTGCTCCTTGTAGCGATTCTCTGCTCCTCTCTTGTTTCCAATGGCGCAGATGTTTATATATATATATATATATATATATATATATATATATATATATATATATATATATATACAGACACACTTAGAAAACAGTACGAACGTAAACCAATTTTGTAAACAAAATATCTACTCCACTTTATATACTCTAGATTTATTTTTTGCATGCAAATTAAAACGGCTAGCCACAGGATAAAAAAGCATTCGCGCCAATGAGCGATATATATATATATATATATATATATATATATATATATATATATATATATATATTTGTGTGTGTGTGTGTGTGTGTGTGCATTTATAACTTTATAAATTATGCTCTAAAAGAAAAAAAGACTGCTACAAGCAAGTGTTGATTACAACACATAGACTCAATTTCAATAGAGATGCTGTACTTAATAGTTGTGATTCCGCATCTTTGATTGCTCATTCCAGCCTCTTGTTCCTTGTTCCTTGTTCCTTGTTCCTTGTCCATGTCCTGTCTCATCTGCTCTTTCCTTGCAGCTTCTGACCCTGCGCCTGCTGGTCTTGTTCCTTGTTCCATGTCCTGTCTCATCTGCTCTTTCCTTGCAGCTTCTGACCCTGCGCCTGCTGGTCTTGTTCCTTGTTCCATGTCCTGTCTCATCTGCTCTTTCCTTGCAGCTTCTGACCCTGCCCCTGCTGGTCTTGTTCCTTGTTCCATGTCCTGTCTCATCTGCTCTTTCCTTGCAGCTTCTGACCCTGCGCCTGCTGGTCTTGTTCCTTGTTCCATGTCCTGTCTCATCTGCTCTTTCCTTGCAGCTTCTGACCCTGCGCCTGCTGGTCTTGTTCCTTGTTCCATGTCCTGTCTCATCTGCTCTTTCCTTGCAGCTTCTGACCCTGCCCCTGCTGGTCTTGTTCCTTGTTCCATGTCCTGTCTCATCAGCTCTTTCCTTGCAGCTTCTGACCTGCGCCTGCTGGTCACCCCTTCCTCACCCCTTCACCTCCAACTCTAATGCGAGTGGCTTATTTTTTTCTTATCCTTTTTTACGAAATCTAAAAATTTATTTCAATAAAAAATGTTTCCCAGACTTTTACATTAAATATTTTAACCTTAAAAAAAAAAAAAGAAAATCGTGTGGATGTGCATTAAGAACCGGGAAGTTTTCATAGAGCCGTAGAAATACAAGCAAAAATAAACTTTCGGAATAACAAACTGATTATAATAGGCCATGAGAGAAAAAAAATTAGGCGAAAAAGTTTTTTTTTCCCCATTCCAGTAAACGGATTTGGGTTTGATAGCATCTGCTGATGACGGGTGCACACCTTGTGGTTTCGGATGCACTGCTTTGGGTTTCTGATGCTTATAGGGGAGTGAATGATGAGGGTGTCTTCCTGCGGGTGGAGGGCAGCTGATTGGGAGATGAAAATTTGCCTTTGCGCAGACTCCACCTATTGCGTCTAAAGATTTTTTAACTATGAAAAACTTCAAAAAATGTATTTTGTATCTGAAGCTGTGGATGAATTTCAAAATATCTCTTGTGAAAGACACGACAGAAATCAAAAGGTTTGTCATACATTATTTCATAAACAATCAGAATTTAGGACAAATAGCTCTAGGTTTGCTGTTACGTTTTTCTTCACTTTTTGAGAAAAAAAAGTATCTTAATCAACCCACGCCTCATAGATAAAACATGACGTATGCTTTGTGGCTGTCTAGTTTTAATTAGCCACAATAACTGTACTGGATTTTCCCACTGAGTAGAGGTTTTGGCGAATATGAAGTTAACTAATTTTGTAAAATCCCAATCTAGTTACAGATTTTTTCAATATTCATTATCATGTAGGTTTAAATAACCGCAATCCAGAGCACCTTTGTACACTTAATGCGAAAGTTCGCAGCTTTCTAACAAGCGTTTAAAACGATCTAAAAACAGATTTGGGAAAGTGCAGAATAAATCGATTTGCTTTATTTAAAAAAAAAAAAAAAGCAAAGATCGCCCTGTCCTCAAGTAATATTTTACTACTTATGATCAAATTATTAATAAGATAAAATTATCAGCTTCTTCCGAGTGTGCACTCTTCCTCATAACTTTCTCTGCATAGTGTAACCCCGACTCAGAGTAACGTCCCTTCAGCTAAGCAAATACGTTTTGTGGACTTGTCTAAGGCCAGAATCACCCAAGCGTATCCGCTCAGATTCCCTAAGTCTTGTCGACCTGCGACTCAAGAATCAGCCCCAGGTGACAATTTCCTCGACCGTCCTCACTGGACACTCGTGGTACTTCACTGGACACTCCTGGTACTTCACTGGACACTCCTGGTACTTCACTGGACACTCCTGATGCCTCAGTGACTAAAAGAGGGCGGAGCAATGAAAACTCACCAGACCAATGGACGAGCATTCAAACCTGTCCTTCAATGATTTCGTGTCCCCCCTCCCCTCCCCTCTTGCTTGATCCTAACATAGCACCAAGATAGTTTAGAGTTTTTTTCAACGTGTACCCTACTTTTTAATTTTTTTTTGTTATTTGAAAGACAAGTGTTTCGAGAAAACTGTTATAATTTGGGTGTGTGTTAGTCAGCGGTGTTCAGAAACATTGACAAAGCTATGTTACATCGTGTAGAATATTTACAGACTTTTTGATGGAGAGGGAAGAATAAACCAGCATCATTATTAAAAATCATGACATTGTTTGAGCACGAGAAATCAAAGTTTCTTGAGATCCGTATCAAAATCTGAGGTAATTATAATTTATTACTTCCATAATTCATTGCGATTCATAGACAAATACTTTTTTTTCCAATTCTTATGCTAGATTTTAAAATCCATTTATTTTCTTTGTATTTTTTTCGATTAAATATTTTAGTATTGTTAAAATATTGACGTCTGATTTTTTAGGCCACGGGTTCAGAACATGACTTGACTTTTGTTGTTGTTGTTGTTGTTGTTGTTGTTGTTGTTGTTGTTGTTGTTATTGTTGTCGTTGTGGGGGTTTTTAGTTTGCTTTTGCTTTTGTTTTTGTTTTGTTTTTTTGTTTGTTTGTTTTTCTTTTTCTTTTTTTTTTTTTTTAAATCAGGTCAGTTTTTTTTTTTTTTAATAAAGATTAATCCTAAGGCATACGTTTTCTAAAAAGCTTAGATAAATAGAGCATTGCTATCATTGAAACCTGAAGCGCATTTCTGATTTACTGCAGCTAAGCACTACAACATAATAAGAACACATTAAAATATTTTGAAATTTAGTTCTATGATTGACATTTGAATCAAGTTTATTACTTGACCAATAACAAAATGATTTTTTTTTTGTTTGATTCATATATAGATTAAGCACTGAAAATTTTAGCAAATCTTTGTTTATGGCCATATACTATGTTTAACTCGTGGCAGAACCTTACTAGGCTTCGTTAAAAACGAAAATATAAATTTTTCTTTTTTTAATGAAAAAAAATGTGATATCGGATTACTTATTAGAAAACTATTTAACTGTGCTAGTTTAACCTTTTTGTCTTCTCCGATGACACTAATTGTCTTGTAGACGATAGAAAGCTATTCTTTCATCGTTAAACAAAGTGTGCCTGTTCCAAATGGTTGTAGATTTGATACCGAATGATAAATAAGTAATGTCGTTTTTACATTTTTGATGTATGTTTCATCTTCTCAATCTCTTGTTATAGGATCTCTAAGAAATAAATAAATACAGAAAATACAATGTTTTGATTTATGAACGACAAATTTACCAATTATTTTGTAACTCAATAGAAACAAAATTCTGTTGGATGATTTTTATTTTTAATTTGATGTTGGAGGAGTTAAAAATGTTTCAGTTTTTAAAGCTTACAGGAAAAATATTGTTTAAATTTATTATTAAAATTATATATTTTTATATTATTCTTTTTCATTATTGTTATTTTTATTATTATTATTATTATTATTATTATTATTATTATTATTATTATTATTATTATTATTATTATTATTATTATTATTATTATTATCATCATCATTATTATTATCATCATCATCATCATCATCATCATTATTATTATTATTATTATTATTATTATTATTATTATTATTATTATTATTATTATTATTATTATTATTATCATTATTTCAATATAGAAACTAATTCGAAGGAGCTTTAGAATATTGACAAAGTCTTCCGCAAAATAGACAAATTGATTTTTGCCATCTTTTCTTGATAGATTCCCTATTGGAAGTCGGTGTCTTTATACCTTGATTGCAATCACCCACAAGCGAGAATCCCAATGCTTCTTGCCATGTGTGAAAACAAGACGGAGAAGTTGTTTCGGCCTTTTGAGAGCTGCGAGAGTCCACTGGCTTTAGTCTCCCAAAGTGACGAGGAACAGGACATGATAACTATTG
>JAWDGP010000325.1:302500-340000 GCA_033675545.1 Elysia crispata
CCTGACTGCTCCACCAGAGAGGATATCGCCAGGACAACAGGTCTGCTGGAGGCCAGGGTACAGGTGGGTCTTCTGTTTGGGTGAATGGAGGGACACTGGGATGGGGGGAAAGTTGGAGCAATGAAGGATGTAAAGAAAAAAAAAAAAAAATATATATATATATATATATATATATATATATATATGTGTGTGTGTGTGTGTGTGTGTGTGAAGATTATGAGGAAGACTTTGGAAGAGGGCGAGGTGGTCAAAAGAAAACAAAATAATGAAAGCAAATAAAACACCGACGGAAAAAAATGGTGAAAAATGGATACCGGATAAATGTCTAGACAAACTGGTAGATAGATAGATAGACAGACAGATAGATAGATAGATAGATAGATAGATAGATAGATAGATAGATAGATAGATAGATAGATAGATAGATAGATAGATAGATAGATAGATAGATAGATAGATAGGTAGGTAGATAGAAAAATAGATGGATAGATAAAACGGAGGATAAATACAAAGGCTATTGTGGAAATAGAAATATTTCTGAGAGAGAAAGAGAGAGAGAGAGAGAGAGAGAGAGAGAGAGAGAGAGAGAGAGAGAGAGAGAGAGAGAGAGAGAGAGAGAGAAAGAGAAACAGTAAATAAGGATAAACAAAGACTTGTATTGTGAGATCCATATCATCTTTTGCTATAGACTCATATAATCACAAGCTCAAACATGCTAAGAAGCTCACAACTATCCATTCATTTTTTTTTTTAATCTCGCTAAATCTTTCTTTGTAAATACCATATTCGCGAACCTATTTATCTATTAATCCGAAATCTTTTGGTTCGCTGTGATCTTTTATTTGTGTATTCTAGCTTGCTTTTTTCGAACTGAAGTGTCTTCATTGTCGGCTCAAATGTGCCATGGAATGTGTCTACAAATTGAAAAAAAACCCTTCTTGATGATCTCCCTTTCCTTCTCGGTCGGCCCCGCCCACTTACTGCCCCAAAGCTGCCTTTTGTGACTACTACCCTTTAGAAGCAGATCATCATTAGAATTGCCCTCCGATATTAGCTGTTTCGCTTCTGCGCTTTACAAATTGCTGAAGGCTTAACTATCCATGATCTCCATTGTTTCCCGCCGAGTTCGTGAAACTTAAGAGACAAGGAAAAATTATTAACGCTAACTGCGTGGGTAATCTCCCTTCCCCTTCTCGTATTCTTTGTAAACTTGCCTCCCTCCCCTACCTCCCCCCCACTTTTCCCCCTCTTCATACAAACGATTCCGGACCCGAGAGCAAATCCTATTTCATAAGTGGCTCGCTTAAGAAGCGGCAAAAACTGCCCTAATACAGCGCTTTAACGTCCTAACTATCTGTTGATTACCCCGCGGGCGAGGAGCGAGGCAAGGCGAGGTCTCTCGACCTTCTCAGCGGCGCCAACGGTGCATCCTCACTGGAGGCCCTCTTGCCGGACAAAGCCTTGCCCAGTGGGCAGCGGTGGAGAGCTAAGCAGCTTAAGTTCAAAGCTAACTTTGTCTGATGTCTCTAATTATGAGTTTATAAATAACCTCCCGTGGAGGCCTGGTTGTGGTCTCTTTGCCCTCAGTTTCTTTCAAATCAGTTTCCTCAATGCATGTTGTAAGGTGAATGTCATTTTTTTTTTTTTTTTTTGGGGGGGAGGGGGTTCTCGTTGGCCTGAGAATCCGGATGTGATAAGGACTTAATTATGGCGATAGGGTTTGAGTTCTTATCTTCTCACTTTTAAAGATCTGTTCCCACAATGCTATGTTTCATGTTTTGCCTGCATCTTGATGAAAATGAGTCTCAGGAAAAAACTTGCAACATTTGAAAAATAAAAGTATTCTTATGGTGAATTAGAGGACTCCTCGTCTCTTGGCACTAAGTTTGATCAATTTTAGCCTCAAAAAATCTAAAAACTTGGTCTGAACAAAATTTGTCAAATTGTTGATTTCAAGTAAAAAGAGGGAAATCGTGTTTTTTTTTTTTTTTCTTTTTTCGATATTTGTCCAAGTGCTATTTTAAGCGCATTAAAAAAGCTTCTGTTAAATAATTGAATAATTAATTACCTAAGTGACTGAGTAAGGCTCAAGAGGTCTTATATAATTCTCGGGATTGTTACAGCTCCAAATCACCATCTTAGCTAACTTGTGCAATCATCCAAAAAAAGCTGGAAAAACTAGTAAAGGTATTGTTATAGAAAAAAAAGAAGAAAGAAAATTAAACTTAAATATAATATGGACAATACAAAAATATATCAAAATAAGGAAAACGTGCACACGAAGGGTGGGCGTGGCTCAAAAAAAGGACAGAAAAGGTCAAAAAACATAGACGGAGAAAGGTAGACAAATAAATACCGAGACAAAGAGAAAAAGGAAAAAGTTTGAGAGATAGAGAAAGAGAGCAGCTAGGGTCACAGACATAGAGGAAGAGACAGAGAGAGATAAAAAGAGAGAGAGAAATAAAGAAAGAGAGAGATTGAAAGAGACTGAGAGTTAGATAGAGAAAGAAAGAGAGAGGGAGAGAGAGAGAGAGAGATAAAGAGAGAGACAGAGCGGGAAAGAGAGAGAGAGAGAGAGAGAGAGAGAGAGAGAGAGAGAGAGAGAGAGAGAGAGAAAGAGAAAGAGAGAGAGACAGAGAAAGTGAGAGAGAAGGGAAGAGAGAGACAGAGACAGAGGGAGCAGTTGCAGCCCCTGTCTAGACTGTTTGATCCCTCGAACCTCTCCATCTTGGCACCCCTGCTGTGATGTCTGCTCTTGAAACACCTCTCCAAATGTTTCGCAGCCATGTTGATACGGCTATCAGGAAGGACACGGCTAGCGTGAAATAGCACATCTGGGCAAGGTGACAGTAAAGGGTCTGACGGGTTCACACATTGTGGTCCGATCATCAAGAACTACATCGAAGCGTAAAACATTTAGAGATCACTTGTATTTCAAAAGCGAGCCTTAACACTCGGTCAATTTTATTGTTCTTCGGTTTAGTTTTGTTTGTCTTTTTTTTTTTTTTAATTTCAGGAGATGATTGATTTTTCGAGCTCTGCCATGTCAAGTTTCTGTGTTTATAAAGTGTCATTAACGTTCAAAGCTGTTCCCTTTATGAGTTAAGATGTCCGTGGCTTCATTCTATATCTCTTAAAATGTATATGTTTTTGTGATCAGTCAGGTCTTTCAGAAAATCTCGTTTGGCACAAAACTGTACCAATTTAAGAGCATTATCATATTCATTAAAAGGTTGTTTTTTTTTTTTTATTTCGAAGGAAAAAAAAAACGCCGTAATTCGCAAATGAGTTAATGGCAAAATCACAATATGAAAGCAGCAACTTTTAGTTTCAACCAGAGGTTAGCAAAGACACTGTTTACCACACAAAGTGTCTGGATCTCATAATCTGCATTCTAAAGCAGCAATTCTAAATTAGAGTCTCTTTGAAAAGAATATTATAAGACCAAGAGTTTACTCACAATTTTGGATTATTTTTTCTCATGGCAGCAGTATTGAGAAAGAATGAAGAATTTAGGGGAAGAAAATGTTTCTTTGTCTGAACTTTTGCAAATCTGGAAAAAAATCCGAATATATGGCATCAACAACGGATTCCTCTTTTCTCCTTTCATTTTCTGCTATTAAAACTTTAAAGCAATCAACTAAGTATATAAAAACTATTATGAGCTCGCCTCCCCGAAAAAAATAAATTCCACGCATACGTAACAAGTTGGTGCTTGTGGCACTTTAAAACGTTCTTTCTTCCTTTATTCTCGTCTTTTCGGTTAAGAAGCTTCCAATTCCGAGTTTCTGCATAATGAGTGAACAAAAAGTTTTATCTGCAAGATATGGATAATTTAGGGTAAATAAAAAAAAGAAAAAAAAATGTTTGCGATGTTAATGCCATGAATGAACTAAAACATGAAAAACCTTTATCCTTGCTTTTATATTCTCTCCATACAAATGCTACGTCTGAGACTTTAACTTAAGGATGTCGCTGTATTACACTCACTATTTATACGCTGACTTTTGTGGAATTTTCTTCTTTCCGCAGAACTCTTTTAGTTTCGCAGAGGTTTTCAAAAAGTAGCGTTCATTCACTACTCTTCAAGTTAGACAAAAATGAATTTCAATCAGTCAAACTTCATTTCACTTTCTACATTCCTTAATTTCTTTGTTTGCCTCCTTCCTCCCTCTTCTTAATCCTAAAAAGTGGTCATACAAAGATGAAAACTTAAGAATTAAATTTAAAAAAAAAGAAAAATGTTTGCCTAAAGAATGGAATGAGACTGTGAAGTTTGGAAATAACCATATCACATACTCCCATTGCCAACCAACAAGTACGATCTAAGAGTACAAAACAGATTATGTCTTGAACATTTTAGGCCTTTCATTTCGAGTTTATAGAATCCTCTGAATTATTCCTCAACCAAGCTTTACTCCCTATGTCCTCGGTTTTTATCTCCATTTCTAGCTTTCATTTTATCCTTATTTGCTGTTTCCCCTCTTAGCATTTCTTAAACGTATTGAAGCCAATTTGGTATTTCTTCATTTCTCTCTCTCTCTCTCTCTCTCTCTCTCTCTCTCTCTCTCTCTCTCTCTCTCTCTCTCTCTCTCTCTCTCTCTCTCTCTCTCTCTCTCTCTCTCCCTCTCCCTCTCTCTCTCGGTCTCTCTGTCACTCCTTCTGCCACCCTAGATGATTTCATATCAATATATCAATCGTTTTTCTTCCTATTGCCTGGCTTTCTTTTTTTCTTACTTGACACCGTCTCTCTTTCAAAGTTCTCTCTCTTTCTCTTGCTGACCTTGTCTCTATTTCGATCCTTCTGCGACTTTAACTCTGGCCATATCTCTATCTCTCACCCCCCCCCCACTCCCACCCCTTTCTCTTCTCTCTCCCTCACCCTCCTTGCCTCGTTATGTATGCTTTGCAGGTGTCTGATCTAGTCAGTGCCGACCAAAACTGATCTCGTCACACCATCTATTATCATCCTTGTTGCCACAATTTAATCTCCTGCGACCCACGAATCCCAGCGATTTTCTCCAACGCAGTGAGAACGAGAAAACGCTATTGCGGTGTAAAGGACTCCAGCAATTACTGCAGATTAACTTGGTACTTGCTCTCCTTGGCGGCTTTGCTAAGCTTAGTTGAGTCCTCATTCTGATCAGATGAGGCGTGAAGACACACCGAATAGACCATGGAGTATAATCCTTTTTTTGCTGGGAGTCTAAGTAGTAACTGTAACGAAAACGCAGATTTCTTCCCAACCAGCAGTCGTTATTAAGTGGGCGGAGTTTTACTATTTATAACAAGGACTTAAGTGTACGAGATATGCTTGGTAGTGGTTTATTTATGAAGTGGGTTTATTAAATAGGTCAGAGCACAGAAGTAACATGGCTTACTTTGAGCCAAATTTTAGATGATAACACTTTGATGAAAATGTGGAGAACGTTGGAATGGAATATTTAGTAAAATCCACAGAGATAAAGTTAGCTAAATAGGTAGCTAAAAGAGAGGAGGAGGTTTTGATGAGGATGAGAAATAAAGAATAGAATAATGAGGAAGAAACAGAGAGGCACCATAAGATAGATAGATAGATAGAGAGAGAGAGAGAGAGAGAGAGAGAGAGAGAGAGAGAGAGAGAGAGAGAGAGAGATAGAGAGAGAGAGAGAGAGACCTATCTATCTAGCAATTCTCTCTCAACCAATTTATTCTGAAGCTCAGTGTATTTCATTTCTTGTATCAGACAGAAGCAAGCAACAACGAACATTGCATGTCACTCCAATTTCTTTTAGAAACCTGTTAGAGATTATCCTTTATAAAAAAAAATGTTATTCAAATAAACAGACTGTAAAATTAACTTAGTTCATCCCCTCTCGTCAGGTATGGTTCCAAAACCGCCGCGCCAAGCACCGGAAATACATTAAAGTCACCACCGAAAGGTTTCCGGTGGGAGCCAACGCAGCTTCAGCAGCAGCAGCAGCAGCAGCAGCTGTGGCGAGCTCCTTAGGCGCGCCTAGCATGAGACACAACATCCAGAGTCTACCATCCCTGGCAGAGCACCAGGCCGCGATGGCTGCCGCTGCAGCTGTGGGACTACCCAACCTGGGGGGCGGCTATCCCGGGTTCGGATATTCCTTGTCCCCTCTACTACAACATCCCGGGATTTTCAACGTGGCGTGTGTCCCTCCTGTGTACGCCCATGCCCTCTTTCATCAGCAACAGTCAAGGCAAGCTATCCCGGATGCCGTCCACACTAGGGGACCTGCGTCTTCCTCCACGGCAGCAGCTGTTGCAGCAGCAGCAGCAGCAGCAGCGGCAACAATCTCCGGTCCGAGACTCATGGCGGGTTCTTCTCTCCCAGCCAGCTTGATATCGCATCTTAAAAACAGCCACTGTGAGTGGTTATTTAATCAGAGGCTTGTGCTTTAAATTTCACCTCCACTCCGCCTCCCTCTTTCATCACGTTCCTCTTTCTCCACTTCCTCTGTATTTCCTCCACATCACCGTTATAATTGTTGTCAAAATCAGTGTCATTTTCAGAATCGTGACCATCTTAATGACCCTAACCATCAGTTGTTGTTTTTTTTTGTTGTTGTTTTTGTTGTTGTTGTTGCTGTTGTTGTTGTTGTTGTTGTTGTTGTTTTCATTTTTCATCATCACGATCATCAACCTTTATCATATTCTACACCATCATTATCAATCTCACTTTCAGCAACGACCAAATTGCAATCAGAACAGTTGCGGTTGCCATCATAATCTCAGAAATACATAGACTACTCCTTAATTTGAAATCAAATGAGCCGTCTTGTATACATAATTTTTCCTATTGCAAGATTACTACAGCTGTTGGCCATTTATTTTTTTACGTAATTCTAGGTATCCAGAACAAATCACAGAATATTTATGGCAGAATAGACGCACCAAGTAAACTCACCATTAAGTGTTTTAGCGGAAATTCCAGAGCGTAACCTCTCCCCTACTTGGGAGGTCTTTGTTTTCCTATTATAGAAATACATGGTATTTATCTTTTTATTTCTGTCTCTTCTATTTTTTGTAGCTTTTTTTCCGCTTTTAGCTCTATGTCATTATCTCTCTGGTTCACGGTTTCATAGTGTGTGTCACCTGCGCATGTATAATGATAATGTTCTAGACAAAAGCCCTTGTTTGAAGATATTTGTCTAATTTTTCGCAAGTGTAAAGGAAAATTCTTACATTTTCTTTTATCCCGCTATCCACCTCCTTCAATAATGTTGAAAACCTCAGTGAATGTAATCTTGTCTCACAACGCGTCACACTGCCTGTCTTCAAGGTTGGTTCTATCGTTGTGGTCACAGCCTTTGCTCTTTTCCTCCATACAAGATTCCTTGTCAAACTTAGGGTACACTAAATTTGTTAAGAATACCATTTCCCCCATCTGCTTCCTTAGTCCTTTCCTTCGCACTCTTCTCTCTTTCCCTGTTAACTTTTCCTGGGGTTTTCCCCTTATCAAACAGCTTTCACAATGACATCTAAATTACCCATCTTTCTTTCCCCAACCCTCCCTCCCTATCCGGAACACCGCCAAACCAGGCCGCCAGGACCACCAATTACCGGAGAAACCTGATAATTACTGTTTACCAGATTGGGAGCACGGACCTAACAAATTCGAAAATAACTGTGTACGAAACTAGTCGGCTGCCGACTCTACTTCCACGCCTGAGCGAGCTGGTAGTTGGCAATTTCATGCTTATCTTAGGCAGACTATTAGCTCGATTTAGCTGCAGGTGCCACACACGGCGCTGGGGACAGACACCGGTCTCAGACTTGGTTCCTCTGGGAAGACCTCAGCGTGAAAACGAGGCTCTGTGACCCGGATATTCCCATCCTCTGGGAAGACCTCAGCGTGAAAACGAGGCTCTGTGACCCGGATATTCCCATCCTCTGGGAAGACCTCAGCGTGAAAACGAGGCTCTGTGACCCGGATATTCCCATCCTCTGGGAAGACCTCAGCTGAAAACGAGGCTCTGTGGCCCGGATATTCCCATCCTCTGGGAAGACCTCAGCGTGAAAACGAGGCTCTGTGACCCGGATATTCCCATCCTCTGGGAAGACCTCAGCGTGAAAACGAGGCTCTGTGACCCGGATATTCCCATCCTCTGGGAAGACCTCAGCGTGAAAACGAGGCTCTGTGACCCGGATATTCCCAAAATAGTGAATGAGCAAAGGTTTATATTGGTACGGACTGTTCCGATTACGTAGCAATTAAATCTCACGATAGCAGGTGGGGCAAAAAGCTGTGTGCTATGATCAGTTTAATTTCTCCTAGGCTTCTCAACGAATTTCCTTTGGAGACAAAGAATTGTGAATAAGTGAAATTACAATAAGAAAAATGAAGGCATAAAACACTTCGCCCCTAACCTTAACTTTTTTTTCGCATCTCAAACCGCCTCCCACTTTAGAAGTGGATGTTTGCCTGTTTCAGCGTTGGGGATGGAGAGAGGGGAAGAGAAAGAAAGTTTTTCTTCAATATACACGGCTATAGACAACCTTTCCTTGAGCAAGTAAAATGTAGGTAAAAAGTTTTGGAGAAACTCACCGGGGATAGATAACACAGAGTCTTCTGAGAAGAACTCCCCCCCCCCCTTCCCCTTCTTATAATAAGTGTTTAGACCTTTAACCTCTGACACTCTAAGAGGGGCCGAGCCACACCCAGATCGTGTCTCCCTGGTCTATTTTTTGCATGCGCCGGATTCGAACCCACGTTCTAATCTTGGTTGGATGGTTGATCCAGGCACCATACCACTTCGCCAACTGGTCTTTCTTTGATTGCGACAAATTATGTAAACAAATATAATGGAAAGTAGCTCGAGGCTTCTTTTTCAACACTTAATGTAAGACACCCGATAAAATAAACACAAAACCATCACAAAGTTCTATATTAACGTATGCGCATAATGCTCTTCTGTTCCCCCCAGACCAGGGTCTGGACTACAGACCTCCAGCCAGACTTTCTCCAGCTGGACCTGAGTCTCCACCGTCCTCCGACAGCGACAAGAGCAGCAAGGGGCCCAGTCTCCTGGTACAAGGCGAGAGTCTCTTCCCGCACAGACAGCTAGTCAAACAGAATATTGCTAGAGACAATAACGCAACCATAGAACATTGACATTGGTGAAAACAAAAAACAAAATTAATTCAAAAATGTGAACCTTTGTTTTTTTGGTTTGTGACACTTAATTTCATGTTAAGAAAGTATTATCAAACCCCTAATTCATCCAGTGAACAAAATTATGCAGTCAACATCTTCTGCTCTGTTTCATCATCCTATTTTCTATACGTTTGTACTTTTATTTGTCTTTGTCCTCCTTTTTTTGTCTCTTTCTCTCATTTTCACCATCTTTGTAAATCTATTTATGTCGCTCTTTACTTCTTTCGCACCTCCCCATTCTACGCATTTGCATTTATCGCCTGTTTTTACTGTGGCATAATCTGCATTAATTCTCTCTCCAATCGCAATTCACCAAAAATAAACGAGTCATTTGCTCGCACGTTGTTTCATAACTTCAATTTTTCATGAGGTAGAAATCTACTTGACACCACCTTAAACAATATCCAAATGAATTTCATTATTATTTTCTTCACTAGATATTTGCACACAGTACAACTTCATATCATTCCATTTTAACGCGTTTTTTGCCCATGGTTTTTTTTTAGTCCTGCAATAATATTATCCTTATAAGATTGGGAAAAAAATTGTAAAATAAAATATTTTGCTGCTGACGATTATTCAATGGTTCTCTAAATTATATCTCTTTCCTGTGATACCACCAATTGCTACTTGTTTGATTTGATCGTTTTGTACTGTATGTGTGTCTCACGTTTCTTAATCTATATTATATGAAATGTCTGTATCGGCTAAATTTCACTGACAAGCACCTTGAACATTGGGACTATGGCAAGATGATCGTGAATTTATTTTCTTCTAAATGATTGGCAGGGGAGAAGGGCTGAAAGTGAGTAAACTGGTGAAATACTTTTATTGCAACAGATGCAAGCCTTTCGGTTGTATGATCACTCTATTCAAAATGTGAATAAAAGTTACACGATTAGCACTGAAGGTGAAAATTATTAATTTGAATTTGTGAATTGGAAATCTTCTCAAAATATAATCCATGGAGGGAGACGGGCTTATTCTTTCAAGGAAATAAACCAGAAAGTTTGCTTTTTTTTAATAAAAAATAAAAGATATATCATTTTTCAGAAAATAGCATACACTCTTTATCTAGTTAAAGCGAGGTGTTTAATCAAGAGATCAAGCTATTTTTTCTCTTTTGAACACAATATAAAATTCTTTATGTAAAGATTAAGTGTTTTGGCTTTGGTTGTGGGGTTTCATTCGGATCGGAATTAAGGACCTTTTGTGTCTTAGAGCCTATAATTAGATCTATAGAATCTAGATCTACATCATTCTATCGAATAACTCTAATTGAAGCATCTTATTGTAAAAAAAAAATCTTTTACAAATATTTTTATTCAGTTTATGATCCTTCAGCCCATGTTCAATGGACAACTGTAAGCTAGATCATTCTTGATCGACATAAACAAACTTTAAAACCTGGGTAACCCGCTGAAACGCTTGCCTCGGATTCCTCAGTGGGAGTGGCCTGTGAAGATATCAAAAGCATACAATTTCCCTGAGTCATGGGCCTTTCCTGAGAAATGCTGATGGAGTTTCAAAGTCTTAAAATAGATTAGTTTAGCAACTAGCGTTCTGCATTAAAATGCGATGAAATTTTAAGTGTTTTGTACAGTCTTGTCGTACCACTTTCAAAAACTTTTTCTCGAACATTTCTGACATTGACTTTAGCAGTCCAAAACTCATTCCTGTATATTGAGTCGTGTTGGAGAAAAAAGCGTAGAAAAAAAGGTAGTTTTCATTTGATTTGTTTTTAATTGTAAATAGAAAGAAATTGTAATTGATGTTTTAACAAAGATTACTCGGCAAAGTTCCATGATGTAAACCGATATACGAGAACGAAACAAAGTTGCTCTCAAATAGATAATAGGAGAAAAAACTTGCTTCTGTACAAATCCGTTTATTCTGTCTACACCGATTCGTTCTAGTTTTTAGAGACCTAACCAGTCATCATCTTCATCGAGATGGCCAGGCACGTTCAACAAGCGATGACCCTTGTCCACTGTGTGTCTAGTCTCATTAGTTTGAGCAGCCTGGAAGTCTGTCGACAGATGTGGTGGTCAAAAATTGATCACGGACATAGATGACTATTATAGTACCTCACACCATACATGCATCCCCTCTGATTGAAGTATCGGTTCTGTGCAGAGTAGTACAAGCTACATGTTGGAGGTATCAATCGATTGTGAAGGAATAGCAATGGTATGACCAATAATATAGGCATATAAATATATATATATATATATATATATATATATATATATATATATACTAAAGAAACGCCATGGAGTCTGAGGCTTACGATATTATTTTACATGTGTGCTTAACCTTTGAATGGTGTTTTATGGAGACGAACATGAAATAAAGTTTCTTTGATTAACTACATTTATTGAGATGTTGAGTACAAGAGAAAAGAAACGCACCTTTTCTTTAAGTTTAAACCACAAATATAACTGCAAACCTAAATCTGAGTAGAAGCAACATGGCGGAATATGTATTTTATGATATATAAAGTGAGGAAGACAAATTTGTGTGAGTGTGTTTTTGGATTGCTTCTTTTGCATCGGCCGGTGAGTAAAGGATAGGAAAGGGCCTGAAGATCACTTCAGCAAAAATACAATTTAGTTGGTGAGTATAGGGCATATAATTATATGGAACTAAAGCAACAAAAACAAAAAGTCATCCTCATTCGGGCGCCTGGAGATACAAAGAGACCATCATCTCCTACTAATGTTAACAAAGGAAAGAAGAGATGTATGTCTAGAAAAGGGGACATTACAAATCGACACAGCTCTTCTTGTGTACAGGAATTTGCTTATACGATAATTGTCTATAATATGGCTTTATAAGAAAATATTTGAATACGAGCAGATTCGTAAGCTTTTTTTGTGTGTGTGCTCAATCTTTTTGTAGCGTAATGCCCGACAACGAAAGGACCCAAATATTTTAATAGATGGCCTTGCATTGATTGTCCGTCTCAATCTTTCTTTGGCCAAAGCCCAATTCTACTTTTCCAAGTCATTCGTATTAACACCCTGAGAAGTATCCCTTTGAGCGAGGGAGGATACTGCCATGTCAGAGGAAGCACACATTATTCTCCAAGAACCATCATAGGAGAACATTGGACTAGATTTGTTGTGCAGTAGTAGCATGATGGAGGGTATCTTTCTTTATTTACCCATTTACCGCCAGCTCTAGTTTCTATTGACCCTCATATGGCGATGAGAACACCATTTGGCGATCAGATCTGAGCTTTCGTGACATCCGTTACATTCCCTGGCAGCGCCCGACAGAGAGCCTCTAATGAATTGCAGGAGAAAGAGACAGACGCTGCGATGTTGAGAGCTTTGGAAGTAAAACGCTGAGAAGTATTTGAGTTTTGTATCTATAGAATGCTTTTTCAAAGATACGTCTGTGGAATCTCTTTACATTTCCTTTCTTGTTTTAATTTTTGAGTCTGAATTGTTTAAGCTGGTTCTACAAAACACGATTAATGTTAGATCATCACACCCGGAATAAATGACTTAGGAATTTTTAGCTTTGCAGTGTTTTTGTGCGCTTTTTTATTTACGAGGGGTAAGTCAAATTCACTGAGTTCGAACGGAATCGGGCTATCTTACCAAAGTGTGATATTTCGGAGTATATTATATGCAGTGATATTTGTGATTTTTGTGGTGCTTCGCCCCTTCGAGTAAGCCAAAATCCAATTTTTCCCGTAGCAGATAAATCAGTTTCAAGCAGGCCTACACCCTTTTATGAAACAAACGAAGAAGAGTGTTGGTACTTATCGGATTATAAGGTAAGTGTGCAAACCAGGAAGAAGAAGAATGAAATACTAAATGTTATGCAATGTACAAATGTATTTCTTGACATTATATGTTTTGTGCACTCTTCGCCTGAAATGGTCAAGGTATATTTTTTTAATAAATTTTGAAAAAAAAAATTTCAACTTTTTGGTACTGCTAAGCGGAAATGAAGTTCAGGGTTTCAAAAACATCTTATACTGACTGGGATGGTTAGAAAATGATCGAAGAAAGGACTTTTTGATTGACAATTAAAGAATCCACCAACTGAACTATCATTCTGAGAGCGCCACGTGGGAATCGAAAAAAAAAATCATATTTATTTCAGATATTATTGGAAAGTTTCAGTTTGGCGCTCCATAGCATTGATGACTCCGAGTCTTTTCTCTTTTTAACTTCTCAAACTTTCATTCAATTGCAATCATATCTTAATTTAAAGCCGGTGTAAACAGCAATAACTATTTATTTATATAAAAAAAAATTCAAACAACCACCTTCAATATTGCGTCAAAAAAATTTTCGATTTTTTTTCAGATTGAAACCTCACTAAAAGTGATATATGTGTACTAGTTAAAAGCATTCATAAATTTATTTATTGATGATGCCTTTTTCCTGAGAATTTTAAAAATTCGGTTTATTGATTTCCAATTCGAACTCCTGACTAATGAATTGAATAATTTTTGGGCGATGCATAAAAAAGAACATTTCACCATCTTTTGAATTATATTGATTTTATTAAAGTTGATCGTTGAGCGCCAACTAATCCCTTGTAAAGGAAACATTTTCTTAAGGGTAGAACATTTTGAAGCGGATATGCGCAGTTATTGCCCGGAAGAGGTAATGTCAAATCGTAATCGGATCCTTGGGTTGCTTTACACCACCTTATTTTTTTTTTTCGAAGCGTGTAAAATGACCATGTAGCCAAGATAAAGTAATGTTCTGTCTCCTTCTTTTCCTTTGTAAGTTTGCCTTTTAAGGTTATTTTGGCTACAACAAGTCCTGAATACCCGCTCCCTATATTTTTTCCATGTTTCTTACTGTACAGGTTTTCTCAAACGAATTCTTCACAATATTCCTCCTCGTGAGAAGAACACACAATGTCGTCCTGTGTGAGGAAAATCCGGAAGTTTCTGTCGGTTGTCAAAGCTCTCATAAGTCGTGGCCTGTTCGTTCTTCACGGATTGATCTGTATCTGGAGGGTGGTGGTCATCAAGGAAAACAACCTATACTGGGCACTCAGCGCTACTCTCCCCTTCATGATTATAGAGAGCGTCTTTACGCTGTGCAGGAAAAGAAACAGCGAGTGGAAGTGGTAAGTCATTAAAGTTGGATTAAAAAAAATTAAACCTTCAAAGCGTTATGTATATTTACCATAGGCGTGTCATGAACATCAACCACCTTATGTTCCCACTGAAATCTAATTCAACGTTCACTGCTTAAATCAAATTATGGGTCCTAAAATCACAGTCTCTTTATGTTATAACCTAGAGCAGCATAAATCTGAGATAATTTTTTTTTCATTAAATCTCCCTTTTTTTCAGAAGTAACATAACTGTTTCATATAATATCTGCTTATATTGATCTTCATAAAACCCATACACTGTGCGAGTAACATTTAGGATTTACCGTTTGCACCTAAATTTTCATAGCAAGAATATGTTTGGCATGAAAAGTTTGCAAAAATTAATTTACCAGTCAAGTGACTTGAAAATTTAACCTTTTGTCTTGAAACGAAACATGACGAGGTTTATAACCTTCTAAATCAAGCGTGTATCTCCAGGGTCTGCCCCAGTGCCGTCCTCTACTTGGGCACGGCGGTGCCGGCCATCTGGTTTCTGGAGCTTGACGTGCTCAACCAGAGGATGATGGCCGCCAGCAGGGCAAGGTGGGAGGCAGCTGTGGCAGCAGCGGCGGCGAACAGACATCCCAGTCAGGGCCTCACTGTTAGGGGAAGTAACAAGAGTGACATGGGCGCTCACAAGGATTTTATCCACCAGGGCGGGATTGTGGTGAGTGGGTTTTGATTCCGTTTGATATTGATGATGTATTCTATGAAGAAGGAAAAGAGGAAGATAATTATTTACTTAAAGAAGCAGAAATAGCTGTGGTAATAATAGTATATATAGTAGCAAAAGTAGTAGTAGTAGTAGTAGTAGTAGTAGTAGTAGTAGTAGTAGTAGTAGTAGTAGTAGTAGTAGTAGTAGTAGTAGTAGTAGTAGTAGTAGTAGTAGTAGTAGAAGTGGTAGCATCATCATCATCATCATCATCAGCAGCAGCAGTAGTAGTAGTAGTAGTAGTAGTAGTAGTAGAAGTAGGAGGAGGAGGAGGAGGAGGAATAGGAGTAGGAGTGGCAGTAGTAGTTGTGGCAGCAGCAGCAGCAACAGTAGTAGTAGTAGTAGTAGTAGTAGTAGTAGTAGTAGTAGTAGTAGTAGTAGTAGTAGCAGCAGCAGTAGTAGCAGCAGTAGTAGTAGTAGTAGTAGTAGTAGTAGTAGTAGTAGTAGTAGTAGTAGTAGTAGTAGTAGTAGTAGTAGTAGTAGTAGTAGTAGTAGTATTAGTAGTGGTAGTAGTAGTAGAAGTAATCGTAGTAGTAGTATTTAGTAGTAGTAGTAGTAGTAGTAGTAGTAGTAGTAGTAGTAGTAGTAGTAGTAGTAGCAGCAGTAGTAGTAGTAGTAGTAGTAGTAGTAGTAGTAGTAGAAGTGGTAGCATCATCATCATCATCAGCAGCAGCAGCAGCAGTAGTAGTAGTAGTAGTAGTAGTAGTAGTAGTAGTAGTAGTAGTAGTAGTAGTAGTAGTAGTAGTAGTAGTAGTAGTAGTAGTAGTAGTAGTAGTAGTAGTAGTAGTAGTAGTAGTAGTAGTAGTAGTAGTAGTAGTAGTAGTAGTAGTAGTAGTAGTAGTAGTAGTAGTAGTAGTAGTAGTAGTAGTAGTAGTAGTAGTAGTAGTAATAGCAGCAGTAGTAGAAACAGCAATACCTGAAGAGAGACACGTAACGCCAACATAACTAGCAGCCTGTTTACCTCCCTCATATGTTATCTCTGTCTACCTACCGCTCTGGACTTAGCTTCCCATGCAGCTCGGTACGGCTGAGTGGTGTAAAGTCCTCGAGCAGATGCTTCTCCTCATCCTTATCGTCGGCCGCTGGCTGCTGCCCAAGGGGGAGATAACCCGAGAACAACTCTCACAACTTCTGCTCGTCTACATTGGCATGGCGGCAGACATTATTGAGCTTTTCGAGGCTTTCAAGGTGAAGATTTTCCTTCAATTGCTGGAAGTCTAGTCTGAACAAAGAACATGCTTAGTCACTCTTTTTATAAGAAAAAAAGAGGATAAGATTAATGTACAAAAATAAAAGATTTTGAGGAAGATGGCGGGGCTATGATTCATAGCCCTTTAATCAAATAAAGTACAAGAAGTAGTTGTGATTATATGAATTACAGGATTAGATCATTGTGTGAAATATTTTCGAATTCGTACAACATTTCGTGTGCCAAAAGGTCTTTTATTGAAATGGGATATTTCTATTAAACAAATGGTAGGGCTCGTTAGGTATCCCTAGAAATAGATAAAATTGGGATCGAATAGACTTCCACATTGTCGATTTACTTTTACACCGAATAAAAAATTACATATCATTAATATTAAAAAAGGGATTTAGCATAAATAAAAACAGTAGCATGAAGAATAGTAAGTAAAATGATACTATCAACATCAATAACGAAAACGACATTAATAACAACAACAACTAAAACAATAACAACTACAACAATAACTTCAATACCCTAACAATAATAAACTAATATCAGTTGTGGAAAAAAAAGTAGAACTAATTAATGCAGACTTTTGGACGTAACGAAAATTGTTTGCTGCTTTTATTTATTTTCTTAGACACTTTTCAAGCCAAACTTTCATATCGAGACTCCCACTTTTTTTTAGACACTTTTCAAGCCCGCCTTTCATATAGTGACTCCCATTTTTTTAGACACTTTTCAAGCCCACCTTTCATATCGTGACCCCCATTTTTTTTAGACACTTTTCAAGCCCGCCTTTCATATCGAGACTCCCATTTTTTAGACACTTTTCAAGCCCGCCTTTCATATCGTGACCCCCATTTTTTTTTCGATTTCGTCAGGAGGAGAAAGTAAGTCAGAATCCGCATCTGGTCACCGTAATCCTGGCTCTGTGGACGGCCAGCTTGACCCAATTCACCCTGGTGGTCACTGCAACCAAGTCCAAGAAGACCAGACCTGCGCTGACCCGCTCACCGAGCTCCCTGTCGGACACACCGACTTGTGGCAGAAACGACTGCTGTCCAACGGAAGTGAGATCTACCTCCGTCTCTGCTCGGACAGTTTAAGTCCATGGAAATTCTCTAAGCCGCTGATGGGGAAGAAGGAAAATAAAAGAAACAAGATGATTTTTTGTGTTTTCTGATATCAAGATTTGCGCATGACGGACATGTCCTTTTTTTTTTTTTCACTGAGAATATCATATATATATATATATATCAAAATCAATGGAAATGTTTTTACCTTCTTCCTACACCTCTGAAGTTAGTGTCCATCTTAATCAGCGTTATTCTTTAGGATACCAAATCTCGTTCATATTGTTTGTACTTTTCTTTTTTCCTCTCACGGTAGTGCCTATATTCATCAACTTTTTGCTTCAAGATGCCAAACCTCAGCCATATTTTATACCTCCCTCTTTCTTTCTTAAGGTTGTGTCTATCTTCATCAGCGTTATGCTTCAGGATGCCCCATTTCTGGTGCTGAGGCTGTTGCTGATCTTCAGGTACGACGTACTCAGCTACACCAACATCTTCTTCACCAGCAAGAACTCACTAGTCCTCGTACTGCAGGTAAATCAGTAAAGATAGAACTCCCTGATTCTGTTACTGCAGATAAATCAGTAGGGATAGAACTCACTGATTCTCTTACTGCGGGTAAATCAGTAGGGATAGAACTCACTGTTCTCTTACTGCAGGTAAATTAGTAGGGATAGAACTCACTGATTCTCTTACTGCAGGTAAATCAGTAGGGATAGAACTCACTGATTCTCTTACTGCAGGTAAATCAGTAGGGATAGAACTCACTGATTCTCTTACTGCAGGTAAATCAGTAGGGATAGAACTCACTGATTCTCTTACTGCAGGTAAATCAGTAGGGATAGAACTCACTGATTCTCTTACTGCAGGTAAATTAGTAGGGATAGAACTCACTGATTCTCTTACTGCAGGTAAATCAGTAGGGATAGAACTCACTGATTCTCTTACTGCAGGTAAATCAGTAGGGATAGAACTCACTGATTCTCTTACTGCAGGTAAATCAGTAGGGATAGAACTCACTGATTCTCTTACTGCAGGTAAATCAGTAGGGATAGAACTCACTGATTCTCTTACTGCGGGTAAATTAGTAGGGATAGAACTCACTGATTCTCTTACTGCAGGTAAATCAGTAGGGATAGAACTCACTGTTCTCTTACTGCAGGTAAATTAGTAGGGATAGAACTCACTGATTCTCTTACTGCAGGTAAATCAGTAGGGATAGAACTCACTGTTCTCTTACTGCAGGTAAATCAGTAGGGATAGAACTCACTAGTCCTCGTACTGCAGGTAAATCAGTAAAGATAGAACTCACTGATTCTCTTACTGCAGATAAATCAGTAGGGATAGAACTCACTGTTCTCTTACTGCGGGTAAATTAGTAGGGATAGAACTCACTAGTCCTCGTACTGCAGGTAAATCAGTAAAGATAGAACTCCCTGATTCTGTTACTGCAGATAAATCAGTAGGGATAGAACTCACTGTTCTCTTACTGCAGATAAATCAGTAGGGATAGAACTCACTGATTCTCTTACTGCGGGTAAATTAGTAGGGATAGAACTCACTGATTCTCTTACTGCGGGTAAATCAGTAGGGATAGAACTCACTAGTCCTCGTACTGCAGGTAAATTAGTAGGGATAGAACTCACTGATTCTCTTACTGCGGGTAAATCAGTAGGGATAGAACTCACTAGTCCTCGTACTGCAGGTAAATTAGTAGGGATAGAACTCACTGATTCTCTTACTGCAGGTAAATCAGTAGGGATAGAACTCACTGATTCTCTTACTGCAGATAAATCAGTAGGGATAGAACTCACAAGTCCTCGTGCTGCAGTTAAATCAGTAGGAATAGAAATCACTGGTTCTCTTACTGCAGATAAATCAGTAGGGATAGAACTCACTAGTCCTTCTAATGCGGGTAAATCAGTAGGGATAGAATTCACTGTTCTCTTACTGCAGGTAAATCAGTAGGGATAGAACTCACTAGTCCTCGTATTGCAGATAAATCAGTAGAGTTCCCCTATTGCGCTCAATGTTTCAAAATTCCTTACAAGTCCGGTAAAGTCCAAAATTTTCGCATTATACAAAAAAAGAATGCATAGCTACTTTTCAACCCATAACTTATTTTAGGTCCTTTTACACGCTCGTTATTATGTTAGTATAAAATACCTCCCAAAATTTCTACTGAAGCAGTGCACCCATTGACCATTTTTGTCGTTTATCGTGTGTTTTCAAGGATCTTCAGAAAGCTCGAAGTAGTACAAAATTACCTATATTGGAAATTTTTTCGGTATTACAGGTTGACAATGTTCCAAGCTTGAAAAAGAAATGGATAAAACTCAGCATTGGTTATTAAGACTCAAAAGAATTTTAAAAAACATGCATTAAATAATGCGGCATTTAAAAAAAAAAAAAAAAAAAAACAATTAATAAAGAAGGTCAATCCTTGATTCAGGGTTTTGACGAAGATGAATAATTTCCTTTCTTTAAATTAGGGATACATATATATAAATTTGATTTTTATACATAAAGTAACTATTAAGAAAGCCCTAATTATTTGCCACTATGCCGTCACCGCCCAGATATATCGGCTAGTTGTGCTGTTTTCCGAGAGTCGGCAGCCGCCAACACCGTTCACTCACTCCACTGAGGTCCTGTCCTCCAGTCCTGCCTCCTCCCAGTCCTCGTCCTTGCTGAATCTTCACGGAGCTGCGCTCTATGACAGAACGCTCTCCTACGACCAGTCTTCCTTCTCAGGTGATGCAGAGTTATCTTTTCTTTCCGTCATTATTTACTCCATCCCTTTATCAACACACGCTTCCAACCCGCTGGTGTGGACAGCAGGACACTAGAATGTTCTTACTTCCACAGCGTTGCAATTTCAATTCCCAAGAGACAGTAAAGCGTGGCCAAGCCAAGGACAAAATTGGTTTGATCGCCAGATAAACCAAACAAACGCCAAACCTCCGTATTGTCAGTAAGATGCTCTACCTTTTAAGTTGTATGATGCCTTACGCGTTTCTGTCCCAAACTGAGGCAATCTGCAAGATCCGACTCACTCAGGCAACATTAAGCTATGTAAAGTCCGATTTCGATTTATTGTCAGCTATAATAATGTACTACGAACTATTACTATCGTCTTTGTTGTTTTTGTGTTTGCTCTGGACCAAAAAGGTATCATTTCCTCTGCCGAGAATTATTTTTTATTTTTAATTCATTATCTTTCATGAAAGAGAAAAAGATTAAAATAAGTTAAACTGTATTAAAGCATAACTAAGCAAAAGAAAGAACAAGGCATCTGCTACACTCATCAACCTCACTTGTGGGTGAGCGCCTTATAAAAATTGCGGCTACTCACACACAGAAAACAGAGAATTATGAACTTCTCTTATCTCCCTTCTACCAAAAGAATTACAAAATAAAGGGAAGCAATAGTATTAATTTCATTATGAATTTTACAATTTCACGGTAGTTTCCCTTGAAAGCTACTTCGTGCCTTTAGGAGGATATTTACGACTTTTATGTGTCCGCTCATAACAGTTTTTAGAACCGGATAAATTGCACGCCGCATCAATCAGGTTAAATGCCCCTTCCCTCCCTGCCCTCCCCCCTCCCCCCAGACGTCGTATCACTCCTTGCCTTTTTCCTACATTTATCAACAGTTGTTTATAAATGAGAGTGAGCACGCTGTTGGTCAGAAAGCTATAAAATAACTTAGTATTCACTCGGAGATGGAAAACATCCATCTATAGAAGTTTCATGAAGGAACTAAATAAGAAATTATTCGACCTTTCCCACAGTAGCAAAGGAGAAAAAATCAAACGTTACAGAGAGAAGATCCGAAACATAGAGTTCACTACATTTATGAAATAGAATGGTGTCCGCGTCTTGTGGTTTAAATATACCTGGCAACAGATTTTTGAATGTTCATGTGTTTGTTATTATTACTATCATTGTTATTATTATTATTATTATTATTATTATTATTATTATTATTATTATTATTATTATTATTATTATTATTATTATTATTATTATTATTATTATTATTATTATTATTATTATTATCATCATTATTGTTATTATTATTATTATTATTATTATTATTATTATTATTATTATTATTATTATTATTATTATTATTATTATTATTATTATTATTATTATTATTATTATTATTATTATTATTATCATTATTACTATTATCAATGTTATTTTTATTTTCCTTTACAAAACTAATTACAAGTTCTGAACGCTACGAAACAATACTGCTGCGTACATGAATAATAATACTTTTCGCTTCCGTCCGCCAGATGGTGACATCAGGAAAAAGCGGATGGAGGTCAAAACTGTTGCCAGGGAGAGAGGCGGCTGCAGGAACAGAAGTTACAAACGTGACAGTCCTGCCCAAAATAGATCAGCCCGGCTCAGGTGAGGCTCTTTAATAACATCGATTGAGCAGATAAAATCTCAAGTTTTATATAGCGTTTCCCTTCGAAAAAGATCAAAGTGCTTTACAAGTACAAACGTTCTCATTACTAATCAAAGTAACTTGTGAACAGTCATTATATTTTTTCTGTCTTTTGTTTTCAATTTAAGAAAAAAAAGGTTTTATGAAAGGGGACAAATGTCGATTATTCCATATAAAATCTGATGATGAGATAAGTTTTTATGGACAAAAAAAATTTTGATAAATTTGATCGCTTTCATCTTGTCTGGCTTTAAAAGAGATTACATAGACTTTTATTGTGTATTTCTTTTTAAATGTTATACTTCTTGCCAATTGTAATTGCTAAATAAAAAGTTATCTTTGGAAATGCCCTCTACTTTATTGTCGAGATCTGAAAACTAAACAAAAAAAAACCAAAAAACCTCGCGACAAATAACTTTCCTCCTCAAAAGCAGGATCAGACAGTATGAAAGAAGAATTTATAACTTTTTTTTTCTAACGTGCATTGGGAAAAAAAAAACATTGCATAAGAACAGTAGACATATGATCTGTAAACATACAGTTCACACGATAAAATGCTTATAATATTTTACTTAACCATTTAAATAGCAAGCACCATTATTAAAACGGAGAAATTCGAATATTAGGTGTAACATTTAGTCTAGATCACAGAGTGTAGTAATTGATAGGTTTCAATATTTTTTAACGTTGAAAGGAAAATCAAAAGTAAAAGAAATAGAAACTAGAAGACTTACCCAGGAATTTATTTCCCAAAACTACGGATAGTGTCCTCATTTCAATTATATGAAGTTGATTTTTGACATTTTGATTTTTTTTCTTAAATGGATCACTTTTTACACGTAAACAATTTCTGTAGTTGTAACATACCACTACGCTATTTACAGCCACGAAAATGAGACAAAAAGCGGATCCGTCAAGCACTTCAAGGCTAAGAATGGACCCGTTGCCATAACAACGCGGTCGGAAGGCGCATCGCCAGGCTCCAAATCCCACAACCGGAAATTGCCAAACGCCTCTTTTGGCAGAAAGTCAAAACAATCTGAGAGGGGTCTCGCTGCCAGACAGGAAGCGGAAGTTCAGAGCTCCGGCAAACAGGCGAAGAAATCTGGCCCAGTCGGCACAGCCAGCCATTCTGGCACGCCCAAAACGAGTCGGAAATCAGCTCAGCGGGAGGGGCAGACAACTGACAAGAGTTCGGGTAAAGGACACGGCTCCCTTAAAGTTAGAGTCAAGAAGATTGAACGACAAGCAAAGGTACTTGCTGCTTCCATTTATACAAAGGTCATCCTGTTTATCACAAATAGAGTTGAAGTTTGAGCTTTTTAGCCAATACTGAATACTTTCTCTGATCCACTCTTTCTCTCTCTCACTCTTTGGTGCGATTTTTAATGAAGCAAGTGAACAGATCACGGCAGTTTCTCCATTTTTCATAATTCTTTTTTTTAATCCTTTTATTTAATAAAATGAAATAACTATTCTCTATAGGATTCCTCTAACATCCAGCAAAAAGTGGGTTATATGTTTCGATATTTCAAGCTCGATTTCCCTTATCTAAAAATTCGGTAAATTTTGAACCACCATAATAACGAGCAAAAGAAGAAAATTATTGTAAAGCCTGGCTATAAAAAATATTACATTACCACTGGTGATACCAGCATATCCGTCCCGTTGTTTGTAACTCTACTCGCTAGACATTATTTTACTTTGTTAATCGGATATATAAATAATTGTTTTAAAGATAATGTTAAGGCAACTCGAAGCCCGAGAAATAAAACTTGGTGCTATCTTGGCATCTCTCGGCGATATAATATTTCTTAAAAGGAAGAATAATGTTACAAGTTTCATAGGAGGAAATAAAAACTTTATTGTAATATTGCTTCATAAGGCACAGAGACTTGCAGTCTGCTAGATGTTCAAAAGAAGATGTAGAGTCGATTTTAAAAAAAAAAAAGTTCAACAATCAATACAACATTGTACTTCTACCACCACCACCACCACCACCACCACCACCACCACCACCACCACCACTACTACTACTACTACTACTACTACTACTACTACTACTACTACTACTACTACTACTACTACTACTACTACTACTACTACTACTACTACTACTACTACTACTACTACTACTACTACTACTACTACTACCAACAACAACAACAACAACAACAACAACAATAATAGTAATAATAATAATAATAATAATAATAATAATAATAATAATAATAATAATAATAATAATAATAATAATAATAATAATAATGATAATAATGATGATAATAATAATAATAATAATAATAATAATAATAATAATAATAATAATAATAGTGATGATAATAATAATAATAATAATAATAATAATAATAATAATAATAATAATAATAATAATAATAATAATAATAATAATAATAATAATAATAATAATAATAATAATAATAATAATAATAATAATAATAACCCAATTCAGCTTTATACTATTGATTCCTCGACGTTTTTATTTATTTGCTGTTGATCAAGTAAATTAGCTAGAAACACCAAAAGAAAAATGGCTTCATTAGGATTTGTGAAAAGATGATTAGCATAAATTATTGAGAGATGAGAAAAAACCATAACCATCTAGAGGCAAGAGTTGACCACCTCGACTCACCGCCACGATGTGATAGGAAAGACCGCCACTAATGATATTGAACAGCCAGTAATGATATTGATGGAAACCACAACTCTTCGCGATATGAACTGTTTCAATTGTATCGCGTTGCCAGGTAACTAGTTCGACGACACCGCCAACTGACTGGTCAGAGGAAGACAAATTGGCAGAGAGGTCAAGGCAAAGGTCAGGGGTTAAGATGAATCACCACAGATCCTTAGGCGAGAGCTCTAAAGAGGACGGCAGGTGAGGGTGGAGTTGAGTCGCATGCTAAAGAACTTATCAAGACAGGCATTTTATTGACTCTTTAAGCATGTTTTTGACGGGTAGATGTTTTCCTAAAATAATTTTTTTAGAATGTCTCATTTGATGGAACTGAAACTGAATTCCAATGAGCTCTTGGTTCATGTTGTTTTGTTGAACCGATGGTGAGGCATACTTGACAAACGGCCAATTTTAAAGTTATTCTTATGTACATCTTTCGTTTATCTTAATTTAGTAAGAGCAATCAATGTGTAACTTTTCTGTCCCTCCCCCTCCCTCCCAAAAAAAAAAAAAAAATCCAACCTCGGACGTTTTATTATTATAGTTGCATTTATTTTAAATTTGCCCCATTTGGTGGTAAGATTATTTCAATCAGTGTTCTTGACTTCTCGTGGGAGACATATCTTGTCATTCCGCTGTTGGCCCAGCACGGTGAGGTACACAGTTCAGTAAAATTTTGTTTTGCTACAAGTGAGCTATTGAGACTATTAATATTAAAAATATAAAGAAAATAATTAAAACACAAAATATATCGAGAAGAAAAGAACAGCTTCAATCACTGAAAACTTTCTAAATGACGTCGGGATAATGAGTCTCAAAACTCATACAGTTTTTCTTTCTTATTCACTATCAATTTTCAGCGTTGATGAATGCTTGGAACAAAACACTATTATTCGTTTTTAACCTGCTAAACATTAATGCACATTCCTGTACAAATAAAAAAATTATTAGATACAAGATAAAAATTACCGAAATTGTGGAGCGCTGCGTTTGTTTCCTTAATAATACGATTGAAAGACAACAAAGATTTTTTTTTTCATTTACTTCAAATTGCTTTGTATGATTAATATTAAAAGATGAACAGACAACTTTGTAACCAATTTCACCATTAAAACAACTGACAAGTATACTAGAAATTAGACTTTTTTTTTCTTTCATAGTTTTAATGATAAAACTACTTAAACTTTTCAGATTCCATCGAGAGAGCCACGAAATCTTGGATTGTGAGAGCCAAGAGGAGCAGGAGGATGGCGAAACGATAGAGGATTGTGGCGGAATCGATCCAGACACATTCGTTCTGGAGGATCATAGCGTCATCATCGATAAACAGGACGTAGAGCTGTGCGCCGCTGGTCGGCCTGAAGCAGTGCGGCAGCGGGACAAGGACCATTGGTGCTCCGTGAAGGACCTTAAAACAGCCTTGACCTTCCTTAATGAGGCGGATGGCTACAAGACAGTTGTTCTCAAATCTGGGAAAGGGGGCCCAGAGATGGTCGTCCTTACCGACGAGGATTAGTACCGAGAATGTTTGCGAAAGGAATAGGTTAGGGAAGATTGGGAGAAAAAGTGTTTTGGATGGGGTTTTTCTATGTTCGTTTAGCTTTCTGGGGAATCTTACGTAGAGATGATACGGTGTTATACAGGGAATTTGATGGATCTCAGAGTTTCTTTAACACCGCAAGTATCAGAATTACGGATATGCAGATTGGTTTTACCTTCCTTATTTTACTTATTTTTTGCGTTCAAATGAAATCACGGTTACTATGATGTGTTTATTTGATAAAGGGCATCAGTAGAGATGTGCAACAAAATCGTCAGAGATCAAAGTAGAAAAAAAAATTCAGTGGTTCTATGGTACACAGATGTAAAGTCAATTTACTGTTTTGTGTTAGTCAGTGAATGCTTTGGGGACTTCGTCTTGCAGGCTAACTTAATCTGTGTGAAAACCGATCATGTTAAATTCGTTCAATAAAAGATGAGTTTTAACGCTCTTTGAGCAAGTCCTCTCCATTTTTTATCTAAAGGTTATCCAAGAAGAAGAACTTTCATAGAAAAGGTCGAATAAAACATTTGGAAAATAGGACCCAGATAATTCAATTTTTCCTATGACTATGCACCTTCTATTCAAAATTTGAAACTGAGTTCACTGTAAAATACATTAGAGTGGGGTCAATTCAATTTCACAAACACATCGAAAGCAGAAACCATTTTCAGCCTAACTGAAATTTGATTACTTCTATTCACTGCTCTAAAATCTAATGAAATAGTGCAAAAAAGAAACAGAGAGCAAAGCTGAAACTAAAGACAGAAAACGTGATGTATTCCTTTTATACACAATGTCATTAAAAAGAACTGCTTCCCTTTTATTTTGACTTCTTTTTAACGTTTTTATGTTATATAAAACTAATATTCTAGTTTTGTATGAATCATGTTTTATAAGAATTGTCAAATCATCTGCAAAAACCGTAAGAAAATCATTTTAAAAAGCTTTCATAAGTAGTGTTTTTCTCTATTTGGTGTTGCACTTCATCAGTTTTCATGAGTTTTGCGCCATGGGGTTTGAAGTTCATTTTGATCCTCATAAAGCTACTAACAACCTCTCACAAACAAAAAATTGCATCATCGTATTCAAGACTGAAGAAGAGAGACATTTATTGACTTTGTATATCGATTAGCCATTCTTTAAGCGAAAAATTCAATTAGATGTTACAGTATTATACATGAGAAGGAAAATTATACAACTTTCAGAGACTTCAGAGATCCAAGTGTTTTTGTACAAGTCTGGTAAAAATACAATGTTTTAAGCTTGACGAGTCTATGAGACGGATAAATGGGTAAGGGTTAAAAATACAATGTTTTTAGCTTGACGAGTCTACAAGACGGATAAATGGGTAAGGGTCAAAAATACAATGTTTTAAGCTTGACGAGTCTACAAGACGGATACATGGGTAAGGGTTAAATATTTGAGATGCTAATGTAAAATCCACTAGAAGTAAAATTAGATTGATCTAATTAAATTAAATTTTTTTTAATTAGGTTTTTTTTAAATTGGAAGAAAATGTAGATGCCAGAAATCAACTTTAAAACGAATTTTGAAAAATGAAAATGAAAAGAGAAATGAATGAAAAAAAAACGCAAATATTTTTTTTTTCGAATTTCAAACATACAAAATAATTATTCACATGTAAAATGGTTAAGTCATAAGATGCATGTTTGTAAGCAGGAAGGTAGCGTAAGGTCTCTAATCAAGGTATAAGATTCTTAAATCCAACTCACTTGCGGCTTTTTTTTTCCAGAGTTTTTTAACTCTCTTTCTTTTCTTTTTTATCTGCAAAAAAAAAGAGGCTAACCGGAAGAGAATTGGGAGGATTGAATCTCAAAAGAATAAAATTGAGATCAAGAGAAGCGCATTCGCGTTTGAGATGAGAAATTTTCCTTTTTTCCAAGTTCTGAATGAAGGTTGAAAAGAGTGTGAAATATTTTTTTTCACTTTAATGAAGACGAAGCATCTTCTGTTTTTTTCTTTCAGTTTCTTTCTATTAAATAAATCTACTTTTTGCAGGGTGTAATACTTGCACTGGGACGCAGAGTTCTCGGATTGAGTCGCTGCTTGTAGTTTGTTAGATTAATACAATTCTTTTTGACAAAAACTCAGTTATAAGCTCGAAAAAGTACTTTTGTAGATAAAGGTCTGTAGGAACATCCCGATCAATGGTGTTATAAATAAATTAAATCTTCCACTTCTTTGTATGCTAAGCCTAATCTCAACTACATTAAAGAGGAATCCATGTAGGTAATTTACCCATTATGTATGGTATTATTTGTTGTGATCACTTTAATCATCAACAACATATCGCAATTATCATAATCATTATCATCTTCATCAGCTTCATTATCATTATCATCTTCATTGTCATCATCATCATCTACATCATCATCATCATCATCATCATCATCATCATCATCATCATCATCATCATTATCATCATCTCAGTTCTCATCATCATCATCATCATCATCATCATCAACATCATTATTATTCTAATTTCTACCCATTACATTAGTTATCATCATCATCTTAAGGCAGTTCAACTTAAGTTCCTGAAGCAGGCTGTATGTCGCTACGAAAAGTTATCTAATCAAATTCATTCTTAGAACTTTTACTTCTCTTCTGTAAAAAATACAGCACTCTTGCTTTTTTTGTTCTTCAGATGGCTATTCCATTTTTATCTCAAAAAAGATTTTACGAAAACCAAAATCTCATGGGGGTCTTTAACGTCTTAAAAAGAAAATTGAAAAGAAGACCATCTAGAAAATTCCTGTCAAAAGGAATTAGGTAATAAACATGTATACATATAATAATAGTCAGTTGAAGGTGAGATCGAGATCATGAGTCGATTTCAATTCAGACTTTTAACTGTAGAGCAAGTTTAAGTGGATATGATATGATCTGATGTGGATGAGTAGTGCTAGTCTAGTAGCTATAAATATTGTGAAAAATGTTGGCGGTTCGTTTGGACACATAATAATTAACTTCATTCTAAACCAGAATAAGAGAGAGTGGGCGCGTGTGTATGTGTGAGAAAGAGAGAGAGAGAGAGAGAGAGAGAGAGAGAGAGAGAGAGAGAGAGGGACAGACAGACAGAGAGATTGAGAGAAAGAGAGGAATACAGAGAGAAAGAGTAAAAGAAAAAGAGAGCAATACACAGAGAGAGAGAGAGAGGAATACAGAGAGAAAGAGTAAAAGAAAAAGAGAGCAATACACAGAGAGAGAGAGAGAGAGAGAGAGAGAGAGAGAGAGAGAGAGAGAGAGAGAGAGAGAGAGAGAGAGAGAGAGAGAGAGAGAGAGAGAGAGAGAGAGAGAGAGAGAGACGGACGAACGGACAGACAAGCAGACATAGAGGAGCAGATTTTCTCTGATTATTCTATATAGCCAGTTCATTTCCAGATGATGTAAAACTTTTCATTGCGAACTGTACTGATCGTGCTGGCCAGCACCAGGTTTAATGATTGACAGGAGCGGCTGGACGTCTGGGAAACATAGTGATTAAAACAGAGCGTCGCTCCAACCATACAGACGTGAAAATAGAGATGCAGAGTTCTTTCTTAGCACAATACTAAAGTAAGGTGTAATGTTATGGGTTTTGTTTTGGTTTGGTTTTTTTTTTTTTTTGTTTTTTGTTTTTTGTAAAACTAGATTAGAGAGAAAAAAATATTTTGAAGAATGGGTAACGATCAGAAAGCACATAACCTAAAGCGTTTGTTGATTTTAACAAACTTTTTCAAGGAAATTTTAAACTTATTAATAAGGACCCTGAGCCTCAATGGATAAGACAAAATGTTTTAAGTAAGGTTTTCTCGAATTTATTCACGACTATTTTCAAGAAACTAGCGACACAAGCAAGTAAATTAAGCACAATGCTTTTTACGTCACATCTTTTCAAAACACAAAATCATAGAAAAGTTTTTTTTCCTCAATGGAAAATGGCTTTGAAACATAACTTATATTTTATGACTAATGGAATCTAAACTATGAGCGAATTTTTTTTTATTTCAGAGTCATGTAAATACGGATGGTATGAAAAGATGCTTTCACAATATATTGATCATATTAATCGTATTTCATATCATATGATTAAAAACAAAAGGAAGTTGTATTTTTCTTTTTTATATGCGTCCCAAAGAGAAATGCAAAGAAAGAAAGATAAAAAAGGAAAGAGCTAAGGAGAGCTTGAGAGGAGAGAAAGAGAGAAAGAGAAAGAAAGATATATATATATATATATATATATATATATATATATATAGAGAGAGAGAGAGAGAGAGAGAGAGAGAGAGAGAGAGAGAGAGAGAGGGAGAGAGAGAGCAAGATTGAAAAGTAAAACTGGAAAGAAAATAAAAACCCTGGCATTGCTTCTTTTTTAAATCAATCTTTTCCCAAGGACAGCAATGAAGTTCACAGTATTAAACACATTTGTTTTGTGATAAGACATTTTTTTTTTCAACTAAGAACTTCTCAACACCATGTGGTCTCAAAGGTGTCATTTAGAAGCAAATGAGACCCAGGAGATAAACACTAGCTGTCTCCAAGCGAACGTAAAACACTTAATCTTGATCATCCCATCGTTATTCCTCTTTATTTTCCTCTCCACAGCCAAACAGACTCGTAAAGAGATCATCAGTGCAAGATGTGCTTATTCTTGTTTTACTCAAACGATTATTTCAGAGTTGTTGGGTTTTTTTGTTTTTTAAGTTTCAGTTATTTAAAGTTTCAACGGGCACTCTTTCTAAAAACAAAAAAAAAATAAGATTTTCGAAATTCTACCAGTTTAAAATACAGTTTTACGTACTGAAAAATAAATTGGGGGGGTCTATCTCCTTTTCTTATTTGACTTCTTTCATCTCGGTTACTTCGTAGAACTTTCAGTTAAAAAAAAAAAGGAGAAAAAAGTTCCTTAATTACAGCATGCCTTTGGTTAAACGCAATGCCCCAACCATGCTTTCAAAACTAAATGAATACTTTTTGTTAAGATAAAAAAGAGTAAATAACCGTAATACCTGGTGGTCACTGGTCTAGACGTAGTAAAAGGACTTTTCCCAATCTAAGACATCTTCACGACTCAAGGGGAGTTAAGCGAGTGCGGTACAAAAAGAGTTCTTATCATTGTTTCAATTTTTTTAGCGTTTAATTTTTTTATTTATTTATTTTTTTAAGGAAGCGGTCGGGAAGCTGTAACATAAAGTCTTAAAGCTTAGTACAATTATTGCATATGTGTGTGTGCCCAACATTTTTAACTCTATTTCTTTCCTTCCTTTAATTTTTTTTTTTTTTTTTTTTTTTTTTGTTACTTTAGCTCTAGAGCACACTATAAATGTTATCATACTGTGCATTATGGCGGTATATATCTAGAAAAATTACGGAAGAAATTTTTTTTGAAATGTCATTTTATTTTATTTACAGATTTCTTCATGAGATTTTCTTCAAATTGATAAAATCTTTACAAATGTTTTGTACGGCATTTATTTAAAAATACTCCCTCCCCAAGATCTCTCTGTCTCTCTGTCTCTGTCTCTGTCTCTCTGTCTCTCTGTCTCTCTGTCTCTGTCTCTCTGTCTCTGTCTCTCTCTCTCTCTCTCTCTCTCTCTCTCTCTCTCTCTCTCTCTCTCTCTCTCTCTCTCTCTCTCTCTCTCTCTCTCTCTCTTTACTGCCATTTCACTTCTTCTCCCACTTTCTATAACTGTTTTGACTTCTTACTTCTATCTCCATATTCCCCAATCATTTTCTCTCCCTCTCTTTCTCTCTCTCTCTCTCTCTCTCTCTCTCTCTCTCTCTCTCTCTTTACTGCCATTTCACTTCTTCTCCCACTTACTATAACTGTTTTGACTTCTTACTTCTATCTCCATATTCCCCAATCATTTTCTCTCCCTCTCTTTCTCTCTCTCTCTCTCTCTCTCTCTCTCTCTCTCTCTCTCTTTCTTTCTTTCTTTCTTTCATTCTCTTTATTTCTTTATCTCTCTCTGTGTTTCTTTTTGCTATATCTTTTCCTCTTTTTTCATGTTTCCCTCGAAAAAATTCTTTTGAAATGTAAATTGATTTTATGGATTTTCTCAAGCTATTTAGTTTCGCTGTAGATGTAGAGCTCTTTAGGTATTATCTTCTACTCACCCTCAACTATACTTACATCAAGGTAATTTGCTTTTCTATTTTTAAAAAAAAGACAAAATTTCTGAAACACAAAGCCCTTTAGAGTTCGGCGGTGATATATCCTTTTTTTTTTTTCATATAACATAAAAAGTAATAAGATAAATTTCTTCTCTCTTTCTAACTGGTCAGGAAATTGTTAAAATGGAGTAATTTGCTCGTAATTCAGTAAAATTTTAATATCCTTGAGTTCAAATCGAATTCCCAACTGAACACTACATTATCTTCAACCTGTATAATTTTGCGAAAGATCTGTGAGAGATTTAGAAATTTTTCAATCTGGCCGCAAGCTTACTCGAGAAAAGAGAATATTCTAAATGTAATCTAATGGAAAATTTGTACTCTCTCGGTTTACGTTGGCGGCAAGTTGTTCATGAATTTGCAATATTCTGAGAGGACAATTGTGAGATAATTTCATCAGCTGGAGTTGTTCTTAAGACACCTAATCTTCTCTCCATTTCTTGATACCTTTTAAAAATTGGTTTGAACAATTTACACATAAAACGATCTATAATCATTTGGTCGATTCTTTTCGGGAAGATGTAAATGTATTAAATGTTAAGCTGAAAGACCTTACTAAAAAAAAAATGACGTATAATTTTCAACAATCCTTTTGACATTCTCACAGTCATGACCACCGAAATTGATTGGTTTTTTCGAGGGTTAGTGTGATTATGAAATTCGCGCATGAAATCCTGAACTTATGAGGATGAGAATCTTGTTCTATTGGTTTTTGTGTTTGTCAAGTAAGTGTTCCGATAGTGTCAGCCACGCGACGATTTCACGTTAATCTTGAACTTATGAGGATGAGAATCTTGTTCTATTGGTTTTTGTGTTTGTCAAGTAAGTGTTCCGATAGTGTCAGCCACGCGACGATTTCACGTTAATCTTGAACTTATGAGGATGAGAATCTTGTTCTATTGGTTTTTGTGTTTGTCAAGTAAGTGTTCCGATAGTGTCAGCCACTCGACGATTTCACGTTAATCCTGAACTTATGAGGATGAGAATCTTGTTCTATTGGTTTTTGTGTTTGTCAAGTAAGTGTTCCGATAGTGTCAGCCACGCGACGATTTCACGTTAATCTTGAACTTATGAGGATGAGAATCTTGTTCTATTGGTTTTTGTGTTTGTCAAGTAAGTGTTCCGATAGTGTCAGCCACTCGACGATTTCACGTTAATCCTGAACTTGTGAGGATGAGAATCTTGTTCTATTGGTTTTTGTGTTTGTCAAGTAAATTTTCCGATAGTGTCAGCCACTCGACGATTCCACGTTAATCCTGAACTTGTGAGGATTAGAATCTTGTTCTATTGGTTTTTGTGTTTGTCAAGTAAATGTTCCGATAGTGTCAGCCACGCGACGATTTCACGTTAATCTTGAACTTATGAGGATGAGAATCTTGTTCTATTGGTTTTTCTGTTTGTCAAGTAAGTGTTCCGATAGTGTCAGCCACATGACGATTTCACGTTAATCTTGAACTTGTGAGGATGAGAATCTTGTTCTATTGGTTTTTGTGTTTGTCAAGTAAGTGTTCCGATAGTGTCAGCCACGCGACGATTTCACGTTAATCCTGAACTTATGAGGATGAGAATCTTGTTCTATTGGTTTTTGTGTTTGTCAAGTAAGTGTTCCGATAGTGTCAGCCACGCGACGATTTCACGTTAATCTTGAACTTATGAGGATGAGAATCTTGTTCTATTGGTTTTTGTGTTTGTCAAGTAAGTGTTCCGATAGTGTCAGCCACATGACGATTTCACGTTAATGTCGCATGCATGTTGCAAGAGGAGGAGCATTTTAGATAGTCACTGATTCGTGGTTTGTTTTAAGAGTTTATTACATATCAAGAGACTCATGGTTTGATTTAAGTTATTGCGTATAATAGATTCATTGTTCGATTTAATAGTTTTTTTTTACCTATCAGGCGATTTATGGTCTGATTTAATAGCTTATATCGTATAAATAGATACATGGTTCGATTTAAAAGTTTATTACCTATCAAGTGATTTATAGTTTGATTTAATAGCTTATTGCATATAAATAGATACATGGTTCGATTTAAAAGTTTATTACCTATCAAGTGATTCATGGTTTGATTTAATAGCTTATTGCCTATAATAGATTCATGCTTCGATTGAATCAAGTGATTCATGGTTTTATTTAAAAGTTTGTTGCGAATAAATAGATTCATGGTTTGATTTAATAGTAGATTTTTTGTCATATCCATACGTTCATTGTTGGATTTTAAAGTTTATTATTTAACCACTGTTTTATTGAATAGTGAATTACCTAGCCAATGATTATTTTTTTTTATTTAAAAGTTCAATACTTGTCCACAGGTTCATGGTTTGATTAGGCAAAGACTCAAGGAGAAAATAGTCGATAGAGCATTAGACTGGTAATCGAGAGGTCCACGTTTGATCCGGTGTGGGACAATTGCAGGTTGGACTGGATAGCATTAAATCGACCTTCTTTCTTGGCTTAAACAAATCCGCACGACTTTCAGAGCAAGATTTAAAAAAAAAAAAGACTAAGGTTACAAAATAAACCAACAGCAATCGTCAGTTTTCATCTTTAAAGGACAAAAGAGACATTAAGTTATTTCATTCTGTCTTCATGTTTTCTGACTTATCTGTTGGCCTAGTGTTAGATCCAATTTTGCGATTGCTTCTGCTATTGTTTCGTGCTGTTTGGTGTACATAAACGGCGGCGGTATATATTGATTTTGATAAAATGCCAGCATAAAAATCCTATAAAAACTAAATAAAGCTGTCTCATTTAAACAACCATATTTCACTGGATATGAAAGTATCCCCAATGTATAAAATATATAAAGCTCTTCTTCTTTGCTAGCTATTTTCATTGAAATTCTCACTGGATGAGTTATCGTTGGCAATCCTTTAGCCAATCCATGAAATGCTGCAAAGCATTATAAAGCTGTGTTTCTCCTTGTACGCGGTACTATTTTATTCTGAGAGATAGATGATAAGCCATCTTTATATGACATGAAATTGTGGTACAGAAATGTGTGTCAATGTTTTCTATTTTATTCTGAGAGATAGATGATAAGCCATCTTTATATGACATGAAATTCTGGTTCAGAAATGTGTCAATGTTTTCTATTTTATTCTGAGAGATAGATGATAAGCCATCTTTATATGACATGAAATTCTGGTTCAGAAATGTGTCAATGTTTTCTGAGTCAAGAAATCTTAAATTCTGAGGAAAAAATGTTAGTTTTTGTAACTTTGATGAAGAAACACGCCTATATAGCGTTATATATTGAGGAACATAAATCGCCGAGTTATTGAAGTTGTAAAATAAATATTCTAAATTAAAAGGTGCGCTAGAATTTTTTTTCTAAATCATACATTTGCGCTTTGGGGCCAGAATGATTTTTCAAAAGAACACGTGCATTACTATGGACTTGGAATACAGTGGCTATTGAAAGTCAGCTGGGTTTTTTTTTTTGTCTTTGTTTTTTTTTTTTTTTTTTTTTCATATTTTAAACATCACTTTGGCATCTGCATTCGACAAATCTTGCACATTTCTTTGTATGACACAACGTATAGCTATTTTTAAAAGATAAAAAAAACTATAATTTTACCAGGAGATATTATAAAAATAACATTTTTACGTAATCACTTTTCCACGCTTATTCTTTCACCGCCCCTTAAAAAATGGCACACAGGATGTTTTCCCTGATGAAATCTGTATAATGTTCTCTTCACCACTCAGTTAAATTGTTTCTTCTCCAGCTATTAAATCTACTTCTTTCCATCGAAGCCTTCCCACAGGCTCAATAACCCGAATAACAGTATCGATTTCATTTATCTAAAAGCAACACAAGATCTCGAAAAGACGAGAATCAGACGAAGGGAATCCAAAATTCAATACCCCTTTTAATGCTTTCCAGACCCTCTTGCCCACATTAAGAAAATTTCGACCGAGAGCAGAGCAGGAAAACCGGTGTTTACGGTGTCTAGACAGTGAGCTCGTGTGGTTTACACTCTTGGTGCTACGGAAATCTGAAAATTATTGTGGTGAGCGAGATATATATTGAAAGAAGGGAGAAAGACAGAGAGGGGGGAGGGGTAGACAGATAGATATACAACCTTGCCAATGTACACCGAGTAAAAGAGAGGTAGATAAAAAAAAATCGTCAGAGCTAGGTGAAGAGAGGAAGGAAAAAGGTAAAGAAAAAGAGTGAGTGAGAGAGAGAGAGAAAGAGAGAGAGAGAGAGAGAGAGAGAGAGAGAGAGAGAGAGAGAAAGAGGGGAGGAGGGAGGGGCAGAGAAAAAAATGAGAGCGTAGAGAGAGGGAGGGGCAGAGAAAAAAATGAGAGAGGGAGAGTATAGGAAACATAGATAAAAAAGGGATAATTATTTCATCAGATGGCAGAAGAAAGACACCCTAAAGGAGGTAAACGGGGTGGAGAAGGTGAAATTAGGGCGAGGAAAGTGCGATACAAAACAGGCCTTATGTACAGTTCGAAAGGCAAAGACAGGCTAGAACTGGCACAAAGATGAGGAGCACTGAAGGAACAAGATGGAGGGATTTAAGCAAAAGCATGGTGATCAATTGAAAGGCTAAACCGTAAATTTGAAATCATTTTTAAAAAATCACCATAACTTGATATAATTATGGAGAATATCAAACTTTTAAGCGTGGTATTTTTTGTTTTTAAAAAAGGGGTGTGTTGGTAGGAGTTGGTAGTTGGGGGCTTGAGGGATTTATAGAAAATCTAATGCTTCAGAATTTCACTTGGTGATCTTTACCAGTTTATGCCTTAGAAAGTGAACACTCTAGATACTTCCATAAAATAGCAAACGCCACCTACTTGACCCTTATACTCTATCTCCACACTCCCTTCTCATCGGGAAAAGAATACAAAATAAAATAAAGGATTTAAAACTATACCTGTACCACATTTTACCTATTGCATAATGCTGAACAGGTCAGTGTATTTCTTGCACTAAGAGAGTGAAAACCAGTACTTTTCTGGACCGACTGTCTTTCGTATTTTTCCTTATCCATCGATGACCATGAAAAGCTAGTGACTCTTGACAAAGCAAAGAAACCTTGTAGAAAAGAGATAAAAAAAAAAACCTCTTGGTTGAAGCGTTCGATTTTTTTCCCGCACCTCGTCGTGAATTTGAGCCGATCTGTTGAATAGCAGACCGATAAGTATAGTGTGTCCCACGTCTGTTCATACTGAAGACATGGAGAGCTTCGTCAGCAGAGGTTGGGCCAGTGTTGAATTTCTTCTGCCCGCTGCGGCTCATTCATGCCATGGCGCCTTAAACTCTCAATTCATAATCAGCTTGGATCACAGGCGCTTCAGGGTAGCCTAGACTCATTTTTT
>JAWDGP010000325.1:345000-347500 GCA_033675545.1 Elysia crispata
GAGAAAATGTGGAAAAACGAAAACATTGATTAAAAATACTAGGCAAAGGTAGGTTAAGTTATAAACAGCTCTTTTCTGACCCTTGCCTTTCAAAGTTCAATTGAAAAACGGGTTTAAATACCGTCTCTCTTACAAGTATTTGGCACCTTTAGCTAGAATTCAAAGTGGCTTTGTCAAACAGTTAACCAGTAACTGTGTGGGTTTCTGTTTCATTTCTTTTTCCGTTGCTCGTTGGTTTGTTAGTTGTTGTTGTTGTTGTTCTTGTTGGTTTTTTGGTTTTTTTGGTCTTTTTTTTTTCTTTGTTTTTTTTATTGGTTTGTTTGTTCTTTTCTCAATTTTTTTTTTGTTTGTTTGTTGTTGTTATTGTTTTTTTATTGGCTGATTTTTTTTTCTGTTTTGTTGTTGTTGTTGTTGTTGTTTTGGTTTTTGTTTTGTTTTGTTTTTTTAATTTTGATTTTTTTTTTTGTCTTTGGGTGGTGATTGTTGTGGCTTTTTTTAGTTTAGGTTTGTTTTTTCTTATGTCGTGTCTGCAGTATTGAGTTATTGTTTTTACGTTTTGTTTTCAATTTTTATACACCGTGCTCAAAGGGCACACAACGTCAACATTGCGAGCTTCAAAAGCCCAAAGCATTATTTCCAGTAAGCGCGCAGCAAAATAACAAGTTAGGAGTACACGTGAAACGTAATCCCTTTGAAAAGTTTTTTTTTCCATTATTTTATTTTTTCAAATAACAACATGTTTTCCATTTCCATAGCCTAATTTTCTCCTCAACGCAAGCGCATTCCTAAACATACAGACACAAACAGTTTGGGATTGTATATGATTCCCAAATCTTATTAAATGTTTTTAAGTTAATACTTTTTTCTTCTTGATTCATTCATCGGATTTAAACGTTTGTTTGTTTTTTTTTACCTTCACAAGTTTTCTATGCGCCAGTTTGTCTCTTGTATAAAACCTATTTGCAAAGGATTCTTTTGGAGTGACACTAGCACGTACACTCACAACAAAAATCTATCAACGCATTTATCTTTTCATGGCTGCGTTGTGCACTCTCTTTTTTCTGTTTCTTTTCTTTTTATTTAAAGTTTGTTTCAAAGGAAAAGAAATAAGAGTCTTTATAAAGAATCAATCTATTTTGAAACATTTAAATTCTTCATGTACTTCATTCGCTTCAATTTCCATCGATTTTCTTCTTTTGTGTCTGTCCTTTTCAATAGTGGTCGAACTGAAATTTTTTTTTGTATGTTTCAAAGAAAAAAATTCAGAGTCTGTATAAGAATCAATATACTTTGGAATATTCAAAATTCCTGAGTACTTTATTCGTTTCAGTTTCAATCGATCTTCTTCTCTTGAGTCGCTCTCATTCAATAGCGGTGATACTGAAATTTAATAGATTATATATTGATTTTGTTAGTTTGAAATTTTATCATGCAAAGGTGTTAAAACTACAAAAAAAAGCTCTTACGGTTAGTGAGTGAACGTAGTCAATTACATGGATAAGTCGACGTAACTAATAGCATTCACATAATGAAAGCGAGCCTCCAAAGATAGTCCTTGCCATCAAGTGTGCTGCTCTAATCTTTAGCGTGTAAAAATGAACTTTCGTAGTAGTTTAGAATTGTCTCCACAAGTAAGGGTAAGCAAATCTTGCCTTCGAAATCTCTAATAAAATTTACACTTCGCTCAGAATTACAGACTTCTCGCTCGAGTACAACGTCTTGAAGGATCATGGACCGCAAAATTGTGCCATTTTCAGTTACGATGGTTAACGTGAGAACTCGTTTGGAAGTCGTAGTGGAATGAGTCTCGGACGCCTCCCCTCCCCTTGTTCTTTGCAACACAGTTTAATCATGAGTATTTGAGTCTACATATTCCTTTCCTGCAACTGGACCGGAAGAAGAGAATGTGATGAACTGGTAAAGAGTATGGGAAGAGAATGTGGTAAACCAGTTAATAAGTATGGGAGGAGAATCAAGTAGATTTGTAGAAAAGGTGGAAAGAAAAATTCCAGAGTGAGGTAAACTGGTAGAAAAGATGGGAAGAAAAATCTGAGAGTGAGGTAAAAGAAGAGACGTGAAAAAAAATCCCAGAGTGAGGTAACCTGGTAAACAAATGGGACGAAAAATCTCTGAGTGAGGTAATCTAGTAGAAAAGATGGGAAGAAAAATGTCGGAATGAGATAAAGTAGTAGAAAAGATGAGAAGAAAAATCTCAGAATGAGGTAAACTAGTAGACAAATGGGAAGAAAAATCTCAGAATGAGGTAAACTAGTAGACAAATGGGAAGAAAAATCTCAGAACGAGGTAAACTAGTAGACAAATGGGAAGAAAAATCTCAGAATGAGGTAAACTAGTAGACAAATGGGAAGAAAAATCTCAGAATGAGGTAAACTAGTAGACAAATGGGAAGAAAAATCTCAGAATGAGGTAAACTAGTAGACAAATGGGAAGAAAAATCTCAGAATGAGGTAAACTAGTAGATAAATGGGAAGAAAATTTT
>JAWDGP010000325.1:355000-362500 GCA_033675545.1 Elysia crispata
TGTCACCCCAAAGATTGGTTACAAAGCATTCCATTCCCTTCACCACCCACTAGTACAGATCTCAAACTTTTCACTGTGTCAAGTGAGGGTGACATGACAACCTGCATTCTATTACAGTCCATTACAAAATTTTCTTTTTAATTTTAGCAAATAGATTCAGGGACCCTCGGGTTGAATGTCTATTCTACCAACGACAGTGGAATGGGGCTTCCTAAATTACAGGCCGAGCTGCGGAAATAAACAAACCTGTGCAGCAAGTGAAAAAGTCAGCTATATCATATAGCGTGTTGACAGAGTTCAAACAAATACACATTTTCGTTGGGCGGGCTTGTGGGTTGAAGAAATAGTGTGTTTGTAGCACATTTCTGTCCTAACCATGCTTAGAAGTTAAAAGAAATAGATCACTTTTAACCCTTAACCATCAAATTTTGTTAACTTTGGTGATATGGCCTTTATCAATGGGGCCGCATTGACATGTTTCGTTTTGGTTATGGATAAAACAGTATTGGCAACAGAAGAGAACTTCCGAGACGAAAATACACTTCTTTTTTTGTTTTTGTTTTGTTTTTGTTTTTTGTTTTTTTTTTGATAGTCTCAAGGCACAAGATTGAGCTCGATCCAAATACTTTATGTCGCATGAGAGAAAAAAGATTCTAGAACAGTATATGCGTTTCCTTTTTTTTTTTTCCCTTTATGAATTGTTTTCTGATCATTCATATTTTCTTCGAGATTTAGTTCTTAAGGGAGGCAATAAGCTCGCAACTACTTATTTTCAGCTCAAGAACAAATAAATAAGGCAATGTCGCAAAGGTTATTAGGCTCTCTTCAAGCCTTAGGATAGGGATTTTTTCATGAGATCCGAACCACCCACCTTGTAGAATCAATCAGCAAACAGGTGCCGTGCTCTTTAGTGTAGGCGATCATGGTTTTCCCTAGTCGCTCTTCGTGCATCTGGCACTCTACCTGCTTTGAGCAACTTTGTTAGTCCATTCAGTATCTTCTCACGTTGTTTTCTCCTGCTGCGTTTTCCTTCGATCATTCCAGATGTCACTACATGTTCTAGATTCTTTCTTCTCATCAAATGGCCAAATAAAAAGTTTGCCTGGCGTTTACGTATCCTATAATTTATAAATGATCTTGTTGGGTCGGCTTTCTTATTACTGTTTCGTTTGATTTCTTGTAGAATAGATTGGAAAAAACCGTGACCTCCTTATTACCAACCCGATTATCTCCCAACTGAACTATCTACCATCCTTACCTACATAGATATTGGAGAAACATAGTACAACCTTTTTAATCTCCTAAGCCTTTAACCCCAAGAGTTTAAAGTATGCTTAAAGATTCGGATAATTCTATGGTTAGAGTTAATAAAGAAATCGATTCTAAAACCGTATCCGGATCCGTATTTGGTAATATCCTTTAAGTAGAAAAATAGAGCTGTAAACTTACATTGAACAATTGGCGGAGCAGGTGGGAAATTAATTATAAGAGAACGACGACATGACAGCAAAAAAATGTATATTTGCCAGCATGAGTGTAAAATTTTGGTAGCAACAAGAAACTTAGATTTTGTATTGGATATATTGCTAAAATAACGGTACTGACAATAATGGGTGTGACGTTTTTTACATCTATGCAATATTTAAAAAGTGATTTTTTTACATAGTAAAAAGTTCTTCATAAGGTTGTTTATGATTCTTGCAGGGCTAACCTCGTGCAATAGATTTGTCTGGTTTTTGCTAAAAATTTACAGACTACTCATGCGTCGAATGATGGTAGGAAAATTTAACTGTACTTTCTTCATCGGAATAATAACCAATCTTTGGTGAATTCCTTGACTGTTGTGTTGATTAGAAGACTTCCAGGCAGAAAAGTTTGACTCGCTTGTCAAAATACTGCACGCTTGTCCGAGTGAGTACTGTTGGCCTCAGGGAGAGAGAGGTATCAAGGCTTGTCAAAATACTGCACGCTTGTCCGAGTGAGTACTGCTGGCCTCAGGGAGAGAGAGTTATCAAGGTAGCATCTGGGGCTAGGGTTGTCTCGTGTTGGCCTAGTTGATGATCTAGACTTGTCACATCTTACCCATGCAGACTGTAGCACTCTTCGGAGAGTTACAGGTGGTCCTTGGAGGCTTTAGATTGACGGATATGAGTGATGAGAGAAAGAGAGATGGAAAAACAGAGAGAGATGGACAGGCAGAGACAGAAAGAGTGAGAGAGAGATTGAGAGAGAGAGAGAGATGGAAAAACAGATATCCGTAGACAGATATGCAGAGAGAGATAGAGAGACAGACAGACAGACAGACAGACAGAGACACGCACAGAAAGAGAGGGAGAGACAGACAGATGGAGGGAAATGGAGAGACAGAGAAACAGAGAGAGGGGAGAAGAGATGGAGAGGCAGAGACAGAGAAAGTGAGAGAGACAGAGAAAGAGAGAGAGGGAAAGTGAGAGACAGAGACAGAGAGGGAGGGAGAGAGAGATGGACAGGCAGAGACAGAGAAAGAGAGAGAGGGAAAGTGAGAGACAGAGACAGAGAGGGAGGGAGAGAGAGATGGACAGGCAGAGACAGAGAAAGTGAGAGAGATAGAGAAAGAGAGAGAGGGAAAGTGAGAGACAGAGAGACAGAGAGAGGGAAGAGAGAGAGAGAGAGAGAGAGAGAGAGAGAGAGAGAGAGGAGCCAGTTAGAAAACAATGAAGATAGAAAAAGAGACAGAGAGTGTGAGAGACGGTGAATGAGAAAGAAAAGGTCGGAATAGAAGTGACACACGACGACAGGAGACAGATTGCTGTAAATTATAAGTTAAAGAGAAATAAAGACCACTACTAACTTGAAAAAAAAATAGCATTTGATAGCTGAAGTAGGATGAGGAGAAAAATGCTTGAGAGGACTGAAATAGGAAAGCCAAAAATGTCTGTTTATCAGTATCTATGCATTATGCAGCAGAAGACCAGTTCGTGTGTCATGAGATAACAGAAGTGTTATTTTTACTAGTATCACTTCGAGCTGAAAGAGAGAGAGAGAGAGAGAGAGAGAGAGAGAGAGAGAGAGAGAGAGAGAGAGAACTTCAGACCAGCTGCCTGTGGACTGAGTGTTTAATATGAGATAAATGAAACTGGCAGCAAGCTATTTCATTATCTCATTGAGACAGAGGTTTCGGGTATGTAACAGATTTTGATATAGGTGATCTGTTAGGGGTGTCTAGGGGTATGAAAATATATATATACAGCCAATCACGACTCGTCCGAAGAAAATGAGACTGAAGTCCGCAAGTAAAGATTGCAAACTGTTTAATACAACACAAGAGCGTGACTCTATAATCACTGTAGGCAGACTTAATAATCACTCACTGTAGACTTGATGTTGACTGCCTAAACATAATTTCGACCCATATTTATACAACATCTCGTCGAATCATCCAGAAAAGGAATTACATAAATCATAAGAGAATATTCTTGGTACACGTCATTAGCAATTAGCAACCGATCAAAACAAAGGTAAACAAGAGGCGACGAGATCATTACTATGCTAGAACTAAGTCGGAGATTCGAGAAGAATCTTGGCCATACAAGTGCGGGCTGTGTTCAATAAACAAAACTAAGTTCTTAGGCTTGAAATACAAACATTATGCAACCAAATAAGACAATGTACATAGATCTAGTTGATCTGCTACCCAAAAGTTACGCACCAAAAAAGGGTGAGGAAATGAATAGATCGATTTATAGTACATTGCGTTACACATCTCCCCACTTAAAAATAATTTTTCCTAAAAATTCATTCTCACGTTCGTCCAAAGCCTTGTATACTGCTCTCCATTTGATACATGTATCATCAGTAAAATGGATACATCACAAAACTTTTACTTGATATGGGCATACTGGCAGTCATGCTTTACGTTAAGTATAACCCGAAAATACTGGCAATACAAACAATAGAAGTGTTACTTCGAAAAAGGTAAAATACAATGTTACAGTAAGTACAGGGATATCAGAAGCTGCTTGCCTCATATTAATGTTAACAATGCAATCAAAATACTATACAAGAACTCTACTAAGAAAGTCAGCTCCCACATTTCTTTGCCTTTAATGTATTCTACTCTAAAAACAAAACTCTGCAAAGCCAATACCCAACGCATGATACGAGGGTTATCAAATTTAGAAACCTTGAGGAATTTGAGGGGTCGGTGGTCTGTCTGAAGCGTGAACTGCTTACCATAAAGATACAAAGAAAATTTCTTTATACCTCAAACAATTCCGAGACACTCTCTCTCCATCACAGAATATCTCTTCTCCCTATCTTGAAGCTTCCTGCTTGCATAAGCGACAGGAAAAATGTACCCATCCCTGTTCTGTAACAGGGTGACACCTAAACCTATATCAGATGTGTCTGTTCTCAGAACAAATTCTTTATTAACGTCAGGGAGTATCAGTATGGGTTTGCTAATTACAGCTTTCTTCAATGCGGCGTGCGCTCTCTCCTGGGGCTCCCCATACAACTTTGTTATGCTGACCTTTAATAGTTAGATCTGACAGAGGGGCAGCAATAGCAGCAAAGTTAGGTCTGAATGGTTGATAATAACCAACTAAACCTAAACAGGATCTAATCTCTTTCTTGGTGGTCGGTCTCGGGGCGTCTTTCACTTTCTCAACATTGCAGTTCTGAAGTCCAACTGTCCCGCGTCCAAGGCGGTGTCCGAGGAAGTCGACTTGTGTTGCTTCCAATTCACACTTTGTTGGTTTCGCAACTAGGCTGGCCGCTTTAAGCCGTTTGAAGAGTTCCTCCAAGACTTGCAAGTGTTTCTCCAACGTGTTGGTATGCACCAGCAGATCATCGATGCAGTCTACCACGTTGTCCATTCCCTCCAGAAGCCGTCGCACTGCTCTTGTCATGGTCATGCCGGAGTTAGCCATCCCGAACGGCATCCGCAGGAACTCATAGCTACAGCTAGATCTATCAATATTGGCCTTTGATAAATTTTCTTGATATTTTATGTAAGTTGATTTTTGCTTTTAGAAATTTTACGTGCGATGTATATAGAGAAGCATCAAAGAGAAAAGGATTTATGTTTGTGAGTAAAGGAACAGGAGAGAGAGAGAGAGAGAGAGAGAGAGAGAGAGAGAGAGAGAGAGAGAGAGAGAGAGAGAGAGAAAGAAAGCTGAGATAGAAAGGAAGAGAAATTAGGGTAACAAATTGGGACAGAAAAAAAACAGACCAATCCAACGATTGAAAATCAATAGAAAATTCGAAAGAAAACTATGCAGAAACTAAGATTTCTTTTTAAAATAAGAGTAAAAGCAAAAAAAAAAAAAAATAGTGAAAAATTCATAACGTACACAGTATGACAGAAGAGTGAAAATCACAAAGAGTAAGAGAACCTCAGAGATGGTTTAAACAAAAAAAATTAAGGAAACCCTGAAAGACATTCTTGTGGGCAAAACAAGATCCCGAAATGACAGAATGTCACGCCAGGAGACAAAAGAGAGTAGAGCATGCGACAGGCACACTTGTACTCGAAATGACACGATGAACGTGCAAAGAATAGGATATTTTTTCTGCTCCATTATTACTCTTCTATTAGCCATGACATATTTAGAACGAGCAATGGACCAGTTACCTTTCTAAAGTAGTGCTAAAATCACTTCTGTTTGATTTTTTTTTTCTCTTGAATGACTATTTTAAAGTCGACTTACTGTTGGTTGGGAAACGTGCGCTCTCAGTCCTTCAATACAAAGATGTTATCTAGTTATTCTGAGGAAGAAAAGCGCTCTAATCATTATGAAAATTGCTGCTTGTGAAATCGATATAAGATCAATAGAATATCAAAATTGAAACAAAAGAAATATGAAATAGATACATAAAAACTAGAAGCAAGGGGAAAGGCTGAGGCCTATATATTTCTAACTTTTGCACACTCTAGAAAAACTGAAGGGCTCAGTGTAGTTTGCATGATTAATTATTCGTGATAATCCTAATCTAATTTTTTCTTCCAAATACCGAAAACTGGTAAGAACGGGATCGAAAGAAAAAAAAACAAATTTAGACGAGAAGAAAAGAATGAAAAAAAATAGGCAGGTTGGAGTTAAATGGAAAAACCCGCTATCCTGCTAACTCTCAAATGCCCAATGTATTCACTGGAGCAAACACTTTTTCCGACTCCATTAAAAAAAAAAAAAAAAAAAAAACCCAGGCGGGCCATCACACGCAGCTTCTGCTCTGTTGGTGGTTGTTGCGTTGCTCAAGTTTCCGGACGTTTACTCAACGTGTTTTGTATGTCAGGCATCAGTTTCCGTCTCCCAAACAGTTGCGTGTTTGTCGTCCCAGTCTGACAGAAGCGATATTCCATCAGATCTTGCTTTGCCTTCTTTTCCTCTCTCTATTCTCTTTCTCTGTCTCTCTGCCTCTCTCTCTCTCTCTCTCTCTCTCTCTCTCTCTCTCTCTCTCTCTCTCTCTCTCTCTCTCTCTCTCTCTCTCTCTCTCTCTCTCTCTCTCTCTCTCTCTCTCTCTCTCTGTCTCTCTCTCTCTCTTGCTCTCCCCCTCCCTCACTTTATTTTTTAACCAGAGATTGACGTTCTTCGTTTTGCGTCCCTGTTTTATCAGAAAAGGAATTGTAAATTTTTTTTTCTTATGCTTGTTTCGTTCCATTGCTTTTGCAGTTTTTTTTCCTCCAATTTTAACAGGAATTTCGTCATGAAACTTGATGGTCCTGAAAAAAAGCATCCACTTTTTTTTTATTGAACTTTTCATTAAATTGTTTAAAAGAGAAAGTGGAACATGTTAAATGAATGGCTGAAGTATTGGACGCTGGTCCTCTTTGGTCTTTTCTTCATTACTTCGACAGGGAAACACTTGTTATGATGACCATAAAACGTAATTCACGATTCGTTAAATGCTTGACATAACCAAATTATTTTTTCTGAGAAAATTATGTATTTTCTACTTATCTCGTATCTTCATTACTCTGCATTGAAATTCCAATTTTTTTCCTTTCAACTGCGTCATGTTATTAAGTAATGGAATATCAAAGAAACTATTCGCTCATATAGGACAATAATAAGATAATAGTTAACTATGAGATAAATCATAGAACGGCGTCAAAGAGTTGAGTAGAGTCCTGAAAGAACGGAAGTTTAGGATTCCTGGGACAGCTATGTTAGATATAGATCAACACTTTCTCGGTCAAAAAATCATAATTTATTTTAGAGTTAAAACAAGGCTGCGCCAGCGGTTTTTTTTTTTTTTTGTTTTTTTTTTTTAAATATATATTTACAGAACCTATCGCTTAAATACACAATTCACACTTTTTGACGTCACAACCCAAGGCCGTCTCAAGCATACGTTGCAAATGGTCGTCCTAGACAAAATGTAGCTTGCATTTTTAACCTAATAATCTAGTATATCGGTACATAAAACAAGGCGTTGTACGGTGTGTCCCACAGGAGCTCAGAACGAAATGACTTCCATTATTCGGTGAGGTCCAAGATCTCCAGAGAGTTCCACACT
>JAWDGP010000325.1:367500-397500 GCA_033675545.1 Elysia crispata
CTTTTCTCTCTAGTTTTCTTTATCTTTATCTCCCCCTCTCTCTCTCTATCTATCTATCTATCTGCCTACCTATCTATCTATCTATCTATCCCTCTTATTTTTGCCGGTATTTATGGGATTAAAATGCTATTCGCACAGGTTCTCTTCACGATTAATTCCCACACACTTGGGTGCGTGATTTTTGGGTCTCATCTTTCCAACAGGAGCTTCTTTGGTGTCCAGAGAAAGCCTGAATTGAAACAAGGAAACATGCATTATTTTGCCTGGGTGAATTATTTTTAAGCCTCTAACTGATTATCTAGGTAATCGTCTACAAGATTCTATGCAAAAACAGTAAAAGTTGCTCTACAATTAACACATGAGTCGAAGTAATTGAATATTCGGCCTACTTCAATACGAGCTTGGTCGAACATATTCATTCTCAAAGAAAGAAAACTTTTTAAATGAACTTTAATTATCTGAATTTACTCTTTCATTATTATAAAATTGCCATAGCTGGAATGATTGATTGAATAATTAATTAATTATTGATTTAAAAACTTAAAAAACCCAGACGACCACGGAAAGATAGATATCATCGATCACCTTTTTTTTTACAATATAATTATCGATCCTCTACAGCGAAGTTCAAAATGTTTAATCCTCTTTGAGGAAAATTATTTCTTTTCTTTCAGCATAGGATTAGCTTGAGCTATATCTCCTCAGGATTCAGCACTGAATGATAAATGACCAAGATTACAAATCACCTCTTATCAGGCAGCCAAAGTCTGAAATCCGAAAAACCGCCTTTTGTTAGAAAAACTTTGTCTTCAAATCGATGAAGGTCACATGAGTGCATCTTACATCTCAGATTGACAAGCATCTGTGGTGTATTTTATTTTGAAATGGGTTTATTAGAGTGTCTGAAGGAAGAAAGAAAATAAGAGAGAGGGAGAGAGAGAGAGAGGGGGGGGAGAAAGAGTGAGAGAGAGAGAGAGAGAGAGAGAGAGAGAGAGAGAGAGAGAGAGATATTTGAGTAGCATTTTATCCTTGTTCATAAATTATTCTAATTGGAAAGAAGAAAAAATAAAGAGATACTCTCAAGCTGTTAGTTATTAAATGCTCCAAATTTAGATCCAACTTCTAACGATTATTTGTTCAGCTTTTGTGCGATTAATTCTTTACTTCTTTAATTTTAATAAATCTACGTCAGAAATTAGAGACAAAAATTAACATAAACAACACCATTATAATAGTGCTAAAAGTTAACTTGTTGGGATTTTTTTCCCTTCTTTTGGAGACAAGGACCTTCTTTATACATTTATGTCTAAATTTAAACATAGCATCGAATCAATTGTTAACGTCCTTAGACAAACTATTATGGCGGACAAGATTGGGTCACGGCACAGGTTTGGTGACGTTTTTTTTGTAAAAGAAGTGTGCATCTGTCTTATAATTAACCCGTGGCGCTCTGTATGTACTAACTCAATTCTAATGACAATACTAGAAATGCTTGTCAGCACATTATCTCTAATCGTCTCACCGACGTGCAAATTATGACTTCAAGTCATACTAATATTGAGGGATGCGCCTTGCTTAATTTAGATAAGTTGATCATAATTTCGTTTAATTCATATTTCCCAATATTTTATAATCATTAATGTAGTAAAGATCACAAAAGATTCAAAGAGGGGAAAATATGAAAGAAAAAAAATTAAAAAGAAATCTAACAGGTTAATCAGTTGCAGGTGAAAATTAAAACAGTAATGCGCAAAAAAAAAAAGACAAAAAAAAAAAAACAATGCGGTTGATTATTAAAAGAAAAGAATATTTCACTGGAAGTTGACATTAATAACAAAAGAAATGAAATCACATAATCATTCTAATGATAAAAAATCATCGTAGTAATAAAAAAGACATTATCATTAGCTGGATAATAGCAAAATTAAGATACAAGTTTAATCATCACATAATCATACTGGTGATAAAAAGTCATCGTTGTGATAAAAAAGACATTATCATTAACTCGATAGTTACAAAATTAAGATACAAGTTTAATCATCACATAATCATACTGGTGATAAAAAGTCATCGTTGTGATAAAAAAGACATTATCATTAACTCGATAGTTACAAAATTAAGATACAAGTTTAATCATCACATAATCATACTAGTGATAAAAAGTTATCGTTGTGATAAAAAAGACATTATCATTAACTTGATAATTACAAAATTCAGATACAAGTTTAATCATCCAACAACCATAATAATCTCATCAAGTAATTCTTCGAGTGGAAAATAAAAGTATGTTCTTATTAAGGTTACAAATCTATGTGTGTTCCCAGCGCTCTTTCTCTCTCTCTCTCTCTCTCTCTCTCTCTCTCTCTCTCTCTCTCTCTCTCTCTCTCTCTCTCTCTCTCTCTCTCTCTCTCTCTCTCTCTCTCTCTCTCTCTCTCTCTCTCTCTCTCTCTTTCTCACTCTCTCTCTCCCTCTCTCTCTCTCTATCTCTCTCTCACTCTCTCTTTATCTCTCACTAAAGATATATAGATATATAGAGAGAAAGATATTACATATTTTTTCTATTTCTGTTTTTCTTGATATTTTTTTTATTTTTGCACTCATCATTTGCCAGTGCATACTGATATTTCAAGAAAATAAGAATAATCAGTTAGTTTCATAAAATCTTTATCTATTTAGTTTCTTTTTAACCCTCATTATCCTGTAGATAGAAACAAATCGCTAACAACCATTTTCTCCAAGGCCGGGAACTACTGGGTACTTTTTGGTTCTACACAGCCTTTAAGAGTGCTTAAAAGCATCTTAAAATAATTTAGGAAAAGACGGAATTAGCTTTTTTTTTCAAATAGGCCTATATAAACAAATTCTATACTTAACATCTTGTTATTGTGCTGGAAGTCTTGCTTGAGAGTTTCTATATGAGGTCTGAGATTCATATCTGACTGATGAATATGAGAAGCTCTGACATTACCGTTTGTGGTAGACTAAATGTATTGAATAATCCGTGAGAATGAGAGGCTGCGTTCAGCGGAAAAAACATTTTATTTTACTCATAATGCCTTCCTACTGTACAGATGTGTAGAGAAATGGGTACCCGACTGTAGGCAGGGTTGACCGTGTTTAGATGCTAAAGAGTTGTTCAGTCGAATGGTTGATAAACTGCAATGGTGTTTTTTAAAACGATAAAAGCGCAGCAGTTGAAAATGGCCTTAAAGATCTTTGAGAATTTAATTGATTTTATGCTTTGGGGGTAAACACCTCATTTTCACTTTTATTTTCCGATTACCTGACGAAGCCCTGGACAGTAAAACAAGAACCAGTTCTCGAGAAAAAAGAAAAAAGAAATTTAAAAAGCAGAGAAAAGGCTTAGCACGAAAGTTTTATGTCCTTGTCAGCCCCGTTTAAAAGAGAGGATAATTTATCACTGAAAAAAAAATCCTTCTTAACTGGCTATTTCTTGGAAAAACAAATCTCATATTTATGGTTTTGCCAGTTGGAACAGCCTTCAACCATAATTATTTCGAAAACGAGAAATCCCCCTATATTTTATTAGTATTGCTTTTGCTTTTCAGTTCTAATGAGGTGATTTTTGTTTCTAATAATTAGTCTATGAAACAGATTTCAAAGCAGGGAATTCCAAAATACGTTCTTTTCATTTGAATTATGGGTTTTTGAATTATGTTTTCTGGCTATCCATTTGATCATTAGAATCCTGAGCAGTCTGATATTTTTTCTTCGAATGGTCAATAATGTTATTGATGATGACAATGACGCATATGCTTTTTGTTTTTTTTCACTCTCCTTCCGTACGGGTTTTGTATCAGTTGATATAATTGCCGTAATAAATTTTCAACTGAAGAAAGTTCTGTTGCGAGCCGGTTGTAATTAAATCAATAAACTGGAGTCATATTGACGAAGACAATGACCCTGAAGGCTTGTAATGTCGGTTGACGTTGTCACTCAGACATGCACGCTACGCTTATTTTCTCTCTCCATCTCTTTCTTTCTTTCTCTCATTCTTATAATTTGTCTGGGATTTTTTTTTTTTTGCGTTACTTCTTCTCTCCGCACTCTGTTTTATCGTGAAACTGTCTTTCACTTTATTTTGATCCTTACTTTTTTTTTATGATTTTTTCTGTATGTTTGTCTGTCTATCTCTTTTGATCGCTTTGAAACATCAATGACACCCTCTCCCCACCTCTTTCCCCCCTCCCCCCCCCCCCCCCCCTTATTAGGCAGATTCAAGGACAACGTTTCTACAAACATTATTTAAACCCATGGGAAACTTTGGCTGTCTTTGAAAATAGCCTTTGATAAGAGCAGTAGATCTAGACCAGCAGCCACTTCACTGCCTGTACCAACCACAGATTTACGAGGGCAATACGCATTGGAAAATTAGACCCTCTGACAGCCGTGACATTATGTTCGACCTGCTCGATATCTTTGACCTGTTTCCTAATTGGTTTCATCAAACCCGTGAAAGACTGATCTCAATTATCAAGGACGTTTTACCCGCGAGAACCCCCCCCCGATGTATTTATTTTTAATTATGTCTGTTTCTTTACTGTTGGAATTTGTGTAAACTAGCCAGGTTTGATGCGAGGCTTAGCGTATGTTTACAAGCGTAATATGCTCGTATCGACACGCAAACGAGCTGATTTGTAGACTAAATTACAAAATGATAAATAGAAGTAAAGATAGGATGACACATGGGTTAAGTCAAGACTCTGAGACTAAGAGCTCAACTGGTAAAATGTTTTAAAAAATAAAGTTGGCATCTTGTGCCAACGAAACCTTCTTAATCAAGTTGATAGTAATAATACAAAAAGAAAAAAAATTCGGGGTTCAAAAGTGATTATCAAAAAGACGAGAGGATATTGGCAAATTAATAATTGCAGCAGAGAAGGGTATGATAGACAGACAGACAGAGAGGCGGGAGAGAGACAGAAGGAGAAAACTCGGGGGTGGATGGAAGGGGGTTAAGGAGAGCGGGATAGAAAAAAAAGGAAAAGAGGGACAGAGATAGATGGATAATGGAATGGTGTGGAGAAAAACACAAGAAGAGAAAGAGAATAGGAAGAAACATTTTGAAATATTTCGTTCGTGAAAAAGGAAGGCACATAATATGGATAGATAGAAAAAAATATCAGACAGAGAGAGAGAGAGAGTAGCAGCAGAACGTTCGAACAGTAGAAACGGGCTTACAGACTTACAGAACGGGAAAAAGATTAATAAGAAATTTTGGGGGGGGGGGGGGGGCGGGGTGAAATTAGAGTAGAAAGAGTTACGAAAAAAATATATTTGTATTTTGAAAGAAGAGATAACTAGAGAAGAGAAAGAGAGAGAGAGAGAGAGAGAGAGAGAGAGATGGACAGACAGACAGATAGACAGAAAAAAAACAGAGACAAAGAGACAGACAGACCAACATGCAGAGATACAGGCAGACACAGACAGGCAGACAGGCAGACAGAAAAGTACAGACAGAGAGATACTCAGAGAGAGAGAGAGAGAGAGAGAGAGAGAGAGAGAGAGAGAGAGAGAGAGAGAAACCTGTGCCCACTGCCTCTCACAGACGACTGGCAGGCTCCAGATGGTGACAAAGCGTAGAATGATCTAGATCCTCACCTTGATCTACCGCGCGCGACTCTCCTCCACCTCCAGCCTTCAGTGGGTCTGTCTGCAGAGCTGTGCCTCATAGCTAGTAATTTTAACAAACCAAAATAAGTTTATCACTCATAAAAGCCACTTCTTGAACATTAATATAGATGTTTGTATTTCCAAGAAAATAATATAGTTTCACATATTTAGCACATTAAAATTTGGTATAAAAAAAAAAAAAACAGAATTATTATCTTCCTTATTTGATTCAAATCTTGTGTAAACAAAATGCGATAAACGCTGTCGTTTCCCGATAGTTTTCGTAATTTATATTAAGAACAATAAGCAGTAGTAAGTAAAGGATACTTCTTAAAAAAAAAATTAAAAATAAAGGTTTAACATAATTATATTTGTATTTCATGAGTTGCCATTGGAGTGAAATTATAATATAAAATATAGATTTTTGTAATACATAGAGCGTGCATATTTTTTTACAGAGATCTTCTAGCTTCGGACTGCTTTGGATAAATACAGAAAGATAAAGTAAGTAGACTTGTCTCAAACGAATGTTATTCTTGATTCCCATTTAATTAATAACGTAAGTAGACTTTTCTCAAACGAACGTTATTCTTGTTTACCATTCAATTGTGTCTTGTTTTAAACCGATTTGATATTTCAATAACTTTTGGTAGTTCGTCTGGAATTATTTGTCAGCTTATTTGGTTTTCAAACACTTGTGGTTTTTCATCAACCTGTTGATTTTTTTGTTTGTTTGTTAAATTCTCTGCAAAAATTTGTGCTTCATCAAGTTTGTAAGTTCTCCGATTTCATGTGGTTAGCAAAGATCACATGTCACCAGTTTCTCTCTGTGTGTCCAGGTATTAGCGGGTCTTTTCATCCCTTGGACTGAATTTCTTCTACGAGCAGTCCAACATACTCTGTCTGTCTATCTGTTTGACTCTTTGTCTCTCTTCTCTCTCTCTCGATCTCTGTCTATCTCTCTCTTCTTTCTCTTCACTTTTATCTATTCTCTCTATTTGTTCTACTTTTCAAGTTCTCTATTTGCAGACGCATCAATGATCTCCTAACGCCATGTGTACTGCATTTGATGTACAAAGTTATAAAAAAAATGTGATAGACACAGTGTAGAAATGACAGAAAGTTTTTAATCGTTCTTCCTTGAACTATGAAAATAAGTTGTAAGCCTGAGTGTAGGAAGTACTTAAAGGAAAGAAAATCTACTTATGAACATTAAATTTTTAACGATGGATAAGCGATCTTGGCGCGTAAAACAATTTCCTTGCAGGATTGTTTATTACAGTAAAGCCCTTGAAAAGCACCCTCGAAATAGCAGGCTCAGCGCGATAAAACACTGAGTTAAAAAATTTAGGGCAAGTAGTTGTGGTCACCGCTGAAGAAATAGATTGTACAAGTTCCGTTGCAAACTAAATACTGATGATTTTTCAAATGGTGTGAATCTTTCCTTAAAATAAAATGCAGGATTGCACTTATATATTACATATTGGTAATATTGAAAATATTGACAATACCGCTCTTAAATTGAAAAAGGCAGCATATAGATCAAGCCTTTTAAATATTTTGCTACTCAATGATATGAATTTTCAGGCGTGTTCAAAAATAAGCCCCAAGAGAAGATTTCACAAGCTTCCATCTTAAAATAGAGGACAAAATTGTTAATATATAATGTAAACATATCTTATAATTATTGATTAACGTACATGGATGTGAGATGCAATATTTATCACATTGCAAAACCTGTAATGTATGTTTTGTTTGTTCATACTTTGACCCGCACAAATGAAAACTTAGCAGGTGCTTCGAGTAACATCCTTCACAAGATTATCAGGTATCTCGTGAAACTGTAATATGATTTTGAATAAAAAGGTGAAGAAGAAGAGTTTTGAATAACACTTGGATCTTTAGATAAATGCATTTCCACAGGTCGTATTTTTTTTATATCGGTGTATCTTAAAAATTAGCAATTCGCGAAATATATGATCGTAAAGATCGGATGATCATCGCAGTAAGTTGTTTTCAGCTCTTTAAATCTTCTATCATTCTTTCCTTGTGTTTCCATTCCGTACTCCCACAAGCACTAACTTTTACCAACTTTTTTCTCGAATGGTTGCTTTCCAAGATCAATAACTTTGCTATAGAGTACAACTATTCCAACCCAATAAAAAAGCAATGTTGGTTCGAAAGGCAAGTCGTTTATACACTGTTAAAATCGTCGAACATACGAAACTCACCAGGGAAGCAGTGCCTGAACTCGAAAGTACCTGAAAGATTAAAATCAGATAATGTACCTGGGGACATTTAAAAAAAAAAGGAGGAGATCAGTCTCTTTAAACTGTGTTGCGGAAGAGCTAGTCCACCTCTGTCGGTGTTTGAAAAGTTTTATGTTGCAGGAGAAAACCTATCGATCGCTGTCACTGCTCAAATGTTATGAATAAATAATACAATGCTTGTGGCTGGCTGTGTATAGGAGATAAGTGCTGGGTGGAGAGACATGAGAAAAGCCATTTAAATTATGTCGGTCCAGAGGATTCCCCCGCTGGAGGGCCAGGGTAGGCCAGGCGTGCGAGCTTGTTATTTCTTTATTGACGCCATGTTATTCGCAGTTTAGAGCTGTATTAATGGTGCCTTAATCGCTCCATTCTTAAAGGTCGCCCTTTCAATGATCTTCCAACATTGCAAAAAAAAAAAAAAAGCTCGTATGGACTTTAAAAGGTCCTGTACAGTGATCCCCCCCCTCCCCCACTCACCCCCACTTTCCCCCCCAAGGTTTGGAGAGTCTATTTCGATATTGCAAATCCAAATATAACCTGGTTTGTATTTTCTTTTTGCATTATTTTTTTTCCTTCTAGAAAACGAATAAAAGCCTTTTTAGTCCAGTCCGTACTGTTTATTTACTGTACATACAGAACTGCGATTTCAGTTTTCATTCCTTCCGACACCTAGATTAGCGATTTATTATCTTTGTTTGAGCAAGAGAAACATTTGCCCGTCAATCGCACGTTTTGCTGATAAAATTGGACGAATTTTCTCATAATCTCGTATTTTAATCTGGATGTTGATCCCCAGCCAGGATTCTCAATTGCTTGCAAATCTCATTTGTTCGAACACCCAAAAATTAGTCTGCCTCAGGGTATGGAAAATGAGTATACAAGTTTATGTCAGAATTTACTTGTCTTCTAGTTACATGTTCACAAATTTTTTAAATCTCTTTTGCAGGTATCATGCCAGCAATGTGCTGGTTGTTGTTTTATTTTTTTTCGCATAAATTAAAGAAGGCTAAGATTATCGATCTGAAAATAATGATATCGACTGTCCCAACTACGTATGTAAAATAACCTAAAGTTATGATTGCATTACAATAAGAATAATAAACGTTTAGAAATCATGATGTCATGTTTGGGTTCAGATGCAGCTATTCTATGATCGAATGGCAATGAAAAATACTGTAAAAGGTACAGGGCAATTTTTTTTTTTTTTTATTTGTTTTTTTGTTTTTTGTTTTTTGTTTTGTTTTGTTTTTTTGGCGGAAACAAAAAGGGGTGGGTCAAATTACAGCCAATACCAGAGGAAATGTTTTTTATGCCTTGGTTTCGAAATTTCATTTGAGGATGTAGCACCGAACCTTTTAAATTAAGCAATTTTTCTTTCTTTGGTCTGTATATACATCACTTGAATGTTTTTATTTTTCCTTCTTTGTTCATTTAAAGACTTTGGGAATATATTGTGTCGAGAGTGGGTAATATCTTTACATCACTTTGAGGCTGGTGGTTTTGGAGATTTCATGATCCCAATGAAAGTTATGAGAAACATAAATATCTAGATATAGGTGTTATTTATCGCTTTTAGGTCCTTGTTTAATGGACGTAAAATGACTTTCCGATAATCGTAAGCATTAGGCTACAATACGTCGTAAACTCTCACGCCTACTCAATATCTGCATTAATCTATGAACTTGTGACTTTGGTTGCACACAGTCAGGTCGGCTACGTTTGTTTTCGCTTTTTTGCCTATTTTATGTTTACGTGGATGCAGGGTATTTTCCGCGTAGATTTTTTTATAATGTGGAACAAGTTAGTGACAAACAAACAGACAGATAGGCAGAGACCGAAAAAAGACGAATATATGAAAAGGCATAAAGAGGGAGAAAGATAAGGGGACGGGGGGGGGGGGTGGGAACGAGAGAGAGAGAGAGAGAGAGAGAGAGAGAGAGGCAGGCGGATAGGGAAAGAACTCCAAAGAAAAAGGAGAGAATGTGTGTGTGTGTTTGTATGTATGTACATAAATTTGGAATTAGTCCTCTATGAAGAGTGAGTGCCTCTAGAAAGAGAGCCATTGTTTATGACCTTCACCTTGCCGCTGTAATCTACATCTCTCAAATTATCGTGACGCAATAGGGTACCACAAAGACGTCATTCCATAATCCCCTAGCTCAATCTTGATTAAAAATTTCATGTTCACAAATATAGGATTGATAACAGTTTATGGTGGCAAGTAATTTGTTGCTGTCCTTGCTGTTGGAACTATTTCTCTACTATTTGCATGTATACTGGCCTCTGTTTATTTTGCAACCAAAGTTCTCTTTTCTCTCAATATTCATGGAATTTAACTTTTATTATACATATTGGGTTTTTTAATTATTTTTTTTTCTTAAGAATGGAGTCATTTATCTAAAAAGAAAAAGGAGCGGAAGCAATACTGGCAAAAATTCACTGGAAAACAAATTCACTTTTTTTTTCATTAAACTTTTCCTGTTTTTTATTACATTATATTAATTTGTTATAAGATCTTGAACAAATTTTGAAAGAATTAGATGACTTATCAAATAATCTTATTAATTATCCACTTTTTGTTATTAGCGCCACTTCATCTGTTGTGAAATGCTAAAGATTTTTAGGGTGTGTGGTTTTTTTTTTTTAAAGGGGGGTTGATTCCAGATAATAATAAAGTTTGCAACATGTCAAGAGCCTGGGTGAAAAGACAGTAGAATTTGATTTTTTTTTTCTTATATAGTCGTATCAGAGAAGAAAAGAATTATAATTTTTCTGAAACTATAATTTTGATTGAGATAATGTGAGTGTATAATTAAAGGGAATAATCGAAAACAATTCATCTTTTAAATGATTCGTCTTCCATTTAAAGACATCTTTAAATATTTCATAACAAAGTATGTTACACTTGCATTATTCCATCGCAAGAATCCAATGTGCAAGAAAATAGATAAATAATTTTTGTTTTAATTTATTAGAAGGTTGTGGTATTAGATACACATACACCTTATTTGATTGATGTCGCTTTTATTTTAATTGTGCCCCGGCGATGGGCCAAGTATTTGTGCTGTCCGTAAGAATTTTTGCCGTGGAGACAATAGCATTACTATAACTATGTTTTGTGTATAAATCTGTACAGATAGCAGATAAAACCGGGACCCTTGAAAACCTTGGACATCTAAGGATAGGGTAATAGCATTGTGATGGAGACTGTGAAGAAACAAACATCAGATCGCCGATGCTTGTCATACAATAATTAGTTATGTTTACTTCTGATGAATCGACGTAAATAATTATTGGTACTTCTTTGAAATACATTGCCAGCATCTGCCAGCATAAGATCTTCTCAAAATGATCAAAAAGATATTTGAAGATATTTCCTGATCGCGGACAGAAATACCTCATTAACTAAAGAATTGTTGTGTTTTTGATGCCCTGAGAATAGGCCCTTGTAAACACCAATAAACATCCTCAAGTATTAATCTGAAAAGAATGTTTACTCAACCCCGTTTAAACCTTTCAGACAATTGCATATAAATGCATCTGATGAAAGCATCAAAATCACAAACAGAATCACAAACGATTAAGAAAATGATTGATGTTAAGATGCAAGTGAGAGCAAAATGAGTGTCTTAACTTATTTCCCGATGATAAGAAATTATAACGAAGCAACAGCTCAGTGCATTTTTGTTTGGCGCAGTAAAGTTTCCTAAGAATTATTAGAGAATCGAACGATCGTAAAGCTTTGCTGTATTGCAGGGAAGATTATCGGCTGATGTCTCTAATTTAACCAGCGTTGAGGCTATTTTCTGCTCTATTGAACTCTTATCTTTTCACATCTTGAATCTCCTTACAGACAACATAATATCAAAGACATTCAGAAATCAGAGACGTAATCCTGTTAAGAAAGAAAAACGTTTAAATTTAATTTTTTTAAGTGGATTTTGGTGGAAAAAAATACCAGCCGTTTTTTCATGAAGCAATGGTTCTTTTTTTTTTAAATGCTACTTCTGCGTCGGCTTGAAATTAGCTGCAATTTGGAACTGTCACTACTCGATTACAATTTGTCGGTCTGTAATCGAGGAAGAACCGGTTATTCTCAGTCACAGTGGCTGCCGATACTAATCGCACAGTAATCGAACATTCAAATTTACAGGTTGTTTTTTGTTTTGTATTTTTTCTTCCTTTTTTTTCTAGCAAAGAGATCCTGATTCAACAACGTGACAGCTAGAAACAGGGGTTATCATTAAACGATACTAAAAACGTTGCAAACATCCCGCCAATTCGCCCGGATGTGCTTTATCATAACTACCATTGATTTTAGCATTACTTTTGGCTGGGGAGTTTCGGCATGCTGTTTGCACTGATTTCATGTTCTCGGTTTGGTCGTTATTAGCTGCTCGTCAAATATTGAGAGCTTGCCAGATAAGCATGGGGAGAATTTTGTTTTTATCCTTGTAATAAGATAACTAGAATTGATGCGTTAATGACACACCCACGCGTTTTCTTTTCTCTCCACAGGAAATCAGATTTCGATCAAAATTTTATTAAATTTGCCTTGTTATTTTACATTTTGTGCTTTTCTTGCAATTTTTGATGGATATAGCGCGGTTAGATGTTGCGAGTTTTTCGGGGTTTTTTTGTTTTTTGTTTTTTTTTGTTTTTTTTTTATTGTTTGTTTTTTGAACATTTGTCAAGGGGTTAAAGTTTTAAATCTTTTCGGAGCTGCTCACGCAGAGAGAATGGATCGGGAAGAATAGGAGAAGACTGGAGAAAAGTAAATAGTATCTTGGATCATTCTGGTTTTTCCAATCTTATTGACTGCTTAGTTGATTGAAGGTATGCATGCAATGTAATCAATCACCTAGAAGTTTTGGAATATTAAACTCTATTCTTCGAAACGTGCCCTAGAAAGACACCTAACTGTCCATGTTGCAGTGAATATCACATTTTTTATTGGTGACAAATACCATATAAAGGTACCACACTATCTTCTGAAGTTAATATCTCACTTTTGAGTGCCGTGCCACAGAAAGATATTGGAAATTTGAATAGTAAAAGCTTCAAACTCACCACCGATAGCGAGTAGCTCAGCGCTATGATAATTCTACCATGTCGGTCTAGATATGGAATGACACAACACTCCACTCGTCGCTCAACGATGCGCCATAGACTGGAGCTCCTGTCCAAGTCAAATTTTGATTTATGTATATATATATATATATATCATATTATATTATATTTCACTAATTCAACAGCCTATTGATTTCTATTGTCATCTTTCGTGGAGTTTCTGGGCAAAATACAGATCTTATTATCTCGATGGAGCGCAGCTGACAGTAATCTGTCACTCTAGATGGCGTTATTCATATTGCTAATTTTGTCTTCCTGGTAATTGTGATTTATCTGTTGAAAACGGTGCATTCTTAATGATAAATAATGAATTTGAATTTGTAAGAATACATGTAAGTTGTGAGACTTCACGGAGTTAAATCGTTTCGGATTTATGCATTTTTTCTTCAACTCCATTGGGTTCGTTAATGCTTCTATTCGGTCTTTTTTGACTTTCTACAACTCTCTCTCTCTCTCTCTCTCTCTCTCTCTCTCTCTCTCTCTCTCTCTCTCTCTCTCTCTCTCTCTCTCTCTCTCTCTCTCTCTCTCTCTCTCTCTCTCTCTCTCTCTCTCTCTCTCTCTCTCTCTCTCTCTCTCTCTCTTTCTTTCTCTCTCTCTCTCTCTCTCTCTCTCTTTCTCTCGCTCTCTCTTTCTCTCGCTCTCTTTTCTCTCTCTCACTGTCTCTCTCTCTCTCTCTCTCTCTCTCTCTCTCTCTCTCTCTCTCTCTCTCTCTCTCTCTCTCTCTCTCTCCCTCTCTCTCATTCTGCAGTTTGACAGGCAAAAAATCTGAATTCCAGAAAAAAAATTAGCCTTAAATAACATAAAAATCGTGAAACAATGCTCGCTCAATAAAGATTTTAATTTATTGAAAGAGATATTTTGAAAAGTATATAAGCAATTTTTTGGGGGGAAGTACTATAATTTCTATTTTAATTTTTTTTTTGCCTTACTTTTTATTTAATAAGTTGGGGTTTTTTTTTCGAATCTGACCGCTACATCTTGCTTTTTAATTGTATCTCACGGAAAATCTTACCCATTTCGGCAGGATTAGTATCGCATTGAGAAACATCAGGCGTTAATCTCCCATCAGCAAGAATAACTAGGCGATGATTTCTCACATTAGAAGGATAAGAGACAAAAATCTAAATATAAGAACTAGGAATCAAGTTTTCAGTTTGTGATTTGAATTCTATCCATGAGAGACACTGTTTGCTTGAAGACTGATCTCTTGACAAAATACATATGCAGAAATATTCACCTATAACTCAATGTTATGTTGAAACTTTAAAAAATTTAGAGTGCGATTTTTTCGACTTAAATGTTTTGAATTGAAACTTTTTGTTGATGTATAAAAGTCCAAGTTTTCTTTGTTCTAGACGACTGTATTCGAGATTTAACCAGCTATTAAAACAATCTCCTATTTACCTTCTTGCCTCAAGTAATGAGTTAATGGGTGTTTCACTACTTTCGGTTATAATAGTTCGCCATCTTGTGAAAGACGACTAACCTTTTTTACCTTTCACCCAAGCAGAAGGGGAGAAAACCTCTGTAATTATTTGATCCACTTTTGTGTTTTATAGCCGGTCCAGTTCTAAAGAAACCTATTTTCAAGCAGATGTTCTTAGTTTTATCAATTCATGTATCACAAATTTCTCCTGGAGAGACTTTGAAAGATGCCTACTCTAACTACAAATTAAATTTTGTTATATTTTAACTTTCCGGTGCCTCGTATTTATGTTGCATAGGAACCAAAGAAAACGATTTATCTTAAGCGAATGCTAGACCTAAACTCTCTTGTTCTAGATGATATGCGCATAAACAGAACAAAAGAATGATGATACGCGCAAAAACAGAACAAAAGAATGTTAATACGCGCATAAATAGAACAAAAGAAAGTAAATTAAGACGGAAAGGACACCAGTTTCAGGTCTTTTGTTGTTGTTGTTGTTGTTGTTGTTGTTGTTGTTGTTGTTGTTGTTGTTGTTGTTGTTGTTGTTGTTGTTGTTGTTGTTGTTGTCGTTATATCATTCTAGAATACTTAATAAAATAGTCTTTATTCGGCACTTTTTATTAGAAATAGACTTCCCATATCATTTGTTTTTTTATGTTCTTTTCACGTTGCTTCTGAGAGAATCCAGACCCTCATTTGTTGCTGGAGTTCATATAACTCAGGCCATAGGAAATTACGTACTGTCCTTTTTCTTGGAGTACTTATGCCATCAGATCTAAAATGTTAATCATTTACTACTAATATACACTCTGTGTCTTGACATCAAACCGAAATGACTTAATAACCGCAATGCTTATAGCGTCTTTGTTTGCGAATACTTAAAACGTCCAATGCCATTACTGCTTCCATCTGTACTTTTAGAATCTAAATCATATGGATTTCTCTCTTTGGTTCCTTGAAATGGAAATAGGTATAGGAAGATTGGTTCTGTAACTAAGGTAACTCGCAACACCTTTTGAGCAGTCGAACTTAGTAGGTATGGGACATCCATTAGTAGAGAGACTGTTAGGTTTTAAGATAATTGTGTCGCCATAAAAATATTGTGCATCTTTTTGCATGAATTGAACTTATCCTATCTTTCTTTTCATATGGAGTCTTTTCTAAGAGGTACGGGAAATATCAGTTTTCCTATAGTTTGGCCATTCATTTATACAGAATCTTACTATGTAGCAACTCCGATACGATTATGAAAAATGAAAGCATTATCTTTGTTTCTTGTTTCATCCTTATATTAAACTCTAAAACTTTTACAATCGTGACAACATTTTCCTGTTAAGAATTCGATTAAGCGACAAAAATGTTCACCAAATTAATGTTAAATAATTATGATAAAACTGGTTGCCTTAAAATTATGATCTTCAGAAAAATTACTTTAAGTACTTCCTGGACTTTCATAATTATAATACCCTGTAACATTTTTTTTTTCAGACTGTGACAGGGTTTTTTAAACTTTATACAGTGGACAGCGAAAATACTGGAGAAAAAGTAATCTTAACCGTAACTTTAAGATTATCATTTTTTATGTCTTTTCCGCGAAAATTCTTAATAAAACCAGTGCTCGGTTTACAAGAGAAAATTACCTAGACCTGCCCGTCTGTACTCTTCTGACATTTCAACGACCGTCGGGATCTGGTTGAATTAATTATTGGGTACGTGACCAAGCTGTTTAATTGCTTCCCTTTTTCCGGCTAGAGATTGATCTACTGTCTTCCTACCCTGCATAATTCTGCTTCTGTCATTGCTGTGCGCTTTCTGTAGCTCTTACTGTCTGAACTCATTATTCGCCTCTATTCATCTTTTGTGTGTGTGTGTGTGTGTGTGTGTGTAATGTAGATGTAGACAGAGAGAGTGTTCTTTTAGTTCCAGAGAGGGTGTAACTGTGGTTTTCATTATTGCTTGAAGATGTTTGTGTTTGAAGAGAGTCTGTGATGGAATTGTTGAGACATTCTTTGTGTTGCTTTATTTTGTGAGAAAGATTTGTTTTTAGAATTAGATTGAGAGAAAAAGAAAGCGATAGACAGACAGAGCCACAGAAAGATTTTGATAAAATAAGTTCTAAAGAGTATTTTCGAGCGCCTTTTTTTTTGAGTTGTGTGTATGTGTAAAGTCAAAGTGAATTTTAGTTTTTGTAGTGTGTAATTAACTTAGAAAATGTGTGTTTGTATGTTGGAGTCAAAGCGAATATGATTGTGTATTTAAGTAAGAGATTGTGTTTGTTTAAGAAAGTGAAAGAACGTGTTCGTGTATTTAATAGAGGTGTTCTGTGTGTAACTGTTTTAGAGAATGTGTTAACATTTATTGAGGTTGAGTGTTTCTGTGAAAATTACTGAGAGTATCATCGAAAATATAGGTGAATGAGTGTGTGAAATTATATTATTGATTCTGCGTTTGTGTAATTAGCCTCATGCTTGTGTGTTTGTTTAATAAACCTAGTGATGGAGTGTTTGTTTAAGTAACCCACAGATTGTGTGTTTGTGTAGTTAGCCTAGTGATTTTGATTGTTTGTTTGTTTAATAAGCTTAGTGATAGAGTGTTTGTTTAATTAACCCACAGATTGTGTGGTGATTCTGTGTTTGTGTAATTAACCGAGAGATGGCTAAAAGTAAACTCTGTCTCTATGTAGATCTAAATCTTAAGCTTTTTATTTGAGTACAGCTACTGTAAATAGCTAGGTCCAAGCAATTTTTGGGATTTTTCACTTAGCTGTTACTCTATGCCATGTAGATCTATTCCAGGCGGTTTTTGAACTGCCGCCGCGAATATCGTAGGCCTACTTTCAGTTTCAGTCTTGCCATTTCTGCCAAGCTGTGCTTACAGGAAGTAGTTCGCTCATTTACCTTTTTCTTCTGAGAAAATAAAAATCACTTTGATTTACTTTAGTTTTCTAAAAATGCTGTGTTAGTGGAAAATAATATAACCACTCTAATCTTTAGGGCAATTTATAACTTAATTCCAACTTGGATGTGCCTAGGTGGTCTACAAAAGATGGTACTTATTTCTCGCCTAGCTCAATTATTAAGAGAAGTAGGAGTTTTTGTGTATTTCAGGTAGAGGTTATGAGTTTGTGTATTTAATGTTTAGAGATTTTGTGCCCGAAGATTAAAAAAAGGAAGTTATTGAATGCTAAAAGTGTGTATGTATGTAAGATACGATAGCATCAAATATGCCCGTTAAAGTTAATGCAAATGTGTATATGTATTATTGCGTAGAGAGCGTGCCATGTGTCCTTGCTGAGAAAGACAGAGTCTGAGCGTGTAAGGGTTAATGATGTTGAAGTTCTGAAAGTTCAAAAACAGTGGCATGTGTACCCACATTATTTTCTCTTCTCTCTCTTTTCCGCTATCTTTGTTTCTGTCTCTCTCACACACACACAGACACACATACAACACACACATCTTTCTTATTCTTCCTTTCATTCTTATTCCTCCATTTCTTCTTCTTATCTCGATCTCTTCTTAACACTCTTTTTCTCTCTATCCTCCTTTTATCTCTTTCTATCAAGCTGTCTATCAAATAATTTATCTTTTTTTGGTATGCTCATATAACCATTAATTTTGAGATTTCTTTATATTTATCTAATCGCATTGTTTATTTGTTTGGGTTTTTGTTGTTGCTGTTGTTGTTCTTGTTGTTATTGTTGTTTTTTGTTGTTGTTGTTGTTGTTGTTGTTCTTTGTTTTTGTTATTTTGTTTTTGTTTTTGTTTTGTTTTTTTTTTTGTTTTTGTGTTGTTGTTTTTTTTTGTTTTGTTTTTTTGTGTTTTTTTTTTTGTTTTTTTTTGTTGTTGTTGTTTTTTTTTTTGTTTTTTTTTTTGTTTTTTTGGGGGGTGTCTGTTTGTAAGTAGTCTCCCATTTTCTTTTTTTTTTCCACCCTTTGTCACGCCCACCTCAGCTGTCATTTTTCACATACACGCACCCATATTTTTATCCCACGCCACAATTTATTTTTCTTTCCTATTTTTCAGAAGGATATTTGTGCTTAAGTCTATCCATCTTATGTTCCTGCAGACCTCTACCTGGGTTTTGTTGTTTCAATATTTTGCAAATTAACTTCTTCATTCCTAATAACTCACTGTCAAAAGTTTTTATCTTGAAAATCTGAAGAAAAGGTGTTAAAAAAAGACAGGAGGAAAGAACGGTTAAGGAGAAACAAAAACTAAAAAAGAACAATGATATAAAGAGATAGCTGGAGCATTTGGTTAGAGCGGATATTAAGGCATGTAGGAAAGACTTTATTAAATGAACCCCAAAAGATGTAATTATTATTATTATTACACGGGACTAGGGGATCTTATCTACTTTTTTATGCCGCATCGAAACTCTAATATTTTTTATTAAAAAAAAAAAACAGAGCAACGAAGAAAATAAGCTACGTATAACAATTGAATTCTTAATAAACCGAAAATTATGATAAAAACCAAAAAAAAAAAAAAAAAAATATATATATATATATATATATACAAATAAACAAAAAAATATAGATATAGAAATAAAAAAAAAATTGTTTGGATAGAGTAGCTTTTCTGGAGAAAAAGCAAAAAAGAAAAGATTTTAAAAAAAGCAGAAGTGGAAGGAAAAGGATAAAGAATCATAATTAAGCTGTAGAAATGTGTAGCGTAAAACAAAAATGGCTGAAGAAATCAAGAAGAACAATGGAGAGCAAGGGAGAGACGGCGGCCTTTTATCAGAACGAGTGCCTCTTTGACATAAAGTTTCTCTGACAGAGCAGTGTTTCTCAGAGAGCGCCAGATATGTGGTTAACACATGAGAAGATGGAGAGAGAGAGAGAGAGAGAGAGAGAGAGAGAGAGAGAGAGAGAGAGAGTGAGTGAGTGAGAGAAAGAGGCAGATATTAAATAGAGAGAGAGACGGAGAGAGATATACACATAGAGAGACAGAGACAGAAACAGACATACAGTGAGAAACTGAGAGAGAGATACAAACACAGAGACAGAGAGAGACAGGGAGAGAGGGAGAAAGAGAGAGAGATACAGACACAGAGAGAAAGAGACAAGCAGAGAGAGAGAGAGAGAGAGAGAGAGAGAGAGAGAGAGAGAGGCAGACGGACAGACTGAGATATAGAGAGGAATAGGGAAAGAGAAAGAGATATGAGATAGAACGAGACGAAGAGAGAAAGAAAGACACACACAGAGACGGAGGGAGAAAGAGAAAGAGAGAGACAGAGAGACATAGAGAGAGAGAGAGAGAGAGAGAGAGAGAGAGAGGTACACACAGAGACAGAGACAGACACAGACACAGACACAGAGAGAGAAATATGCGGGCGGTATCATCCAACTGTCATTGATTACCAGGGCGGATGGTGAAAATTTCCGATTGATTTGTGCCCGTGGGCTCGTGGACTTTGACAACTCTGGAAATGTCAGACTCCACAGGGAGAGCAACACTGGCAGGATGCAGACAGTGTAGATAAACAATATCCGCACATTATTTACTTTTCATTATTGCGAGATTAATGATTCTTCTTTAGATCCGGCTTGTGGAACTGGCTTTATTCTTTGAAAATTGAGCAAAAGACGTGAACGTAAAAAGGTAAGATTTTTTTTCAATAAAAATTTTTCTTACTTTTTTTTTCGTTTATTAAGGAATGGCCTGCAGAATTATGTGTTTCATGTTTACAAGAGAAGATTTATTACACTTTATAAAAGGAGATTTTTTTTTCTTGATTTTGTGAATTCTTTTCAGGTTCGGAGGATTTGCCCTCATAATTAATCTTATTAAGGAAAAGTTATCCGTTCTCATCAAACACTGCCCTGAGGGGGATCGCGTTGGATTAACTCCTGTTTATTTCGAAGGAAGAAAGAACCATGTTTGCTGCTTAATCGATATTGCTAGCGATTTTCAGCGATTTTCAACAAAGTAAAGATCCGATTAGAGAAAAAGAACAATTTCCGCGCAGTTCAAAAGATGCGTGGCTGGAAACTTGTGAGATTTTGTTATAAATATAACCTTCAGAGAGGATTAAAATTATCTTGAGGCCGCTTTGCTTTCGGATAATTTGCTGTCTTGGAATGTGACAAAATGTGATTGAAATAAAATTCTTCAATTTGAAATTATTTCGACAGAATGTTCTTTATTTTAAGAGCCATGCTATATTATACTATTTCGAATACTGGTGTGTATACATTTATTTTCATTTTTGCAGAAATGTTTGTTTTGTAATTAAAAATGTAAACGAAAAACCTTAAAGTTTTTATTCCGATGAGACGTGTTCCTTTTGTTTTTCTTTTTCATTATTGTAAAAAAAAACTAGATTCTGCATTATTGTAGAAAGAAAAACTAGATCTAGAAGAAAAAAATCCTCTACAGGTGAGGCAATTTTAAATTATAACAAGATTTTAATTTTAGCGGAAGGTAAATAGGAGAGAGAGAGAGAGAGAGAGAGAGAGAGAGAGAGAGAGAGAGAGAGAGAGAGAGAGAGAGAGAGAGAAATAGAGAGACGGAGACAGAGAGAGAGAAAATTAAAGCGAGAGAGAAACAGAGACAGAGAGAGAGACACAGAGAGAGAGAAGGAGAGAGAGAAAATTAAAGAGAGTGACAATTAAAGAGAGAGAGAGAGATAGTGACGGAGAGAGAGAGAGAAAATTAAAGAGAGAGACAATTAAAGAGAGAGAGAGAGAGAGAGAGAGAGAGAGAGAGAGAGAGAGAGAGAGACTGCCATATTCGATGATAGAGACAGCTGGTGGATAGATAAACCATTAAAACAGAGATATTCAGGGGGGTGTTGTTTGCTTTGTTTTTGTTTTGTTGTTGTTGGTTTTTTTCTATTTGTTTGTTGTTTGTTTGGTTGTATTTTGGGTTGTTTTTTTTTGTTGTTGTTGTTGTTTGTTTTTTTACTTTTGGTTTTGGAGGTGGTTTTTTTTTTTTTTTTGGGGGGGGGGGGGTGGGGGGGGGTGGGGTTTTTTTTGTTTTGTTTTGTTTGTTTTTTTTTTTTTTTTTTTTTTTTTTTTTTTTTTGGGGGGGGTGGCTCGATGAGGAAGAAAGAGACTAAAAAGAGAAAAAGAAGTGGAGTAGGGAGAAAGCGAGAATGAGAGACAGAGAGTGTGAGGAAGAGGTAAAAATGAAAGAGAGGCAGAACGTTAACGAGAGATGGAAAAAGAGAGAAATGATTAAGTTAATTAGTTAATTTACCTGCCTTCTTGATGTATTTTTTCCCTGTCTTCAAACTACAAACATTATTCTCTCGGAGGAGAAACGTAGTTTTAAATCGAATTATTATCTGAGGAAAAAGTGAAACTACTACACTTATAAGTTACCATATTGTTCGTAAACTTCTGTAGCAAATTTATCTTTCGTATCGCACGCTTACTCAGAGACACCAAATGTGAAAGATTTCGTAGATAGGCGAAAGGAAAACTGTATCGTAAACCTCAAAATCAAATTGTGAGCAGTTAATCTGTATTGATTCGCATTGTGGTTGCCTCGATGTGTGAAGTAATTAATTCTCACCCCAAGTAATAGGGAATGTGGTTTCACCAATCATTTGCCGTAATTAGGTTTTTTAATAAAAAGAACTTTCCTTCTACACCTTAAGCTCTCAATTCGCACATGTTGATGGGAAGTTCATACGATTTTGAGCTTACAACCCTCAGATTTTCAGCTGACACCACTTTCGATCTTACCCCGTATTAACGAAAATTTGTAGGAACTTTACGATACATCGTTGTCCATTCAAAAAGCATGGGCTTAAGATTGTCGGAATGTGGTTTTACATTTATCAATACGGCTATTTTGTGATATTTCTTTGTAATGAATAGACTGCTTGTTTGTGAGTTTTTTCGAAGATTACAAAAAAAAAAAAAAATAGAAACCTACCCCTTACGATTTCTTCTCTTTACTTGCTTGGTTTCTCATCTTATTTTTTTTTTCAAATTATGCCTTTGATTTTTTATATGTATTTCATAATGCAGTAGAGTTTTGTTTTGCTTCTGCTCTCCTGAGATTTAGACAAAATTTATGAAACACTGACATACTTAGAGACAGAAAATATATTGACTTAAACATGGGCGGAGTCAAAAAAAAAAAAGACTGGAAACAACAAAAAAAACATAGTAAGGAGGATAAAGGAGAGTGCATGAAAGAGAAAAAAAAATTGAAGTAATTGAAACTTTTCTCATTCGTCTACGTTATCTTCATAATTATTCTTTATCTTAACATTCTCTGAATTAGACAGATACTTTGTTTACTATTACTTGTCATTTAGTATAGCTTGATCTTGAGCAAAAGAGAAAAGAAAAAGCAGTAGAGAAAGAAAGAGGCACACAGATTGAGGGAGAGAAAGATTAAAAGGAAGAAGAAGAGAGACTGCGGAACTGTGGAAGGAATAAGAAAAAGAAAGAAGCTTTAAGACTGAAAAATTGAAACAATGGTTTAACCTACTTAAATTCATTACTCTTCAAAACACAGATCTCTTCTCGGTTACACTCTCAAGCCCCATGCTGTTTAATCAGCTCTGTTTTCTTTGTTTGCCATTTCATTCACTCGAACCACAGCTACATTACACCGAGTATCAATTTTGTAGCAAAACCCGCCATGTTCCCTACCTGATCATGTTGACTGTAGTGGGGTTTCGCGTACGAGTTGTCTGAAGTGTATTGTCCTCTTCTTTTGTTGGAGAACTTTTGAATTCATTTCCTTATTATCTTCAACAAGACTAATTACATCGTTAACATTGTTGGCTTCCCTTAACCACCGTTCAATGACTCGACTATTGTTGAAGATTCTGGTCATCTATGGATCAGATGCTTTGTTGACGAGAGTCTTGTCGTTTGTGTTCAACAATAATTGTCTTTACGATTTTCGAATGGGAAGATTGGCAGTCATAGTTTTACTTGGCCGGTCACTGATATTGAAACGCTGTTGTCAGTTCGTTGCTTTTACAATGTAAAAAGTTTGACAGAAAATGGGTTTACGACCTCCAGGTAATGAGACGAACAAAGATCGGAGTTCTAAACCGTAATACTGAGATTGTTCTTAATCAATTCAGTCGAGGCAACTAAGCAATTCACGAAATGTATATTGCTTTATGGATCTTTTTTCTCTCTCTTTCTCTCTTTCTCTCTCTTTCTCTCTCTCTCTCTCTGTCTCTCTCTGCCTCTCTCTCTTACTCCCTTTCCCTGTTTTACACGGCTGTGTATTTCTATAACTTATTGATTGTAGACCTCAAAGGAGACTTCATTAATTTTTTTTTCGTAAATATCGTAGAAGGAAGCTTAACTAGACAAACATTATTGGTTCAGAGTCATTATTTATTCATGTTGCTTGAGGAACAATAAATTACATACACAGGATCAAGCATTTTTCAATTATTAATAGAATCGTCTCTTCTAGATAGACATACCTGTTGTTGTTGTTGTTGTTGTTGTTGTTGTTGTTGTTGTTGTTGTTGTTGTTGTTGTTGTTGTGGAGCATACACTCTGAGTTCTATAAAGGACCATGGTTTTTTTTTTTCCATTCTCTTTGGTTCATGCTGTGATAGCAATGTGAGGTTTGCCATGGAGCTGGCAATTTGAAATAAGTTTTAGTAGATTGTAAAAGTCACTGTTTCAAAGCGGCATTGGTCTTATCCGGCAGATTCGGTGCTGAAAGTTTCACTGACATGGAAGAGTATTGTATACACTCCGTTTTAGAGGAGCCTAGCTGTAAACATGGAAAGTATGATGGAAGATATTTTCTCCTTGTGATATTTTAATGTAAAATCTGGTGAAAAGACGCTGTAAAAAGCAAGGTGCTTGAGATTTCGGCAACTGGGATCTATTGGCCGCGCCAGAAGGGCTGTCCATCAGGTCTAGCATCAGTGAAGCTGGGGGTATGGCATAGGGTAGACATGTTTTCACAGATCTGTCAGACACAACCAGTCGAAAAAAAAAAACATAAAGAGCGCTTATTTACACGTTGTTATATATAACTTTTTGCATAATACTATAGCTGCCTTGTCAATACGGAAAAAACATTCGAAAACGTTTCATGAAGAATGAGTTTTGAAAAAAACGTTTTTACTTGGCTTTCTGATTTGTCTGCCAGAGTTCAAATTTTTTATCATATTTTTTCAGATAATTACTATCAGAACAGCATATTTTTCTTTTTATTATGTTTTTGTTTGCTGTTATTATGATTTTTGTTTTGTTTCTTTGTTGTCCTTGTTGTTGTTTAGTGTGTGGTTTCTATGTGTAATAGCACTGCATTTCTGTCATAAGACGATTAAAACAAAATTAAAAAGTTAAGAGCCTGTTCTGAATGGTAAGATATTCATCCTTGACTAAACAGCTTTATGGATGTCATGTCTTGAGGAAAAGTTTATATAATTATCGAGGAAATTGATGACGCTTGGAAAGGTCTTCAGCCGTCTTTAAGGTCTTATGTCTTTATGGTCATTACTAGTCTTACACCCACGGATCCGCATATCATTGTACAAAAGAATAAAATGAAAAAAGGAGATGAAGAAGAATCCGGCAGGTTTCTTAAAAGATGTTATAAAACAGCTTCTACAATTATATTATCTTCATTAATTCTGGAAATACCATAATAAAACCATACTTTTTAGACAGCTCAAATACTTTAAAATAGCAAAAAAAAATTCACTAGTTGAATCAGTCCTTTCTATTTAATTGGGTTCAGTCAGACGAAGAGGTTGTTTACATTTCTCGCCTGAAACACTCACACTGTTTAAACTGTACGGAATTTTAATTTCTTGCACGAAAGCCACACGCCCTTGCAAGGTGGGAATTTTGTGCGACCCTTTATTTTATCGCTTTAATTTTTTTTTTTAACTACGGAAAACGGTAAATGAGCTTTAAAAGATTAAGTTCCTACGTAATCGCTTAGGTCTTTTTTTGTTTGTTTTTGTTTTGTTTTGTTTTGTTTTGTTTTTTTGTAAAAAGGGGATGGGGGTTGTATGTGTTTGTGTTTCGTTGTTGATGTTTTTTATTTTTTTTTTTTTAGTTTTTGGTTATTTTTTGGGGTTTGTTGTTGTTTTTTGTTGTCTTTATTTTCTTTTGAGTGTGTGGTTTGTTTTTTTGTTTTTTGTTTTTTTTTTTGTTTTTTGTTTTTTTTTTTGTTTTTTTTTTAAAGGGGGGTTGTTTATTTGTTTTGTTTTGTTTTTTGTTTTTTGTTTTTTTTGGGGGGCAGGGGGTTGCTGTTATTGTTTTGGTTTTTTTGTTTTCTTTTGTTTCTTTCCATTAACGCTTCTGTCAAAGTTTACATTCTGGCTTTTCATATCACTAACTTAATACTCTTCAACGAACTCATCCACATCTGAAGAATTTTTTAATTGTTTTCTTCTTTTTTTAATTAACTTCAAAGTAATTTTTATCACATCGCGTTGAAGTCTCTAGCAAGATTTTATTGTTTTTAAGAGCAGTTGACATCTTCGCGTTGTAGTAATACAGCTATGGTCTACAAAGAGTTTTTATTTACTCTCTATACCGCGTCTTTCACTATCGCTGTAAAGATTTCTTTTTATACTTGATAAATCTAGTTCTGATTTACCTACTCTTCTGATAAGTTGTGGACAGCTTGTATTAAAGAGAGAGAGAGAGGGGATGGAGAAAGAGAGACAGAGAGAAAAAGAAAGAGAGAGAGGAAGAGAAAAAGAGACAGATAGACAGACAGACAGAGAAAGAGATTATTCTCTTGTAAAATATAGTCCACTTATAGGTGTAATCTTTGAGTGACACACATTTTGCTCCTTTCCTGGATTTTGTTTGTTTCTTTGCATGCCATGCCTCAAGCTTTCGTTGGCGTATAAAGCTTGTCAAGGACAGATTGTTGAAGTATCCTTCCGGAATTACAGGCAAATTAAAACTAAAGATGAATACACTGTGTTTAATGAAATCGGTTGTGTCATTTTTCTGTTCACCTATATGCCTGTGCACAAACTATTAATATGAGGAGGCCATGATGTTGACATAATCGAATATTGCGTCCTAGAGATTGGGTCATGGAATTGACAGAATCGATAATTTTAAACCGCCTCCCTTACGGCTGATTTGGGCTGTATTGAATGAGATATTTTATAGTTGAGACTCGTTGAGTAAGCTGTAGATACTTGAGGATACGTTTCTTTTTAGAGTTGCTGAGTAAGCTGTATATTCTTGACGATACGTTACTTTTTAGACTTATTGAGTAAGCTGTATATACTTGACGATACGTTACTTTTTAGACTTGCTGAGTAAACTGTATATACTTGACGATACGTTACTTTTTAGACTTGTTGTGTAAGCTGTGTATACTTCACGATACGTTACTTTTTAGACTTGTTGAGTAAACTGTATATACTTCACGATACGTTACTTTTTAGACTTGTTGAGTAAACTGTGTATACTTGACGATACGTTACTTTTTAGACTTGCTGAGTAAGCTATATATACTTCACGATACGTTACTTTTTAGAATTGCTGAGTAAACTGTATATACTTCACGATACGTTGCTTTTTAGACTTGCTGAGTAAACTGTATATACTTGGGGATATGTTGTTTTTTAGACTTGTTGAGTAAACTGCATATACTTGACGATGCGTTGTGTTTTTAGACTTGCTTTAGACACGACGCAGAAATATTTCAAAAGGCTAAATCCGAACTGTTTTTTATTTAATTCTGTTTAAAACAGAATAGACTAGACAGAAAGCTTCTTGTAAGAAGCAAAATACACAATTTTCTACCATTTTCTTTCTTTTTAAATTCTTCTGGAGAAAATTTACAAAAAAAAAATCGAATGCTAAGACTTCTATGGACCCATAGTTGAATAGCTATCTCTTAAATGTATGATGGACCCTAATATGTAACATGAATAATTGCTTTGTGCATGCACTGCTATATCATATCAAAATACACTAAAGTAGCACTTCTGTGCCTAACTTTTGATGCAGTGAATGCTGCATCGGGTAAGTTCGAAACTTTGAACATTTTTATTTTTGGGGCAGAAGCATGTTATGGAAATTAGCGAAAATGTAGTGTGTCTAAGATGAACATGTAAGAGTCAGAAAAAAAAAAACTATTATTTTATGGGGGTTATTACATAAAGCAGCTTCACAACACTATCTCTCTGGCAGTCTCTTTCTCTCTCTCTCTCTCTCTCTCTCTCTCTCTCTCTCTCTCTCTCTCTCTCTCTCTCTCTCTTTCTCTCTCTCTCTCTCCCCCTGTCCCTTTTGCTGTCTCTCCCTCCGTCTCTCTCTGCCCCCACTCTCTCTCTTTTTCTCTCTCTCTCTCTCTCTCTCTCTCTCTCTCTCTCTCTCTCTCTCTCTCTCTCTCTCTCTCTCTCTCTCTCTCTCTCTCTCCAACAGTGCAGTGAATAAAGTTCAATAACGAGGATCTAGGACAAAATCGCCTAAATTAAAATACCTACTTCAGCTTTCAGCGATACGCTTACTTCACGATCTCTGTTACGGCGTGTTTCCCAATTCCTGCCGTTTTCTACTGTATCTCCCTGTCCTTTCACGTCTCCTGGTTTCTATCTTTATTCATCGGTTGAATCGAGTCTCCTACCACTCCAGTGTATGTTTATATCGACCGCAGTACTGCATAACCATCTCATTGACGTCAACATTTTATAATTTCATCTGTGGCATTTTGTTGGGAGAGAGCTGTTGTTGTTTTTTTTTTTTTTTAACTTGTTGTCCCTGTGAGTATGGGACGTTTCCGACTGTCAGAATGTCAGTGTGAGAGAAAGAGAGACAGACAGACAGACAGACAGATAGACAGACTGGCAGACAGAGACAGAGACAGAGAAAGAGATACAGAGGGAGAGATTGGTGAGGAACAGTCAACTCAAAGTCAAATAAGACATACACTAAGATGTAGAGGAACATAGCAGGACAAACAAACAAAAACGTGAGAAGATCTAAAGAAATGGAGAGTACAGCGACTAAGTCACAATTATAACAAGTATAGGCAAAGTAATGAGATCCAGAAAGTGATAAAGGAAGCGAGAATCAGATGAATAGAGACAGAATCACAGATAGACAAACAAAATGAAAAAGAGGAAATGGTTTATCTTATATATATATATATATATATATATATATATATATATATATATATATTCGCTTTTTAGTTGAATTTCAAAAGAAAAATGTGAGTTTTTTTTTTTTTGGTGTTTTTGTTTTTGTTTTGTTTTTTATTTATACTTCTTATTTTTCTTTTGCGGGGGTAGGAGGTTATTTGTTTGTTTGTTTTTAGGTTGTTTTTCGGAGCGAGTCCACTCTTGACCAGGCACAAGCTAATCACGATATGTCCGTCTTTTTTCCGATCCACATTCTAAGTTTTCAGTTGTAAACGCCATGTGAAATGTCAGTGCTGTGTGCTTTGTTATTCTTTGGTAAAAGTGAGGCGAGGAAAGAAGTTCAAGAATTGTATAAACATCTTGCAAAATGTAAAATTATTTTATTGTTTTCAAAGACAAAAAAAGACTAAATTTCGCGCGTTTACTATTGTTTTGAGCTCTTCCCTCGTTGCCTTTCTCTTATTCTCTCTCTTTCTCTCACTCTTGCCCTCTCTTTTCCTCTCTCCTTCTCTCACTCTTGCTCTCTCTCGCAGTCGATATAAGTTTTCCTCAATATTTTCTTTGTCAGAGACTATCAGTGTCTAGTTCTCTCTCATCTATCTCTCCTCTCTCTCACTGTCTTTATTGCTATCTCTATCTCTCTCTCTCTCGGACTATTTCCTTTCCTCTCACCTCTGCCTGTGTGTGTGTCTCTATCTCCCTCTCTCTCTCTCTCTTTCTTCCTCTCTCTCCCTCTCTCTCTCCTCCTCTCTCCCTCTCTCTTTCTCTCTCTTCCTTTTTCTCTCTCTATTTCCTCTCTCTCTTCTTTTCTCTCTCTCTTTCTCTCTCTCTCTCTCTCTATCTATCTATCTATCTATCTATCTCTTCGTCTCTCTCCCTCTCTTTCTCTCTCTCTCTCTCTCTCTCTCTCTCTCTCTCTCTCTCTCTCTCTCTCTCTCTCTCGCTTCCTCGCTCGGTTGGCATCTCTGCCGCATTCCAGTTCCTCTTTCTCGTGGACCCTTATCAAGTGGACTATTGCAGATGTCCGGAATGAGACGGTGCGGAAATTACAAATGGACAGAGGTGTTAAACAAGTAGGCCAGGCGAGAAAAAACGGACATGAACTATTGTCCTGTTCAACGCAGCTCGCAGTTTTGTGTGTGTGTGTGTGTGGGGTGGGGGTGGGGGGGGGAGGTTAGGAGTAAAATAAACCTGTCTAAGAGGAATAAAGATACCTTTTATTCAGTTGTCCATTTGTGCTTCACGTAACAAAGAATATGGTATTGAACATTTTTGGTATTTAATGAGTTAGAGAAGGCTGAGTAAACCCAGAAAAGACAGTAGAGGCAGAAATTGTTTTTTAATTTATTTTTTTTTTTGATATCATGACTTCGCTTTGATAGAAAGCAGATTGATTAATGCAAAGCGATAAGGATATTTTAATAAAAAGGCGGGGTTTTTTTTTTTTTCGCAGAAAATTAGAGA
>JAWDGP010000325.1:402500-467500 GCA_033675545.1 Elysia crispata
ATGCCATAATTTTAGGTGCATAATTTTTAAAGCATGTACTGGCCAAATCATTATTTTCATAATAAATCAAAATACTTTATTACTTTTCTTTACTTTTCCCAGATACCACTGACACTCCAGAATTACTAAGATCCAGAGAAGCAACAGCGTGATTCTGTTTTGACTACTACCAGTAATGCAGCATTTTGTACCGCGCCTATGACCAGGTTTCGAAGCAGGCGGATGTTTTTGTAACAGCTTTATGATATCTGTATTGGATTCTGACACCCGTGCAGAGCATCACATCTTTACACAGCTGCGCAGTGTGAGTTTGGATTGAGAGAAAAACTTCGGCTCCCAAAACCAATAACCCACACCTTATTTATCCCAGTGGTCAGCATGCTATAGTTAACCAGCCACCGCCCACTTTCAACTTCGATGATGTTGTTTCAAAACAGCTCTGGGCTCTATAAGGTAAGACATGCAGTTTTATTTTAATAGGGGAAATCGACGAATTCTTTGATTTCCAAATCTATTTTGAGATCTTTCTATAAACGCATATAAAGAGATTTTTTTTATTGCTGCAAAAGTGCAAAATGTTGCACTGCCTTTCGGGAATACATCGCTGTGCGTTTATGTAAACCTAAATGATAATGAACTTTAAAAAAAAAAAATAGATTAATGTATAGGTTTGGATTCTACATAATAAGCCAGCTACTCTCATTGGTAGCTCCTAATTATAACATCTGACAATTTAATGTCTTTGAGATTTCTTAAAGCGTATTCTACCGTTGAATCAGGGGGAGGGGGCAAGGTAAAAAACTCTTTTTTTTTTAACATTTCTCTCAGATCAAAACCAAAAAAGGAAAAAAAAATCGCACGAATTCGAAGCAAGTTGTGGAAAATTATTATATATTGAATCAGAAACGTGTAATGTCTTGTTGCAGCATGCACGCCGCCTGTAAGACGTGCTATGATCAGCATTCAACAATCAAAAGACTAAAATAGGGGGCTAAAATGTTTAACTGGCTCCCAAAAAAATTATTTTAATTTAAAGAGATAGGTGAAAATTATCATAAGATTAATTAAAATCTTAATCTTGCCTCGGTCAATCCAGCGTTTTACAATCAAACATTATTGATTTAAAGGCGTAAGGCAACCAAGTATTTTTACTTTTTTTTTTAAATTAGATTCATATACTAGTAACTTACTCTTTACTACCAAAAGAGCAATAGAACATAGACATGGTCCATAATTATAAAAACGTTGACATTCATTCGAAATCTTAAGTACAAAAATTACATTTTAGCCAAGAAAATTAAACAAATAAAAAACGCTCCCCAGTAATAACTAAAAATATAAATTTTCAAAAACCGTTTCTTGTAAGAATCTTCACCAAACCCAAGCACCGAGCAGACACGACTAAAACCCAGCCGCTGTTGAATTAAGGGGGAGACAGAGCCAGAAAGAGGCCGAGTCCGGAAATCTCCGGACGGAGATGCCAGCGAGAGGTATATTGGCCAAATATTTCCCGAGAGTCCGTCGCCATAACAACGATAACGACAACGACCTTATGGACCGGAACTCCTTCACGATGAATGGCGGCATCCACCATGCCCCGGGAGGTCCCCGCGCTGGAGGGGGCTACAGGGGGCCGCCAGTTGGCCACAAGGACTCAAACGCTACCAACATTACCACCACATCTAGCATAGACGACCCGGAGACTCCAACGGATGCTGCACAGGTAGGACTTAGCTCGGCTGGGATAGGTTGATTGGAATTAGCTCTTTGGGCATTTGGAACTATGGGAAAAAATGTCAATTCCTATTGATAGTTGTAAAAATCCTTTGCGTTTTTTTTTTCGTTTTGCTTTTTTTGTGTGTTTTTTTTTTTTCAAAATTCAATTATCTGTTTGAACAAACTTAAAGGATTTCTTAAGGTTTTTTTTTGTTTTTTTTTTTTTTGCTATAAATTTGGATGTTATGAAAATTATGATATATAAGCAAGAAATCAGAAGTATTCATGATAAAAAAAAACTTACAGCTTATTCATATGCTATAATATCCTCGTCTTTCTTTTTTTAACCTTTTTCATCTCCTTCTTTCTCTCTTTCTTCTTCTTCTTCTTCTTCTTCTTCTTCTTCTTCTTCTTCTTCTTCTTCTTCTTCTTCTTCTTCTTCTTCTTCTTCTTCTTCTTCTTCTTCTTCTTCTTCTTTTTCTTCTTCTTCTTCTTCTTCTTCTTCTTCTTCTTCTTCTTCTTCTTCTTCTTCTTCTTCTTCTTCTTCTTCTTCTTCTTCTTCTTCTTCTTCTTCTTCTTCTTCTTCTTCTTCTTCTTCTTCTTCTTCTTCTTCTTCTTCTTCTTCTTCTTCTCCTTCTCCTTATGCTGTTGCTGCTTCTTCTATATCATCCTCTTCTTCTTTTCTTGCTCCTGCTTCTCAATGTTTCCTCGCCTCCCACTTCATCTTTATCGTCAAAACTTTTGATAAAACCATGATTTTTTTACCGGTTATTAATTGAAACCGTCTAAAAAAATCATCCTCGAGCTCGAATTAAGTTTTGCCTTGTGTAAGAAAAGCATCTGGTATCATCGATTTTGTATGCGTCCATGAGAACCGAATGCCATCCTACCGAGGCACGGCCAGATTGTATAATTGTGGTAAACGCCACCGAGAGAGAGGAGATCGAGATTTATATAACTGAATTATTGAACCAACTCCCAACGACTGGAGCTTAGCACAGTCTGCTCCGCCCTTCATCCCTACTCAACCCTTAGGGCCCAGTTGGTCTCAAGTTTGGAGTCCCTCATATAGTGCTGATGGCGATACACTATACATCGATTGAGTCTTTTTACTGATACTTTGGTTTACTTAATGTACCAAGGATATTTTGATCGATTTGGAAAAGCTATATAAATGTAGGACTAGGATTATTTTGTAAACTTTTTTTTTCTTTTAATTTTTAGAAAAGGATCAATATATAAGCCTTTTTTTTCAGCCAGTGATATTTTTCCTGATGTAAAAATTAGGAGGAAGCTAACCATCAGACGCTGAAATGAAACCATTGGTTATCATCTTATTCAAAAAGAATGGATTTCTTGTTTTAGATTCTAATGAAAATAAGAAATAAAAACAATGACTGAATGAAGAAACGTTTCCAAGACAACACAATTCAGCCATTCTTGTCGATTCGTGACTGATTTACAGGTGAAATTCCTACCTAAGTCAGACCTCCACCACAGTTCGCCTCATGTGGTCTACCGCCGGTGGACGAAGCGGGAGCGCTACCTCCTCGGCCTCTGCGCGCTCTTCTTCATCTTGTGTGTAATATTCGTGGCTGTAGCCTTTACTAGAGACATACAGCTCAGGTCAAAATTGTCACGTGAGTCTTTTTTTTTAAATAAAGGTTAAAAATAGTTTGTTGAATTCGGGAAAAATCCTAATCTATTTATAGATTCTTTGAAGTGCTCGTTAGCATAGAAATACGAGTAACAACATTTTTGGGGAAATTTAAAGCATAAAAACAAACGTTACGGAAAATCTTAATATAGAATGGGAAGGGGGAAAAAAAGCTGTTTTCTCCTAGTAGCCATGAGATTTGCAAGAAGGAGTCTACGAGTTCACACTCATAAGCTCTCAATGATGCAAAGAAAGTGATATATGGCTATGATAACAGTTGCAAAGATAGTGAAATCAAGCAATGATAAAATGCAAGGACGGTGAAATATAGCCATGATAAAGAGAAAACTCATTGACAGAATGTCCTTTGAAGCCTCAGTTATTAATCTTAGCAGATGTTAGGGCAAGCGTGAGCACCTGTGCTCTCCATAATCGCTCTAGGTTGATGATTTAGTCGAGTCTTATCTTTTGAGCCTGCACTCTGACGGGCCTGGACTTGTTGGGTTGGACTTCGAGCCTCGCATCATATTTCACATGTTTGTACAAAAATTAAAGTGGCCAGTGAAAGAAACCTAAATATCGTAATTTTTTTATATTGCAGCTCCTCAGAAAAAACACACTCACATATTAATAATTATTTTGTCAAATAATACTATAGCAGGCAAAAAGATAGAAATAGTTTGTTTTTTGTTTTGTTTTGTTTTTTGTTTGTTTTTTATTGTTTTTTGGGGGGTTGGAGGGGACAGAAAAACAACTTTTTAAATCAACAATTCATTCAAGTTTTTAAGAATATCGTAAAGAGTTTTCTTTCGTCCTTGAATGAATGCAAAGATTTTTTTATTAATCTCTCAAGTACATACGTTTTGGCGGGAGGTATTTTGTTAATGTTTCATTTTTTTTCTTATCAAAATACGTCTAGTTGAGACAAGTGAATCTTTACTGAGTAGGCGCTTGTTATAGATAAAGGCCTAGATGTCGAATCAAATTAAAATTGTGTACCTCTTTGGAAAACCAAAATTTATTCATCACTCTCAGATCTCGTGTTATGATGTTTGTCATGTTTTATGGGACTATTGTCGACACCCGAGAATGTCATGTAATAGAATCTATTTTTAGTTGGGTTTTTTTATTCTTTTTTTTCTGATGCACAGGTGCCTCATCAAAAGATGTATGCATGTCGAAAAACTGTATCCGCACAGGTAAATTTTGTACGACAATGTTGTTTTGGTCTCTTTCAATTGTTTTGGTTTACTTTTACGACAAAATCAAATGCATCTTTGGAAATCACTTTGATGCTTCAATTAAGGTATTTTAAACGGGTTGTTTTTTTTCTTTGCATTAACGCGCATCACCTTAATTAATTTCATCAACTATCTTGATAAGGGCAGTTGAGAGCGCCCCAAAATCTTTTTTTTTTTTTTGGTCACTAAAATAATGCAGGGTTTTAGCTACTCAATCCTATCTGTCAACAGCCTCGCAGCTCATGGAAGGGATGGATTTCAGCGCAGACCCCTGCCAGGATTTCTTCCAATTTGCGTGCGGCACGTGGAACCGGAAGCACGTCATACCGGAAGACAAACCTACGTTTAATACCTTTGACAAGTTACACGGCGAGCTTCAAATTATTGTCAGAGGTGAGAAACCTGTGTGTGTGTGTGTGTGTGTGTGAGAGAGAGAGAGAAGGGGGGGGGGGGGCTGGCAGACAGACAGACAGAAAAAGAAATATAGATAGATTTGTTTCTGGGGGGGGGGGGTTGTTTCTGGGGAGAGGGGGTGAGAGAGAGTTAGGAGTTAGACTGACAGACAGAAAAAGAAATATAGATCGGTTTGTTTCTGGGGGGGGGGGGGGGTGAGAGAGAAAGAGAGAGTTAGACAGACACACAGAAAAAAGGTTTGTTTCTGGGGGGGAGGGGGGTGAGAGAGAAAGAGAGAGTTAGACAGACACACAGAAAAAAGGTTTGTTTCTGAGGTGTGTGTGTGTGTGTGTGCGGGGAGGAGGCATTCAGAGAGCATTTGGAGAAAGATGTTGATCAATAAATGGCTTAAGATTGGAAGATAGATCTTTTTACATGTCTAAGAACAAAAGGTAAATTGATAAATAGCTATGTGAATAGATAGAAGGGCAGATAATTTCATGTGCGGTAGATATAAAAGTAGAAGAAAAATACCTATTAAGAAGATGGATAGACTGGTCAATATGTAAATAGATTGGTAAGTATGTTTGTAGATACGTAGATAGGTGGGAAGATAGATAGAAAGGTAGATAAGTAGACAGGCAGATAGATAGACAAATAAACAGAGACAGATTTATAGATAGACTGATAAAGAGATAGATAGTAGATAGATATATAGACTGTGAAATAACATAAATAAGAGAATGCTCGACAATGGAGGATTATGATACAGATAAATAGATTGGTAGATAGATAGATAGATTAATAAATAAATAGATAGGTAAGTAGGTATGTAGGTAAAAAGACATAAATAAACAGAAGATAGATAACTAGGTGGGTAAATAAACAGACAGGTAAAAAGAAAGATAAAATAGATAAATGGGTAGGCAGAGAGATGACAAACTCGTTAAAACAAAACAGCTTGTCATCCACGGTGACATTTGCTCGAAAAGTTTTGCAGTAACTGATCAGATGACTTTTTTTTCCTTCTTTTAAAAAAAGAGAGGCGGCGAGGAGAGGTGTGAGTATGTGTATATGTGGGAGAGAGAGAGGGAGAGGGAGAGGGAGAGAGAGAGAGAGAGAGAGAGAGAGAGAGAGAGAGAGAGAGAATAGTTGAGTGAAGCTAACCTTCACGCCGTAAGTGTTCTTAAAAACATGACAGAGAGAGGACACGAACTTAAAAGTGTACAATTTTTTTACAGACATATTCTATAAATGTAGAGCGGCATTGATTTTGCCATTGAGAAATACGTGTTGTGGCTTTCCTATTAGAAGGGCAGCTCGACTTCACAAAGTTTCACTTCTATTTCTGTTATCTTATTCCACAATAATCCCATCACATTGAAGTTCAAATTGCTCAAATTTTACGTAAAACTTTTCGCCTTCGTTTATCTTAAGTTCTCTTTAAGCAGAACTTATTGAATCATGAAATATCGTTGCATAATTTTTCTGTTGGTGATTGTTCTCCTTTCTTTCAATTTTGAAAAATTTGAGATTCATACCCTAAAACATCGAAACAATTAAGTTCACAGTGAGATTATAGTAAAAAGCGCTGTTTCTGTTTCTTTCTATAGATCTTTTAGAAAAAAAGTTTGATTCAGAAGATAGCGAGGCGACCAAGAAGGCCAAGGTGCTCTACTCGTCGTGCATGAATGTTTGTGAGTAAACATTGAATAATTATATTTGAGGTTTCGTTTATTAATAATTTTATTTAAAGCATATCTCTAAAACTGCTGGAATAGTTGGGGCTTTATCATTGAACAGAACGACCGAAGAAGCGTAGGAAATTTGGCAACTGCTTACTAGTCTTTCACTATGGAGCATCTCAGTCAATGATAATTATTTTGTATAATAGTTGTTGATTTTGGATTTTTTTTTTCTCATTTTGTCTTTCTTAATTTTATCTTCTTCATGGTTCTCATTTTCTTCATCTTCCCTCTCATCCGCCTTCACTTCATCCTGAGGGTACAATAATAACAACAAAAACTTTTACCACCACTACTACTTCTACTACTACTGCGATTACTGCTGCTAATAATAATAATAATAATAATAATAATAATAATAATAATAATAATAATAATAATAATAATAATAATAATAATAATAATAATAATAATAATAATAATAATAATAATAATAATAATAATAATAATAATAATAATAATAATAATAATAATAATACTAATACTACTACTACTACTACTACTACTACTACTACTACTACTACTACTACTACTACTACTACTACTACTACTACTACTACTACTAATAATAATAATAATAATAATAATAATAATAATAATAATAATAATAATAATAATAATAATAATAATAATAATAATAATAACAATAATAATAACAATGCTGAAACTACTATTATTACTATTAATACTACTACTACTACTACTACTACTACTACTACTACTACTACTACTACTACTACTACTACTACTACTACTACAACTGCTGCTGCTGCTGCTGCTGCTACTACTACTACTTCTACTACTGCTGCTGCTGCTGCTGCTGCTGCTGCTACTACTGCTACTGCTTCTACTACTACTACTACTACTACTACTACTACTACTACTACTACTACTACTACTACTACTACTACTACTACTACTACTACCACTACTACTTATACTACTGCAATTACCACAAACATTCCCAATCACAGCCGGGTTTCTCATGCTCGATTTTTATTATAACTTATTACCTACATATATGTTAATCAGTGCATATTCTGTACAATATTCAAATCATTTCATTAAACAGCTCAGGTCGAGAAAAGGGGAGCTAATCCCCTAAGAGAAGTCATTAAAAACCTGGGAGGCTGGCCCATCCTGGATGCCCAGTGGTCAAGCGATGGTTTCGTCCTAGAGCAAGTGCTGGGCAGGATGCGGAAGCTCTATGGCTCATTCCTATGGAATTGTGGGGTCGGTGCGGATGATAAAAATTCCGCTGTTAATATTATACAAGTGAGTTTATTTACTCTAGAAACCAAAAAGTGTTAGATAATAGGTTTTGGAACAGATGACTTTGAAAAAAAAAACTTAATTTGTGATAAAGTTTAAGACAACTGTGGTACATGTCTTATTTTGATGAGAAAATTGTCTGCATATTTCGTTCCAAAAAAGCTCCAATCGTCTTATGTAATGACACGATAATGATATAAATGAAATACTGCTACCACCAACTTCACTATCACCACCATCTTCACTACTTCTACTACAACTACTACTACTACTACTACTACTACTACTACTACTACTACTACTACTACTACTACTACTACTACTACTACTACTACTACTAATACTACTACTACAACTACTACTACAACTACTACTACAACTACTATTGCTACTACTACTACTACTACTACTACTACTACTACTACTACTACTACTACTACTACTACTACTACGACTACGACTACGACTACTACTACTACTACTACTACTACTACTACTACTACTACTGCTGCTGCTGCTGCTGCTGCTACTACTACTACTTCTACTACTACTACTACTACTACTACTACTACTACTACTACTACTACTACTACTACTACTGCTACTGCTACTGCTACTACTACTGCTACTACTTATACTACTACTACTACTACTACTACTACTACTACTACTACTACTACTACAACTACAACTACGACTACTACTACTACTACTACTACTACTACTACTACTACTACTACTACTACTACTACTACTACTACTACTACTACTACTACTACTACTACTACTACTACTACTACTACTACTACTACTACTACTACTACTACTACTACTACCACTACTACAACTACAACTACGACTACTACTACTACTTCTACTACGTATGCTGGTGCAGGCTGCAGCTGCCAATGTCACTATATATAACACTATATTTATGAAATCTGCTGCCTTCTTCCGACTTCACAACATATAAACACTATTATCAACTCAGTCAGCCCTCCTTCCAACCCCTAACTTTACCTTTCGACCATGCTTAAGTTTTACCTCATTTTGAAACAATAATCCCGACTCCCAATTTGACTGGTTAATTTTTTGTAATATTGAAATTAATTGAATATAATTGTCTTTATCATTTTCATCGATAACTTGATTCTAATGTCAGGTTTGCAAGACTTAACTTGACATCTAATTTTCGGAGGTTTTTTTATTACTCAGATCGACCAAATTCCTCTGGGTATGCCTAGCCGAGAATACTATCTGATGGAAGAGCATAGCTATCATTTACAGGCCTACCGGTATGTCGATCTAGGGATGCTGAGAGTAAAAATCAGAATACTAGTATCATTTGGTGCTTACTGTGAGAATTTATTTTATGTAGCATAATCTTTATTGGACTAAAGAGGCTTTTATTTACAGAAAACTTCAAAATTTCTGAAATAATTTAAAATAACCCATGATTATTTTAGACTGGGCACTAAGTCTGCTTGTGAGCGGAAAAAACTTCGTGTCAACGTTAAAACTGTTTTTTATTCGTTGTGTATATTAAGTTGACAATAAAAGCGGGTTTTCTTGGTTCTAGGGTCAAGTTAAAAGATTTGAGGGAGGTGAGGTCAGACCATTGGTTCAACTCCTCTTCCTCTTCTTCTTCTTCCTCCTCCTCCTCCTTCTCCTCCTCCTCCTCCTTCTCCCCATCCTTAGTCAACTTTACTCTCTGATTTCATTAAAATGCTGAAGAAACTTGCGCTTTGTCTAGTTTTTTCGCCATATTAAATCAGTATAAAGAACGCAATTATTTTCTGCGGCAAACACGTCATATAAATGGTTTTTATTGCCACTAAATTTTAAGAAAATACAAAATATGTGTAACTATTATATTAATGTACTGCACTTACTATTTCTTCTATTTCAATGTTTCTGTTTCACCACGAACTCGACCTCATGATCGTAGCAACTTGATTGTGGTGGTTGTAGAACTTCTTGGCGTGAAAGAGCCCCGTGTACAGAAAGATGTCGATGAAATTCTGGCCTTTGAGACACAACTAGCCAACGTAAGAACTTGATTGTTCTACTATATCTTCTTTCTCGAGAGAGCTAACGCAATAGTGACGTCAAGAAGAAGAAAAGGAAGAAGAAGAAGAAGAAGAAAAAAAAGAAGAAGAAGAAGAAGAAAAAGAAAAAGAAGAAGAAGAAGAAGAAGAAGAAGAAGAAGAAGAAGAAGAAGAAGAAGAAGAAGAAGAAGAAGAAGAAGAAGAAGAAAAGATAACGATGATGATGATTATGATGATGATAATGATAACGATGATGATGATGATAATGATAATGATAATGATGATGATGATGATGATGATGATGATAATGATAATGATGATAATGATAATGATAATGATAATGATGATGATGATAATAATAATGATGATTATGATGGTGATGAACGGACTTAACAATCCTAAGTATCTTCTTTTTGTTCAAAACTTTTATGCGGCAAAATCCAGATCGAGATCCCTAATCATTTTGACGAACCTTCTATGTGTTTAAGAAGCCTTCTCTAACGGACTGCTCACACCCCCCCCCCCTCCCCCAATCCCCACCCACCTTAAATCGTTGTTTGATGTTAGTTTTTTCTCACCTCCAGGTGACCCGCCCCCACGAAGACCGTCAAGATACTGGAGCTCTGTACCACAAGATGAAGATCAGGGAGTTGCAAGAACTCATACCAACTGTTAGTTGCTTGCCTAAAAAAATCGTGTGGGATAAAGAAAAATCAGGGGAAAAAAACTTTGAAGATAACAGTTTAACTTAGTAGAAAAAAAAGATGCAAAGAAAGTTTAATATATCGGTTTGATGAAAAACAATTAAATATTTTAGATACAATGTTTTGTCAGATAACTTTTGATATGCATAGGTGACTATTTAAATAGCGTTGTTCTTTTGAAATAAAATGTGGAGGGAAAGCATTTCAATTATGCAGAAATGTAGTCAACAGGTTTTTTTTTTTTTTTTGTTTATATATATATTTAGAAAACGTCTTCGAAGTTTCGTGCTCAACTGTGGCACTCGTCAAGTATTGTTGTTCTTCTCTTTACCTTGGCCAGGAGATATTTTTTTTTGTGTACACAGTGTGAGAAAAACCTCTTTCCTCTGGTTTAGACTGGGCTGTTATCGCAAAATTTCAGACTTTTCTTCCAAACAAAGTGCGCAATACTTTTTGTCCGGTGTGATTGGTCCCACTTTATTCTGTAGTCTATGTTGTTGTTTTTTTAATTCCCAAATATTTTCGCTTACTCCTGTAGCTGATTTTTTTATGCTCCAGTTTGAAAGATGATTTGCGTAGATTATATCTTGTTTTAAATGCATTTTCAGTGAGTCCTATGTACTTATATATGTATGTATACTCTCGCCAGTTCAACATGTTGAAGTACCTCAGAGAGTTCATCATAGATGAGATCACAGAGGACGAGCCGATTGTTCTCTTCGCGACACAGTATATCCAGGATGTGGTCAGCATCATCGACAAGACCGACAAGCGGTGAGCACACACCGCAGTTAGCGAAAACATCAAGTGTTTGCGAACTATCGTTAAGTTGTATTTTTTTTTCCTTTTGGTATTATTTCTAGTCCCTTTCTCATCATAAAGTAGTATCAAATCATAAAAGAGTATCAATTCGCTCAAAGTGAAACTATGGTTTAGGAGACGGTTGTAAACACTACTAGGTGATTTTGAGAAGGTATTCAAAGCAATCGATTATCAAAGTTGCATGGAATTTCAGTTGCCTAAATCAAGCTGTCTATATGGTCGTTCAGCGATTTAAACCTTGGAGATGAAGGATCTCATCTACCCAAACCTATCGTTACTTTTCTGGAGCTCCCGTGACTGTCAATGTCGCAATGGCTTTGCTTTTAGCCGGAGTCTGTGCGTCTGAGAATAAGCAGGGATTGTCAAAACCATTACTTTGAGCACAAATTGCGGCCAACAGAAGGCTACGCTTCTTACAAGCACTCGATTAGATGCAAAAACTATATAAGGACTGCCAACTCTGGACATTCATATATTGTGTTAGAAGTAGATGGTAATTGAAAACAAAAAGGGCAGTTATTTGTTTGTTGGTTGTTGTTTTTTCCTAACCTCTCACTCCATATATTTCTGCAGAATAGTTTCGAACTATCTGGTGTGGCGCCTTATCATGGACATGGTGCCAGAGCTGGCCTCACCCTTCCAACAGGCCATGACGGAGTACAAGGCTGTGCTACAGGTAAGCAGGGTACAGAACAGTGTTACAGGTAAATAGCATGTCCCGGAATACAAGGCGGTGCTTCAGGTAAGCAGCATCTTCCGGGTTAAGGATAATATTACAGGTAAGCAACAGGACCTGGAGTACAAGGCAGTGTTAGATGTAAGTAGCATGTCTCGGGGTATAGGACAGCGTTACAGGTAAGCAGCATCTTCCGGGTTAAGGATAATATTACAGGTAAGCAACATGACTTGGACTACAAGGCAGTGTTAGATGTAAGTAGCATGTCTCGGGGTATAGGACAACGTTACAGGTAAGCAGCATCTTCTGGGTTAAGGATAATATTACAGGTAAGCAACATGACTTGGACTACAAGGCAGTGTTAGATGTAAGTAGCATGTCTCGGGGTATAGGACAGCGTTACAGGTAAGCAGCGTATCCCATGTACAAGTCAGTGTTACAGGTAAATAGCATGTCTCGCAGTATAGAACGGGTAAGTAGCATATTTTTTCAGCTCTATTGTCTTTTTTTTATATCTGGTTCAAGATTCCTGGCATAGCAAGGGAAACGGGGTGAATTAAACATTATCGCTTCTTTTTATAAAGGAAATAAAAAATGGAAGTTTTCAGGTTCTCGTTTGGATAATTTGGATTATAAAATTTCTTTAAACATGCAGATTCTAGCTTCCAATTTCGCTAACAACGGTTTCATAAATAAAAAATCCCACTCAGTTCTTTAAATTTTCCGACTTCAACGTTTTCATATTCTTTACTTTTCCTAGTATTTGCTCTATAATGAGCACCCGTTATCCATGTGGCCTCCTTCAGCTAAAGCCATACTTAAATTATTTTCTCTCCCCAAGTATACCCCAAACCTTTTCCCCCTCCCAAACTTTCCCATCAGCCCTCAGCCGTTTGTACCACTACTTCCTCCTCTATTAACATCCACATTTCCATTCCGAGATCGCAAATTAGTTGAGAACCCGCTCAACTCCCCTTTAACACTCGCACCAGTAATTGTCGCCCCTGGTAATTTCCATACTGACTGATTCCTTGCATGTTGAAGCCTGTCAGAGCTGGATGTCGACCCCCGGGTTAACCAGAGCTGGGAGTTCATCACTATTAATTTCTTTGAAGAGTCGGTTGAAAATCTCCATATTCTGGTCCAATTATGGTTCCAATCAATAAAGGAAATCGACCGATTCCGTACTTTCCCAACCATCTTTTTAGATCGTTTTAAACGATTATCAGAAAGCTGTGAATCTTCACATTAAGTGCATAAAAGTTCACTGCCTTGAGGGAATTCTTAGCCGCATAGTTATTTAAACCTACATGATGATGATAGTTTTCTTTTTTTTTTTTTAGTTACAAACCTGTAAATAGATTTGGATTTTACAACATTAGTTAAGTGTTGTTATTGACTTCCATTTCATATTAAGTGGAAATAAGTATAAATTTTGGGCTCTTTGTTAGAGAAAATTTAAAACCAATTTTAGCGGATGCAAATGCCAATCCCCATGTTTCTTTTTTTATATGTTGTATCATCCTTCAACATTTATCGTTTGAATTCCATCCAGTCAAAGTTTCCACACATCTCACTAAAACTGATTACTCTGGGGTGATTTTGTATCGCGACCTCTAAGACTTAGCCTTATAGAATGGCATATCACGATTTAATTATTTCTTAAATCAAAAAAAATGGTGAGTGTTTTACCACCTATTTACCGAATTTTTCTTTAACCCTTATTGACCTGAACGGCATAAAGCGAGAGCAAGCCTCTAAGACTTAGCCTAGTAAAAAAAAGAATATCACGATTTAATTATTTCTTTAATAATTAAAAAAAACTGGAGTGTGTTTTACCATCTATCTACCGAATTTTTCTTTAACCCTTGTCGGCCTGCAGGGCATGAAGCGAGAGCAAGTCCGCTGGAAGAAGTGTGTGGAGTTTGTCAATGATCGAGTCGGTATGGCCGTCGGCGCCATGTTTGTCAAGAACAACTTCAAGAAGGAAAGCCGCGATACGGTATTTTTTGTTCTATTATTTCATTTTTTTTTTTTTTTTGGCTTTGTTTAATAATTCTACATAGTCCCATTTATTTCACTCTCCATTTTTTTTCTCCAGTCCTAGTCCCACAGTTATGCTCTCTATCATTTTATTTTTATTCTCAAATATTTGGTATTCTTTCTTTCTCTTTCTCTCTCTCTCGTTTTTTTTCTCACTTTCTCTTTCTCTCTTTCTCTTCTCCCCTCTCCCTCTCTCTCTTCTCCCCTCTCCCTCTCTCTCTCTCTCTTCTCCCCCCTCTCTCTCTCTCTCTCTCTCTCTCTCTCTCTCTCTCTCTCTCTCTCTCTCTCTCTCTCTCTGTTTTTCTCTTTTCATTAATAAAGCAATATTTATGAATGAATCCTGAATAAGTTTGATAACTGCATGACCATCTTTGTTTACACGAGCCCACTTAATGCAAAAAAAAAAAAAAAATGAATGAAACGTTGCTTTGCTTGTTTTATATTCCTGGTTGTCCTCGTTCTAGCTGTGTTCTCTCCATCCATGCAGTAAAATCCATCTGTTTTGTATGTCCAGGCCTCCGAGATGATACACGATATAAGAGAGGCATTCAACGAGCTGTTGGAAGAAAACGAATGGATGGATGATAAGACAAGGGCGTTTGCGAAGGAGAAGGTAAGAGTTAAAGACTTCCATGACAAAACATTATGAGGTTTTTTTGTTTTGTTTTGTTTTTTGAGATCTGAGAAAAACTGAGGGGTTGTTTTATTTGGGGGGGGGGTTGTTTTTGTGTGTGGGGGGGGGGGGGGGTTGTTTTTTCAAATTCATTTAATAACTTTAAAATCTTTATTATGATCGTGATCAGCACATCCAGATTTTTATATAAAGATCACGAAGACGATCTCTGTTCACTTTTAAAAGAAACTTTACAACATTGAAGATCGATGAGGGTCTAAGTCGATGAATTGTGAAAAATTAAACAAAGGAGTAGGCGGAGGAAAAGAAGAAAGAGGAGGAGGGAGAGAACGGAAAAATCATGCATGATGAGAGAGAGAGAGAGAGGGAGAGAGAGAGAGAGAGAGAGAGAGAGAGAGAGAGAGAGAGAGAGAGAGAGAGAAGGATACAAAAGGGAGGGGAAGGTGTTAGAAAGTTATAACCATTCAGTTGCTCTGATAGCTCTGCTTCTCTTGCAGGCGAACTCTATGGACGAGAGGATTGGCTATCCAGATTTTATCACCGATCCTGCGCAGCTGGACGCTCACTACGCAGGGGTGAGAATTGTTTGATCTGCCTCCAGGTGGTCTGATTTAGCAGTTAAAAGCTTCAATTTGAGATCTGACTATTTGCTTTGAAAATGGGTTAACCTAGCTACCACCGAAGTCTTAAAGGCGGTCATTTTTTTTTTAATTTTTTAAAAGTACGTGTCAGCCCAATCTGTTATTTAACGTTGTAGGGAAAATGACTATGGGTCCAACTATGCTGTCAATTCTACACATTCAAGGGGTTTTTGGTTTGTTTCTTCTTGATAATATTAATTTGGCCATTAACGTGGGTTTTTTTTTTTCTTCAGGTTAATTTTACGACTGACCAGTTCTTCCAGAATATTCTTCGCCTGCAGAAGTTTGACAGTCACAGAATGATGGCCAAGTTGAGACAACCTATAGATCAGGATATGTGAGTTACATTCTTAAGGTCTTCCTGATAATCTCTGACAAATTCCTTGGTTGTCTGTTTACTTGTATGGCTGCCTGACTCTCTGACTGTCTGACTGTCTGTCTGTCTGTCTGTCTATCAATGCCTATACCTCTAGGTCCACCTGCCCGTCTTTTCCTGTCTGTTTTATTGGATTTGTCCGTCTTTCTGTGTCGGCCTACTATCTCTGTCTCCTTTTTAGATCCCTTCCTATTTTTCTGTCTGACCATTTATCTAATCATCTATATACCTGTCTATCCAACTATCTATCTTTTTTCTCCCTTTTCTCTCTCTCTTTCTCTCTCTCTCTTTCTTTCTCTCTCTCTCTCTCTCTCTCTCTCTCTCTCTCTCTCTCTCTCTCTCTCTTCCTCTCTCTCTCTTCTTTCTCCCTAAATGTTACATCTAAATGTGATTCCGCAAGTCGTCGTTCTGTTTGTTTCTTTTTTTTTCTTTTGGTTACACAGATTGATTTATATCTCGCTTTGTTTGCTTGCTCGAAAAGACACCATTTTTCCATATCTTTCGGTTTTATAGAAATATGAAATCGTGATCGAAATAGTTATTATTTGATATGCCCTGAGTGATTGCTTCTCCAACAAATCAATTGATTGTGTTTACTATCTGCTTCCGAATAATTTTTATAGTTCCATCGTAGTTAATAATAAACAAAGCGGGTGGATTCTGTGACGAAATGAAATAAACTTTTTTTCGTAAACCTTTAGAAATTTTTGTTGATTTCAATTTTTTCTGTTGTTGTTTTTTTTAATTTTGTTTAACAAATGTTAATATTGTTTCTCCCATTTTCCTTAGGTGGGACCAGGAGCCAGTCACAGTCAACGCTTTCTACAACCCCAACACGAACGATATCGGTAAGCTTTGTAAGTTATCGGCCTGTTCTGAAACAGGGTGAGGAGCAAAGCCTAGGCCTTCTCATTCCTTGTCTATGTCCCTCCATCTTATCCTCGTGTATATCTGTTTGATTGTTGTTTCTGCAGTTTGTTGCTGATGTTGTTGTTGCTATTTTGTTGTTGTTGTTGTTTTTTGTTTTTGTTGTTGTTGTTGTTGTTGTTGTTGTTGTCGTCGTTATTGTTGTTGTTTTTGTTGGTTTTTTTTTTTTAGGGGGGGGGGGGTTGTTGTCTTTGTTTTTTGTTTTGTTTTGTTGTTTTTTGGAAGGGGGGGTAATTTTTTGTGGTTTATTTTTTGTGGGGAAAGGGGCGCTCATGCCTGTAACAATATTTGGTTTAACACTTTTGTAATTTACCAACAGCAGCATGAAAAAAAAAGGGTTATTATCGGAAATATTTTTATTTGCACCAATTCCTCACCGCTTCTCTCACTGAAAGTTCCATGAGCGTGACTATGAGGTTCTCAAGGTTTTTTGTTGTTGTTGTTGTTGTTGTTGTTGTTGTTGTTGTTGTTGTTGTTGTTGTTGTTGTTGTTGTTGTTGTTGTTGTTGTTGTTGTTGTTGTTGTTGTTAATTTTTTAATTTTATGAGATGTTTGTTGAGAGCTCGTAAACGTTATTGTGGATCAACCTTTTGAATTTATTCCTGTGGGTGATAGAGAAAGTTTCCATTTTTCCCTAGATTTATTGGCGCAAATCTGACCCTGATGATTTTTAATTATTTCCAGCTATTGGAAGGTGCTTTGATGTTTCCAATCTTTATCGTCCAATATAAGCTAGTGTTCAAGTATTTTTTGGTGTTGTTTTTGGGGGTCTTTTTGTTTTGTTTTGTTACTTTTGCACCGGGCACGTTTCTTGCTCGTAGATTCTGTCTGTGCCCCATAAACTATCAGCTCATATTTTTCGTCGAAACATTCTGAACGCTCTTGAATGATTTCGACCAGATGCTTTTGCCTTTATTGCTGAATTAGTATCGCTCAGGAAAAAACGTTTGATCCTCTTCTGTTGCTGTTGACCATGTTGTGCAGCATAAATGCCAGAGAGCATGTCAATTCATCTTAAGTTTATTTTATGATCCCTTCAACGATTTTGGTTGCAAACAAAACGTGGCTCAACAGGAACGAAAAAAAAATTAAATAAATGGTTTGTTTCCACAGTGCTTCCTGCTGGAATCCTTCAACCTCTGTTCTACAGTGCCAGTTTTCCAAAGTAAGTGTCAGATCTGAAGAATTGGGGTCACTCAATACCAACCAATCGTCAAAGAAATTTGATACATAGTTTTGTTTTGTGTCTCTTTAAACTTGAAGTTTTTCCTGGTTTTAAGTTTAAATGTCAAAGTTGTCACTGACTTTTTGTGAAAGAAAGTTATTTTCATTTCTAAATATCAGGGGAAAAAATTTTAAAGTTTATTCCTCATATAAAATTTAGAAACGAGAATGATGTCTTGGTACTGGCTCGAATGTATTGACCAAATTTCCTTAAAAGATTTCAATTACGTAAATTTTACGTGCTAGGAGAAAGTGTTATGCCACCATGTAGCAGAAAACTTGAACGTGAATTGTATTGTATCATATGTACATTTTTAAATGGGTTATTTTTATTTTCCATAGAGAGCCATTCAGGATCTATTTTAATCGAGATAGATTATAAAAACGATTCGTCTTTATCAATTTTTTTTTCACTCCAGGTCACTCAACTATGGAGGTATTGGTGTCGTCATTGGACATGAGATTACTCATGGTTTTGATGATAAAGGTTAGTTGATTGTATCTACACATACACCTGAATCCCGTTTCCTCTCCCCTGCCCCCCACACACACACCCACCACCTTTTTTTCCTTCCCGGTTCCTTTCAAAGATCCACCCCTTTCTATAATTATCTTTCAAAGGGAGTTAGTTTTTTTTCATCTTTAAAAATGTTATGCCTTTTGTTGAGTGATGAAAGAACTCAGCAACGAGTTTAAAATAATGATAAGCTATAGCTGATAGTAGCCTGGCAAAAATCGACAACAGAGTTGGCAGTGGTTTTTATACATTGAGGAAAGTGCCTCTGGATTTTCCAGAACGATTGTCTGGTTAAGGCCGCACATAAAATAAATAATTTACAGAAGTATTACAATTGAGAAAGTTTCATAATATGAATTTGTCATTCGGGACTGTTACACAAAAAAGGCAAAATTAAATTCTATACTTGATCTCGAAAGATTTTACGAATTCCTTTTGAAGTTTGGATTTTAATCTGTACGCCTTAATAAAAAGGGAGATAATTCATCATTATAGTCATCATCGCGTAAGAAAGTGGGTCCGTGGGCGCGATTTTGCCTTATCAGTAGCTTTCAACCTATGATAAGACATTCATGAATATGAGCCAAATATTCTTGGATGGAAGACATATATCTCAAGACAGATCCTTTGCACCCTTTTAGCTGAAACTGTTCTCTCCCCCTTACCTTCCAGGACGTCAGTATGACAAGGATGGTAACATTAAGCAGTGGTGGGATAACCAGACAAGCGAGGCATTCTGCAACAGAGCCCAGTGTATGATTGATCAGTACTCAGGGTTTAAGCTGGAGCAGATCGATCAATACGTGAGTACCATCAAACAAAATAGAGTAATTTTGTTCTTCATTTTTTTTTTTCATTAGTGATAGGTTTTCTGGTCTCATTTATTTAAAAAAACAAGTATGCCTTTTTTTTTTTTCAAATGCAGTTTTTTTTGTTTTGTTTTTTTTTTTTTTAGGGGGGGGGGGGTGGTTGAGTTCTTTTTTAAAAATCCACCTCTGCAAATTTAGCTCATAAAAAGACATGAGGCCAATTTATATGAATGTAAGAATTGAGCAAATTGGAACTCAACGCATAGTAGCAGTTGCACAACATCAGCTGAGGCAAAGTTTCTGCTCTGTTTTGTGCATTATTATATCATGTAAACTTGGGCGTATGAGGATGTTATGTGAACATTATTATTTAAATGTATGTTTGCAAATGTAAATTTGTACCTGATCTGCAGGTACACTAGAAATATAGATAAAGTTCACACCTGTGCTATTAAACTCAAGTTATATTCGTAATATATTCTATTCCTGTAGGTGTCATGACATTTTTTGGGGGGTGTTTTTTGGCACGTCAAACAGTGGGACACATATTTTTTGGTCCCTTAAACATAATTTTTAATCCTAACAGTACTTAAAGTAATGTTGATAGGTAGTATTTTTTTCAAATAGGTTAATTAAATTTCTCACATCGTCTCTCATTTTTAATCCCTGCCAGATGAATGGCAAGATGACACAAGGGGAGAACATCGCGGACAATGGAGGACTGAAACAGGCATACAGGGTGAGCTGCTCTTTGATGGATCCAGTTTCAATAGATTTGATTTCAGTAATTTATTTCAACAAAAATATATTTCAAAGTAGGACCTTTATAATTTTATGCTTTTCCTTATTACTGAAACATAATGAGAGTTTGTATTTCGGAAGAAAATTAGGAAAATTTTATTTATTCCTAATGAATAGAACGGTCTGAAAATTCTAAGTTTAAGGATGGCTACAGAGTTTAATAAAACTTTATTCTACACACTTAAATAATTACTAAATTGTGTATTTTTTTAAAAGTATTTCAAAATATACCAGACAAGATAAAGCTTTTGAATATGAATTGATTTTCTGATTTTTTTTTAGCCTACGTTAGGCAGTTGTTGTGTATCCCCAAACTAAGTCAATGAAATCTCATTATATTTTCTCATGAAAAACCTTCTGTATCCCTACAAAAAAAAAACAGAACCAAAGAAGTAACGCTACTCAATAGTGGTTGCATTGCTACCGTTTCACATCTGGATCATTATCATTATCATGATAGTAGACATTCTCATCTATATATTAGTTATTGATATTGTAATATTTTCTTTCTTTTAGGCCTATCGCAAATGGGTGCAGAAGAATGGAGAAGAGCAGGATTTACCAGGTATTGGCTTAAACCACAACCAACTCTTCTTCCTGAACTATGCTCAGGTATGCAACGCCACCATTCATTAACATTAAAAACTTTTTTTAACGGTTCATCTTTTGTTGAGAACAGTTATACAAGTAAAAGATGAATTGCCTTAAGGAGGATGTTGACATTGCCGGCTCGTAATAAAACATTCCGAAATATCTCTGTGGAGATCTACATGAATCTATCATCGAAACTTATTAGACCTCAGAAACTTTCATGGAAGATTTCTTAAAAAACAACCGGATGCAATTTATCTTAATCAGACTTATGTTTACTATTTCTGGACTGCACTTCTTAAGGACACAAAAAGACAACTCCAGAGAAACAGAACTTCTACAGGATTAAACGAGGGAAAAAAATTAGAAAGCTAGAAAAGTTTCAGTTCTCCTAGTTCTTTGATCAATTTTATATCCTTACATTTCTCAAGGCCTCTTTATGGAGACAATTTCTGCTCTGTGCGGTTAAGCAGCCGTAATCAAGGAAGATCTCATCAGTTCACGATGGTAGATTTAGTTCATGAAGAAAACAACATATTTTTGTTTTTAAATATGCAATTGTAAAGATCTGGATTTTTAGTTGGAATGAGCAACTGACACCACGTGTAATGATTATTTTTATGGGGTTTTTTTAATTCAGCATTGTCGCAAGTTCAGTTATAGACTTGCCATTATGGATCTTTCTCATTTCATTACTAATCTTTAGGGGAAAAAAAATAAAAAGCATGTTTTATCCAGCATTAAATTTTCACCAGCTACCACTTTTCCATGAAGTAAAATTGGTCAAGTATATGAACAAATATGAAATGATAATAAAAAGTTAGTAAATCAAATAAAAAAAGGTATAGTCCTGTCTTCTGTGAAGGAAAAAAAACATTTTATTATTCTTATTGTTTTTAAAAGAAATTAGTAATTCATTCTGTTTTACTCTATATTCACCGATCTGAAAGATGCTAATGCTATCTTAAAATTAGCCCATATGTGTGTGTGTGTGTGTGTGTGTATATATATATATATATATATATATATATATATATAGATAGATATAGATATAGATAGATAGATAGATAGATATAGATATAGACGATCTTACCTTAAATTCTCTTCATACTACACTGGTGTTTCAAGCGGAGGACAAAGGTTTCACCTGTCCTCCGCTCTCTTCGGGTATGACTGAGGTGTGTTCGGTTGCCGTTCCGACCTTGTGTTGTTTTTTTTTTTCGTTTCCGGGCCACTGATAGTTTTGTAGTAAATGTTTCTTTCTGTGGAAGCATGATGAAAATATTTCCCTTCTTTTGTTGAGGCTTGGTTTTGTTTTTAGAATGAAATATTTCTCTGCTATGCAAAGGTTGCATCTGTTTGTTGCTGCTGAGTATGGCTGCGCTCTTTCGATTACATCTCATGATAAGTGGTATTCGGTTTTTGATCCCTAAAGTTTCCATATGAATTCACTTAAAGTTGTGGCTGATTTTTTTGTGGTTAAGTCTAAAGCTCGATGTATGCTGATTGTATCTGGTTTTGAACTCATTTTCTGTTATTCCTGTGTAAGTGTCTTGTTTTTTCGAGGGTTTCTGTTCCACAGTTGCCTTGTGCGTGTATATATATATATATATATATATATATATATATATATATATATATATATATATAATTTAAAGAAAAAGGAAAAATCGGATTGACTATCTTTTTTTAAAGGGATTATAATTGTTGGAATTTTTTTTCCATTTGATATAGATTTGGTGCGGCAAAATGAGAGATGAGGAGGCCTTGCGGAAGATTCGTATCTCTGCTCACAGTCTGGGCCCTATCAGGGTATTTGGCCCGCTCTCCAACTCAAAAGAGTTCTCTGAAGCTTACAGCTGTGCTCTCGGCTCCCGGATGAACCCCCAACATAAGTGTGCCGTGTGGTGATAGCCTCCTATTGCCTTTCTGCCATTTGTCAGGCCCGTCATGGCTTGAAGGCTTTTCAGCGTAATGGACAGGAGGTGGAGTGGAGGCCTTTGTTAACTTTGACATTTTTTAATCTCTATAAACTGAGCTTTTAAATTAACATTCTTTTACCATGGCATTTTTAGAACCATGGTCGAAGGAGTTCGAACTCACAATATCTGTTGTCTCAAGTACATGCTCTAACTACTGGCACAAAACAAGATATACAATTTAGAAGATTGTATACAATCTTGTAGCCCGACGACTCAAGTAATTTTCCGTTATTTTTTTTTTTCATTTTTTTTAATTGAATTCAAATCACTCTCTGCCCATATTTTCTGTGGTTCATACTATGATGGTTTTGTTATTGTTGTTTCGTGCTTAATTTAAATATTAATACTTCTATAAGAATAAAGACAACACATGAAGTATTGCACAAGTATTGATGTTAATGTAAAAAGTAGATTTTGTTACTCTCTTGATTTACAAAATTTTATTTTATAATAGAAAAAGATCCAACATCCTTTGAACAGTGCGATATTTACACCATATTCATACTGTTATGTTAACTTTCCCAGAAGGGAATGAGATTCGACGAGTTAGAGTTAAAAGTATGTCAAATCAGTATTTTTGTAATGAATTTTGTCCAAACTATAACTTGTCTACACACCAAAAAACATTCTCTTGTACCACTCTCTCAGAGGATGTCAATCTTTTTTTTTTTTTTTTTTTGTCGTTGTTTTGGTTTTGGTTTTGGGTTTTTAGGAGGGCTTTTTTTTTTCAAACTGACCCTCTGCATATTGGTGTTCTTTTTTTTTTATTTTGAACTGATTTCATTTTGTTTATTCTTTCTTTTCCCTATAATCAAGTTTAGCATTGCACTGATCTTAAATCTTTTACAAGCTTGCTTAATTTATTTTTTTTTTCATACCAAGGTTCAAAAAGTTGACCTTTAATCTTTTTAATTATAATCTCTTTCTCAGTATCTGGGCCAAAAAGTTTTGTTTGCAAATCAAATTGATATTACACTGGAAGATAGCCAAACCTTTGGGCTTCTAAATACAATTCTTATTGTCAATTGACAACATGGCGCTAGCTTCGAAGGATGTTGTATTAGTTATTATCAGTATAACATTTATATAAAATTGCATTGTAATTATCATATTCTTGTCACTTTAAAGACTGTGTCATTGTGGTAAAGAAAAACACATCATCTTTTTCATGCTGTGTATTAATTTGTAACATTTTTTATCCATTTTATTCTAATGCTTTATGGGGGGGGGGGGGGAGTCTTGATAGAACAAATAAATCCATTACCTTTAGAAAGTTTTGTTCATGTTATTATGTTGATCAAGCACATTTAGTCAGCAATATACTGGAATAGTGAGATTCAAACAATTAAAATCTCTCTTAACAGTTTACATGTTTCATTTTGATTAATGTGCAGAGTGTCATAATTGGCTTTATTACACACTATCTAAAAGGTTTGCAGAGCCAATACATAATATTATTTAAAAAAATATAAAACAAAGAAGGAGATGGATTTAATGTACACGTGTAGATTTTTTTTAAATCTTGAGTGTATTTTTCTTTTAGATAAATACTTATTATTGAAACTTTGTTGTGAGAAACAAACATTACTTTATCTTATTTGCTTGCTGTAAAAAAATAAAATGTTTTTCTCCCTACTACAGTGCTTAAAGTAAATAATGTTGATAATGCCAAATCACTACGTAACTTGTTTTTTTATTAAATCAAAGAATAATAACTTTACAAAGTTATGTAAAGAATAAATTGTGCTTATTGCTAAAGGATAAATTTTGCTTCTCAATTTTTATCATTTGTAAGGTTAATCTTATTAACAAAAGATTTCAACATAATGCTATCATTTAATTTTCTATATACATACATCTTAAAGGCATCTTTCACGTTTCTTTGTCTTCACGTCTTGATAAAACAGGATCCTCATAAAATAAAATCATTATGTCAATATATTACTTTGATAGATTTTGTAAATCACTCTTTTATTTTCAACATGTAGATTTATATTGTCTGGAAATAAAAACTTAACTAGTTACCTGTTCTTTTGTCTCTGCCTTTCACACTCTTTAATGCTCTCTCTCTCTCTCTCTCTCTCTCTCTCTCTCTCTCTCTCTCTCTCTCTCTCTCTCTCTCTCTCTCTCTCTCTCTCTCTCTCTCTCTCTCTCTCTCTCTCTCTCTCTCTCTCTCTCTCTCTCTCTCTCTCTCTCTCTCTCTCTCTCTCTCTCTCTCTCTCCCCACCCCCTCCAGTCTTTTGTCTTCAATTATTTCCATTTTCCGCATTCATTTTATTAATTTCTGTATTATCTTCTCTAACAAACTTTGCTCTTTTTTCATACTTTCACAGTACAAAGACCTACATGTATATAGTAAAACACAATTTTTTTTTATCCTGCAAAACACCTGCACATGCATATATCTTTAGAATTCCTATTTTTCTTCAAGATTAGTTATCTATGCCAATTTCAAAGATATATTTACAATATCTTTCGACATTCAAAGAGAATACCAACAAAATTTCTTAGGCTTAAGTGAGGACAAATGTATCTTATAAAATAATACAGATAATTTATTACTTTATGCGCTGTCATTATAATGAAGGAGCATACAAATCATTTAAGTACAAATGTTCTCTTATTATGAATATTTATAACCGCATTGCGCAGAGGTCTTCAAACAGCATAAGGCTTGATTCTAAAATATAAAGGAAAAAGGTCTTTAGTATACACCAGTGGGTTATATACACTAGATATTTTTTTTTTCAATTTCATTTTTACTTATAAAAATATAAAAAATTGCATAAAATAAAAGCGAAAGAAATGATATTCATGCGCGCATTAAGGCAATAATTGTGTCATTTATTATGAAAAGCTTGTGCAAGGTTCTTATGGAAATTACGCGATTGTTTAACTTCTCAGTCATTGCTCCCACATGTGCTTAGAATAAAAGAAATTTTAGTGGCCTATTCAGGTTTAATCTATGTGAATTTATTCCTAATAATAACATTAAAGAAGGACCCTCATGGGATTTGTCTAACATTGAGTCAAAAGTTTCCTCAAGTATTGATTTGCTTAAGCAGCGCACTATTTTTTTTTTTTCGAATATTTCCACCAAAAAAAAATATATGAAATTTGATATTGAAATTGAATAATTTTTGTGAAATGTAAATACTGTGAGATTTCTAGAAAGACCTGTTTGTGCCGCTTGTTTCAAATTTTTTTTTACCTTTTTCTTATATTTTTTTTATGTTTATAATGTAACAATTCTAAAATATTGTCTGTATGATTATTCAATAAAAGTGTTACATATGACTTTCTTTTATCCTTATTTATCAATGTAACTTGATTATATTATCATGTATTTACATTTTATACTGGACGTTGTATTTTCTACAAAAAGACAATTACAGACCGAATGAGCATGGCACTTGCAATTTTTTTTCTTTACTTGAACCGTTGAGGTAAAACATTTTTTTTCCAACTTTAAACATTTACATGTATCTTTCTGAAGATTGAATAAAGACAAATTGTTGTATAAAACGATTTAGCTTTTCATGGGCAGAAGAGGAGAGGATAGAAGTCATTGTCATTTCTTTGTTCAGTTCTCAATTATCTTTTTCTCTATTCTCATTCAGAGAAATACCGCCTTTTTAAAAACAAAACGTACAATATCTTACTCTGTTTTCATGGGCTGGGTTTTGTTCTTTGGGTGTCAATTATGAGTTGTATTCAGTGTATCATATACTTATTTATTGATAGCATCAAACCAAAGCGGATGTAAACGGGTAGATGAATACGAATACACTTGACTGCCTCAAGCTCTAATTTATGATTACTTTTAGGTCTAAATTCTTATGTACATAATATTATAGGCTTAGAAGGAACTTTCTGAAAACAGCTTTAAAGGCAATTTAATGTAGAAAGTCTTTCAAGTTGTATTAAGCTTTATGAAAAAGTTACTTCTATTTCTATTTAATAGAACTTTTGTTATAATATTTGAAATTGACTTAAAAAATTAGTCATGGTGTCATAATGTTCCTCTCAAGAAATTCATTCTTTTTAAAAAGAGACAACATCAGCAATATTTTTGTCATGCTTCATTTTTTTTCCCAGGATAAAGACTCTATAATAAGAAATTTCGGGATGTTTAAATAATCAACAGATACTACTTGCTGGAAAATTTAATGGAAAGAAGATTGCTTTTAAAAACAGTGACTAAGCATTGATTTCCTTTCTTTTCCCTCCTTTCAAAAGAAAACAGAATCATGATTGAAAACTATCATCATAAAAAGTGTAGAAAAGTCTTTTATTTAATTTTTTTTTTTGCACATTCTAATCGACTACTATTGTTTAAGAAAAAATGTATCTTTAGTCTGTTAAAAACATTCACGTTACATAATTATGCTCTCTGAACAGATGGAATAAAAGATTGGTTGTAAAAAAAATTGTCATATATTTCAAATGTTTCATTGATTTTCTTCTTGTGTGGTTGTTATTGGCAGTGATATCATTTCCAGGCACATTTTTTTTTTATTTTATTTGTGTAACCATTTACATATTATGTCTTTAATGTTGTTCTCCTCTCCGATCAAAAACTTTTATTTGAAACTATACATTTACCTTAATTGATTTAAAAGAAAAAAAAGTACAATTTAAAGAAAATCAAGGAACCAAAGTGGAAGGTTCATCAATCAAGTTTTTAGCTCAGAATTTAGATCCAGGCAAGAGTCTTAGACTCAAGTTACTTTAGAGTCATGTCCGAGTTTAACATTTCCTTTAAAAATTCATTTGTACAGTTTTTTGGGGGGTTATACATGTTAAAGTGTATGGCTGGATACATACAAATTTCTTTCCTCAGTTGAAATTTAATATCCAGGCTAAGATAATACTGTGTTCACAAATTTGGCATTTTTTAGGCAATCAACATTTTGAACATAATTATTTCAAACTAGAGCCAATAAATTATTTGATTTTTTTTTCTCAAATGATATTCAAAGAAAAAAAGTTCCTGATATGAGAGGGCTAAAGTTGCAAAATTTTTCAAAGCTATCATGAAATTATTATGGAACTAGTGTAAGATTCCGTCTCCTTCTACCTATAGATTTTAATTAGAAGGTAAGGAACATCTATGATTAATATTTTTCAGCATCCTATCAATGTAGGTAAAATCATGTGGATATGGTGTTGGCTGTAAAGTCGAATTTAATATATTTTTTTGAAACTGAACAAGAATCTCTAATTTGTTTTAAGTCAAAGGAAATCTCAAAATACACGCTATCCCCAATAAATTTGAAACAACTTAAACACTATCACACAAGATGTTGATATAATTTGTATATTTATTCAATATAAGGCAATTAACAATGTAGTGCATTACTTTTATCTTTATCTAAGGATCCAAACATTCAATTTATCCAACTTAATACAATTTAGCATGAAATAATGCATATTGCATATAACAAATAAATGCATGTTATCATCAATCGGATGGATACCGTTGAGGTCTTAAACCTTAAATAAAAAAATAGAAATTGAACGTAACATAAAAACCAAGTCTATGACAACTTACAGCATGTTATTTTTATACAGCTCCCAGTAAAGAGTTCCAACAAATCAACATAGTTTGGATTTGAGAAACTCAATAAATGAGTCGCTCTCTTTTGTTTTCTCTAAAACAAAAAAAAAGGAATATTAAAAGTAGAACTTTCATGAGTGCAATTCTATGAATCTACTTTTCATTTTTAAACTTCTCTTAGATCTCATTTTGGAAAAGTTTAAGGTAAATCAACTTTACCCAACTCATCTCTTCAAGATGTAAGCCTATTCCATATTTTTACACATTTTTAAACATGTCTATTATTTACCGTTACACACCACAGCTGCCAATCATGTTATCACATTTTACTGATCCCCTACCGTAGCAATTCAAGCGTACCCTTATAGAGTTAAGATTTCCACACCAAATTTCATTGAGTGCAGTCATGTCGGTTGACGATAGCTTTTTCACTTGATTTGTAGAAAATATTTTTAAGAATAAAGATCAAACATCCAGCTATCGCTTTGCTTAATGTACAATTTTACAAAGGAGAGTAAATATCTTATAACTCTGTATCGCTTACTTAATCAAACCTTTATGAGGTATACAGTGGAAATCTCATAATTCAAATTGCATGGGAACAGATTAAATCTTCGAATTACAAAAATGGGTATAACAGACTCTAAGACTCAATGAGTGAGTGTGTACTGAGCCTGCAACGAGCAACCCTCCCCTTCCCCAGTCCCATGTTGCTATCAGTATCAGTACAGATTTGCTACTGGCACTTAATTGTTAATGCATCTACTCCCTTCTTGATTTGTTAGCACACTGATCAGCCTTTCTTGGGCAGTGATTGGCATTGCTTGTTGCTTGAGAGATGCATGTAGCACTTTTGTGATGCCTTATGAGGTGGTATCGACTTTGAATTAAGAGAATCAAATCAGAAATACTTCGAAATACAAGTCCGATTCTAACAAAGCCAAAGAGGGAAAAAACCTATAGTCTTGCAAAATTCGGTTTATGAGAAATTCGAATAATCAGACTTCGGTTTTTCAGGTTTCCACTGTAGTAGCTTAACTGTATGTTAGCTACCGTTATGGTCGACATATGACAACCCAAGCTGTTGGAACAGTCCTCAGACAGTTTCAATTTCAGTGGACAATGCTGAAGATGCCTGAGAATATAAAATACATATTTAGATATATACTAACAAGAGATGAAAAAATTCAGAGTGTCTAACGATCTTCAAAGCATGTTTTCATAAGAAGACTAATCAAGTTTAGTGGATGATTTTGTGCAAGATACCAAGATACTGAACATAGAGAATTTAAACCTGCCTGATTGTGAAAAGAGAAAAAACTATTTAGAGAAGGAAGAGGAGATGAGACAGTATAAGTTCCACAGAACTAGGATGTGTAATGCCGTAGATCAAGTTGTAAGGGGGAAAATCCTTTGATTCAGCCCCAAAGTAGTTTGTAAGAGTTGCTAAAAATTCACTTTTCTACGCCAATGCCACTGAAATAAGTGACATGTATCAAGACTGTCCGGATCAATAAAGTTGGAACAGCAGAAGAAAAAAAATTCTTCAGCAAACTATTTCTTTTTCGCCTTGCCGCGGTTCTGGCCTGGGGCAGATGGTCCAAAGCTGACCAACTTGTTACTGTTCGCACCAGACAGTTTGGGCTTCTTGGCCTGAAGTGAGGAGGAAAAAAAATTTGGTGGTAAATGCAGTCCATGCTTGTCAATCCCTGTAAGAGGATTCAATGAATTTTAAAAAAAAATAAGAAAATAAAAATCTGCTGACAGAAAGAGAGAGAGAGAGAGATATATATATATATATACAGACACAAAGAAGAGGACAGAGACAGGCAGACAGTCACTGGGACAGATAGGCAAAGATAGGGAGTCATACATATGAAAAAAATATATACTGAAACAGCCAAAAAGCTTTCCAATAAATAAAAACCCCAAATGTATCTTCAAAGTGAAGATAAAATGTATCATCAGTGTGACTGGAAAATTAAAATAGCAAAATTGAATAGTTTTTTGTTGTTGTTTTTTCACAGAAATGAGAAAGCTGTGAAAGAAAAAGTTTTAACTTAAGAAAAACAATCCTATTCCAACTAATACATGGGAGCGGAAATATTCATCAAAATTACCTTATTTTTGTCTTTTCCTGTTCGGGATGGTAAGGAAGGGTTGTAGATATCAGAGTTTTTCTTCTCCTTTTTCTCTGAAAAAAAAACGCCAGAAATAGAATAAGCAAGATATTATTTATCAAATAAAATCACACACCCAGTCTAAATGTGTCGGATGTCAGAAAACTGAGTTGGGAAAAAAAAATCATTAAAAAGAAATCATTCTCCGGTTCCCTTCAATTTCCAAGCCATCAAAATATTTTTTATTGCATAGTAAAATAGCAACAATTGATTAATTTGGACAAGTTTATGTCATATGAGTAAAATATGCTAGAAAAACTTGACAAACTGCTACCTTTATGTGTCAAAGCAATTTTGCAAAATTACCTTTCTAGGTACAAAAAATAAAATTCAAAGTTTAAAGCATAAGCAGATATGAAACGAGCTACAAACTTTTTTCAAAAGCCTGTCCTGCTGCTGAGTAATCAAATTCTGAGAAGTTCTCCTCCACCTCTTCCATTGTCAACTTTTTATTTTTCTTTCCTTTCTTCTTTTTTTCTCTGATTAGCTGTGTTTGGACGTCTGACGGTGCTGTGCTTCGAAAGTCTGACTTAATAGCGGTGGCTGTTGGAGCAGAAGTTAATGTTGATGATAACGATGATGATGCAGGCAACAAAGATGAAGAAGAGTTGCTGTTGTTTTTATCTCCGGTTTGCTCCAGAGCCTCAGGGCCCACTGAAGATGTTTCTGACTCCTCATTTTGTCTTTCATTTTGCTTCTTTTGCTTTTCCTTCAAGGCCTTTTTCTTCTTCTTTTTCTTGATGTTTACCTAGAAGCAAACAAATAATCAATTAATTTGGTAGCAAAACAACAAAACAATAATTTTTTAATCTAAAAGCTACGCTCAATCTTGCTTTCAATGCATCGCTGTATATGTTTTACAGCTTCATAAACAGTCAGATTGATAAAAGTGCTTCCTAAGTCATTTAATTTTATTAATATTTATTTATGCCGATAAATCTAAAGATTCAAGCAAACTGCATCTTTGTTACATTCCGGTAAAAATGATCAGTTGACAGATGTTTTTCAGGTTTATGTGTGGTTAGAAAATATGTGCAAATGAGAGAGAAAATTTTGGTAGAATACATGTAATTCTGAAATTTCATGTTCTGAGATATTTCATTCAAAGTAAAAATTAATGGCACATAAAATAAAGGCTTTAACTGTAAAAAAAAGTTAAGGCAAGTAAGCAGAAAAAGAAAAGAAGGGACCAACAGTTTTAATTTTCACTTTTTATATTTCAAGCTTTGCATGGTTCTCAACATATTTTTGCAGTTCTGTTTGGATTAGAAAATTTCGCAATACAAACTGTTATTTCAAGATATATCTTGCCTCAAAAAATAAAGAATAGGTTGATCGACTGCACTAAGACTGTTAAGACAAATTAATATTGTTTCTGTCTAAATTCATCATAAACAAACTTAAAAAGGTTGAATTTGTAAATCGTGTGTTTTTGTAACAAGTTCCCTCTGAAGCCTCAATGACTGTACCTAAGGTACTTTGATTATTGTTTTGTGTGAAGAAATCTACATCAAGAATTATTTCCCCAAATGCTTCAAATATCTGATAGCTCTGAAATCTATAGATAAATGACCAAAATATTTTGGATAAGCTTTCAACCCTAGACTCAAAAAAGACAAACGGAAGAATTTTCCAGGCTAAGCAAAAAAAAAAATCTAGAAATACTTTTGGCCTGAATTAAAAAAAAGGCATGGTCTATTGTAATATTATGGTGGAAGAGTGGAATGAAACATTACTGTGTTTTACTTAGAAAGGGATAAACGATTTCACAAACAATCATCCATTGGAAAGCTATGCAAAAGAGAAAACGGGACATTCCACAAAACATTTCAAGAAACTCAGTGAAAGACTGTGGAATATTCACAGGTCGACTTACAGAGATTGATCCATGAGTGCTAAAGTTGGAGTGGATTTTGTCACTGGAGTTAAGATTAGTAGAAGTTAAGTAAGCTGTCCTGGTACCATTATAGATGGTTAAATGTTGGAAACAACGCTAGGAAGAGACATTCGTGTAAGCCTTCCTAAGACTAGGATAACAAAATTATACCTGAACATGTCCGAACATTATCCTGCTTTCCCTATCACATTTCTTATCACTCAGAAAACAAGAATGCTGTTGATTTTTCTGCACAACCAGATTTAACTTATTGCTTTACAAGACTTGATTGTTTTCAAGAGTGAACATCAAACTAGACATGGGGAAAAAATGGAAAATTCAACGCATAATGCATAGATTTTTTTTTCCTCATAAGTTCACAATTATTGCCTACAGTTTTTTTTTTTTGTTTTTTTTTTTGCAAATAATTAGATCAACTTCAATCATCCTCGGTGTGACACATTGATAAGAACATAAAACTTAATGGAAATTTAGTGGCAGCAGACAAAAACTTACACATAGTATAGCCAAAGTAACTATAATAGATCAGTAAAATTGTTCATTAATTAGTAGCCAAATTTCTTGTTACCTTAGCCTGAACAACATGGCACCAGAATACCTAACTGGCATGTTAAGAGTTTACAAACCCTCACGGTCATTATGATCTGCTAACGACCGAACAATTCTTGTCAAACCACATAAAAACTATGTTGCCTACGGCAAGTGATCATTTTCTTATGTAGCACCAACCATGTGGAATCGGCTCCCCAGATATATCAGAGAGTCTGATTCCATAGAGACCTTTAAAAGGCAGCTTAAACACCATTTATTCACCACAACGTATTCCCGGCAGTAGATGATGTTTTACTTGTATCATATTCTTAAGCAAATGTATGTAATGCATGTTATTTTTTATATAATATGTATGTTATTCTTTATGCTATGTACGTCATTCTATATGTTATATATGTATGTTCAGGCCTTCTAGCCTGCTTTTATCTTATTCTTTTTCTTGTAAAGCGCATAGAGCATTTTAATCATTTGGATATGCGCTATATAAATGCACTTTATTATTATTATTATTATTATTATTATTATTATTCTTGATTTTGAGACATTAAAGAGATTCTGGTAACTTATTACGATACAAATCAAATTTTTACAGTCACCAAAAAATCCTATCATAAGGCCTTACAAGACATTTCAAAACATGGTACATACCTCTTCCCTCAGTGACTTTATTTTTCTTTCTAAAGAATCTTCAAGCTTACTGCCAGCACCACTCTGAGGCACACTGAATAGGCTTCGGGCAGAAGTTCCAGTGGCTGGAACTTTTGGGACTGCAAAGATGCTAACAGCAGATGATGATGATGATGATGACGATGATGACAATGTTGAGTCTGTTGTGACCTTGGATCGTTTAGAAGGTGGAACTGGAGATCACCAAGAAAAATTAGATCTCAAAAACAACCAGTCAATAGTCTAATGCTTGTCCCATGGATCAACTTTAGGTAAGCGTCTGAGAATGACACTTTGACAAACAACCAATATAAAGTACTTATTTTAACAGGCAGTATAGTTCTATGATATATATAAATACATAAAGGATAATTACTGCTTAGATCCACTGGTAGAATTCATTCCACACTGCCCTATAGAGCACATTGAGATATCTTTTTCAAGACATCTAGTATCTTTTCTTTTCTACAATACTAAATTAGAAAACAAAAGTGTTTAGTGCTTAAAATCAATGCTGCGCATTTTAAAATAGTAAAAGGCAAGCAGGATATTTTTTTTTAAATATTGACTGAAACTTGTGAAAGGCCAAAATCTCATTTTAAGTTCAGGATGAAAATAGGAATCAAGAACCCATCTATACGTGTCTTAGGCAGACTTTTAATCCATGACTGAAGATTGTTGAGAAATAAAAAATAAAAATCCAACCTACCATATGAAGGTTCAAAGCTATCAAGATTAACAGAATTTGTTTCAGCTTTTCTCTTCTTTGGATCCATGCTTGTAGATGATTTCACACTGGCCACGTTGGAAGCTTTCAAAGTCCACATATCTGAAGCTTGTGGCTGTTTATACATTTGAATAAAAAAAATTATTCAAAATTATAGTATGATAGATAGTGACTTTTGATCCAAGTTTTCCTGCAGTTTATTCACATAAATGCATTTGATATCAAATTTATGTCTTTGGACAAATTTGTGCACATATATATGTATACTTTGTAGAACAGACATGCATTCATACAATAATTTAAATCAGATTGGGAAGAAAACAATGAGGTAACAGTATATCATGGATCATATCTATACCTAATATAAATACAGTAGAATCACTTTAAACCGAAATTTTGGGGCCCTTTGAATTCATTTCGGTGTAAAAGCATTTTGGTTTAAAGCTAGTTTTGTTTTCGGTCATCTTTCGGGGAAGTAACCGCTATTTCTGTTGCCTTGCCAATAATAACTGGGCCTGAAAATGGAACATGCATTGCCCTGGCTTGTCGAAACCAGAGAAACACTGCTTCTTCCAGCTCTTCATGACTGCAAAGTTTCATTTTCTTGGTAGTCGGGCAAAATTTCAAATCTTCACGAGCCTTCTGTAACTTCTCGCTGTTTTTCAAAATTGTATTTGTAGACAGCGTTGAGTTTGGGATGCTATGTTTTCTTACAGATCTCTGTCTTCGATAGGTTCTTTTCATCCACTTCGGATAAGATTTTCAGTTTAAATTCCAATGTGTAAGCAGAGTGCTTTCTTTTCGACATCTTAGAGTTGGATAAAGCTAAATGTTGAAAACTATTGCAAGTTGTAGGCCTAATGCGAATTTGAAATTAGAGTACATGTACTGATCAGTAGCACTGCGTCGATGTTCAATGCCGACGATGTAAAAACTGGAACTGTGGCGGTGTGTGTGTGTGCTTGTGTCACAGTGCCTGTCCGCCAGTGTTGAAGAACATACAACTGCCTTACAAAAAATGCAGTATCACTGTCACTAGTGTCAGTATCAGTGCGTCGGACAAAGAAAGAAGGCTCCGTGTGTCTATCTCTACCGTCTCACAAAGCACTAGACCTCTATTCACACACACACGCGCGCAAAAGCACAACCACTGACTGCGCGAGCGAGACGGTGCAGTGGCCATCCCTTGCGTGAATGTCCAGTCACCATCGCTTACCACCGCCACCACCCCTCCTCATTCCCATTCATCGACTGTGTGGTTGCAGGTCTAGTGCAGGGCTTGAGCAGTGCGCCCCTCTCCACCCCACATCAGCTATTAGATTGTCGAAAATGCCTACTCTTCCCTTCATACAATTACATGTACTAGGCATTGGGTGTGATTTGATTTTTTCCCTCTGGGTTAATAAAGAGAAGGGGAAGAAAGAAAAAAAATAGAGGAAAGTTATTTCGATTTAAAGGCAGTGCGGTTTCGAAGCATTTCCGTTTATCGCGGGAAAGGGTACAAAGGCAAAGAGGAATTTCGCACAACGTATCTATTTTTTTTTTCGGTTCATCGAATTTTTCAGTTTGGCGGCTTTCGGTTTAAAGTGATTCTACTGTATCTAGTTCTATCTAGATTTACATTGCATGAAAATTACTTTTATTCAATTAAATTTAAGGTCTGGATCCACTTAAATTTACAAACCACAAGCAGATTTTTACCTCAAACAAATCAAAACTTTAAAAGGTTAGTCCTATGTCAAACATGGACTGTATTTAAAATGAAGGTTGAATATGAAGGCAAAATAATCAAACCTATATCACATTCCAAAGTATAACACATCCTATAGCATTTGGAGAAGAGAGATATCAGGCTCTACAAAATTTGAAGTTTTCTGAGCCTCTAACTGAGGTTACTCAGACCCATACAATAAAAGATTTCTATTTGCTTCAGAGATTCCATGGATCACATTCTTTCAATAAAAAAAAAAAAAATCAAGCCTGGTTGTAGAAGCTTAAACTGTTAAAATTACAAACTGCAGGGTGCTGACACGTCTAATTTAATTTTGGAATCAACATCATTTGTCATTTTTAATATCTAGTACACGACAAAGTAAATAAGCCCTTACAGTAATTTATTTAATTACATACAATAAAATAAGTACCAGACCTTGAGAATACCTATCAATGCCCCTATGTATTAAACCCATGTGAGCTAACATTTGCAGGCATTGAGCTCATTTACTAGAACCAATACTAATCTTCATAAGTGATGACGGAAAAGCTGTTAAGTGTAAGAGATTGTCCTTCCGTTGTGTAGTTTTGATCATCAATGGCTGTTGACTTCTAAAGACATTTTTCACACTTTTTATAAGCTTCTTTTAAATATTCAATAGTTCCTTGTAAAATCTATAGCAGTTAAAGAAATTACAAAAAAAAAGGTCAAGTCATTTTTTTTTTCAACCATAAAATTGTTTAACTAATAAAAATTGCAAATCCTACCTGCATAACAAATGTACTTTCTCGCAGAGCACTTGGCATGAACTGAAAGAAAAAGAATAAGGCCAATTCTCATATATCATCACTAAAAAGTCAGGGTGTCAACAAATAAAAAATACATAAAAAAGGTATAATGCATTATTCAGACCTTCATATATGTAACAAAGACCTTTTGTTATGATAAAATATCTTAATTTCATAGAAAAACAACTCTCTGTGCATGGTTAGCCCAGGCTGTTTGAAAAAAACTTGGTGTATACTAAAACGAAAATATTGCAAAAGATTCAATTCATACTTCAAGGTACAGGTCATAGCTGAGCTGGAATAGTGTCCCTTTTTTTCCCCAGCCATTGTAATGAAATATTTTTATATTCAAAACTTTCAAAAAGTATTTAAGAATAGTTTCTTGCCTAAGTAATCTTCTCTTATGTAAAACAGGAAAGGCATACCTTTGCAAAAGGATTTGAGAAGGTTTCTTTGACTCTCTCAGCAATTCCTTTAGCTGTAACTGTGATTGGCACCTAAGAAAAACATGGTAGGTAATAAGTTAAGTAGGGTAGAGATGGTAATTGGTGTATAATGTCTTGAAGGAAAACAACGAAAATAAAATGTCGGAGGGACTAACAAAGTGGCTAAATGTAGGCCGAGTGACAGGTGCACTGAAAGCGAGATGAGATGCTCTTCATAATTGCTTAGGTTAAAGAGTATGGCATCTGATTGATTGATATAACTTGCAGTTAAAACGGTGTTGTTGACAAAAAAAATTTTTTTTTTAAATGAGCAAAATTAATGCTGAAATCAAATGAATTCAAATTCTTAACTGAAGACAATTTTTAAAATAAACAAAAAAGAGAGGTGAGTAAAACTCACTTGATCGTCCTTCCAGTTATATGCTGTGATGCTAGGTGTGGTTTTAACAGTTATGCCTGACAATGTTTCTGGCACTGATTTTGCAAACATACTCCCCATCTTTGATACAAGACCAATTTCTGTAAGAGTAAGTATGTGTAAAAGGCATTAGCACAAATTCATCTTGGAGTGGGTTATATCTTATTTTTTTTTTTAACATTTAACATTTGTCACTGAAAAGATTCCCGTAGACATAATCCATCATACCAGGAACAGCATGCTCTAGGTTATCAACCGTCTCATCCATGTGTGACATGTCATGTGGGCAGTTGAAGAGACTGTTAACATCATACTTTGGATGCTGTAGATTGGAAGGCTGCACTACTGGCCGCTTCTCTACCTGAATAAATTTGACATACAAATATACAATCAGTACAAGGGAATACAAATGATATGTCTTGCGTACAAAATTAAATGAGTTTGAACGGAAAAAACATTTGCCAAAAAAAAATGATTTGAGTGATCAATTTTGTGAAAATTATAAAATCTTTTGATAATACTAGCAGTATCATGCATATTGGGGCATTATACATGAGTTCTCTGTATTTAAGCTGCAAAAATGAAAATTCATAATTCAGTCAAACCCTTACTTGAGTCTCAGCGAGAAATATTTCTTTTACCTTACAAAATCAATATTGCATGAAATGATATTCATTGAGGAAATATATATTCAAATAACACATTTTGTAAAATCCAAGGAAAAGAATGGGAAGCCAAAAGGCTACCACGTACCTATATGTGTATTCGGCAAGGCTGATTTGGTGGTCTACAGATTTAACAGCTTTCCTTTTATCTCTCAAAATTAATGATGCTATTAATATCATAATATAACTAAAATTTATTACCAATGAATTCATTAACAGAGTGATGGTGCTTTCTTTTTAATTATTGTTCTTAATTCACCTTAATTTGGGCTCTGAAAGAGCAACTAAGTTTTAATCATAATAGAGCCCATGCTGATTGGATTGGATCTGAAGAAAATCAATCTACTCGATACAAAGTGTCTTTAGATCTAATTTTTTGAGTATTTAGAGGCTAGAATGTCATTGAAACCAAGAAACCAAGAAAGTAGATGACTAAAGTCGAAAAGCTTTGAACTATTTGGTTCTGAGATAACGTTAAAATTTCTTACTTTGTCTACTGCATTTTAAGTTCAACTGATAATGTGCAAATGTTATAAGAGTCTCAACTCACTTTAATTAGGGGTACTTCTCTAGCCTGTAAGACCATGGAATGTATTTCCATAAGACTTTGCCGCACCAGAGGAGGGATGGGATTACAACATGCCAGCACACCTTGACGTTCCCTTGGCAAGATCTCTGCTATCTGTAGCAGCATGTGGTTGGGAAGAACATATCTGGACAAGGGAGGAATGGGAAAAACTATAAAGGGAAGGCTAGTTTATGATTAATTGTCTGGGTATTTAATACAAGCATAGTCCATGATAAAAAGAAACCCTTGGACAATGACAATGGATTTTCTACATTCCATTGTACGCAAATATGACAACTGACATTTGAGCGGAGCTTTAAGCACAAAAAGAGCATCTTTCAACAATCCAAGCACTCTAAGAAATAAAAAAAAATCTGTTACGACGACACAATTTCACAGGATTTACATTATCGTTGGCACAAAATTATTCTTTTTCAATGTTTTACATTTCAAAGACAAGATTCTTTATTTTCAAAATTTTGTTAGATGTTAATTGTAAACCCTATAAGTTCTTCAGCTTAAAAATTCGATTCACGCAGTTTAAAAAAGCTCTAATTCTCACACTCTCTACCCAGTACATTATGCCAAGAATAAATTTTTGTGTGACAGTCATTCCATTTTTTAGAAGATGATTCTGATTGTGAAGATAGAAGGGTAATTCAGACACAGCTTAGAGTTTTGACTTAGAGTTTCAAATTTCAGATACCTGTAAATAAAATCATCACTCTGTTTTAAAAAATAAAAATAAAGTAGTTTATTGACATATCAAGGCTACAATTTTACCCCCAGCACACAAAGAATGTAGATATGAATTATAAAATAACTTTTCCATTTTCATATCATTCAGGTTTCAAAAAGCTTCTGGTGTTTGTATCTCACACATAAATTTAAATACCAAAATTTGAAAGTTGGGATAATGCAATTTACCAGCAAGTTTTTGTCCTTTCCATAATACAAAAATAAGAAACAAAATTTTAAAGAATTATGAAAATGTGCTATTTTCAAAATCTGGAGGCTACGAAAATTGCACTTAATTAAATAATAACTTTTTTAATGAAGTAAAAATTGTAATATAGGAGTCCTTTAAACTAGATGTGAGGATTTCTTTTCTTTTTTTTTTTTAAATCGAACTGCAGCATTTTTTAAACCTTAAACAAGAAGCTTACCCTAAACTCTCATCTTCAGCTCTGGCCACACCATCTCGCCACGCATAAAGGTCTCGGAGCGCCGCCAGTTGCTGGTTGTTGAAAACTTTTTTGCTCTTTTTGTAAAGTTCAAGGTAATCACGGGTGGTGAAGATTGGTTTTTGGAACACCTGTGGTTGGCAAAGATGACAGTAAGTAGGAGTCATTTTATTTTTCTTATCATATGTTGGTTTCTCATATTACTTTGATTTTGGACAGTGTTACAACAGCTAAATTACAGTATTAAAAAATACATTTTCAATTTCTTCTTTTTTTTTTTTTGCGAAAAAATAGAGGTTGCACTTAAAAATTGTTAAAATCAAATATGAAAATAAACTTTCGAAAATTAAAATAGTCACAGATGGGGGGAGTGAGTAATGAACAATTCTTATGAATTATCTGGAAACCAGTCCAAGTAAATCGCATGTCAGAATTTTGATTTTGTAAAAGCAACATTTGAAAGCAAAAAAAAATTTTCTACAAAGATAAAATTGCAAATTTATTCAGAAAATTCTTTTAATCCCATACAATCTTCTTTTTAAAAAAACTGGTAAAATATTTACTGCTCTAAATAAGTGTAATGAGCACCACAGAATTTATTTCAATTATTTTAAGAAAGCCTCCTGGGCTGTTAAAGGGGCCCAAAACTAAAAAGAGCAAGACTTGTAGAAGTACTCGTAGAGAAAATAACAATCGACACCAAAAAGGTTTTAAACTGGAGCACACATGTAATGGTCCATGCCTGACCAATAAATTATGCGTATATAAATAAAAAAAACTTCTTTATCCAAATCTTTTTGTTGAACTTGATTATAATTTCTACCTTGGCAGCTACAGCTTTGCTTCGCTCATACACAGAGAGGAGAAGGTTGCCTGTTGTGTTGCTGCTGTCTAGCAACTGGTTTTTCATCATGTCATATATATACAACAGGAAATGTGTGTCTTCCCTGGCATAGTTTATGAGCTCTTGAGGTAATGGTCTGGAAAAAAAATTAGTCATAAATGAGAAAAAACTTCTAAGTTTTATCAAATAACCAAACACTAGAGCCTAACAATAAGGCTATCACTTTTCATCATGCTTAAAATAATAGATAAGGAGATGAAAGAAAATTTAATGATTAGCTTCATGTTAATACAAAAGGAAAATACACTACATTTGCAGCTATAGTTGCCCAAGCCTCTTTCTGTGCCTTCCTCAGAGCAATTAATAAGTTGATTCAATAAAGAACCAAGATTGGCTCCAATGGAAACAGCAAGCACTCTCATAAGTCAAGCATTATTAAACTGAGGCAGATTGTTAAAAATCCTTCACCTTATCCTCCAGTCTGCCAGTTGGAATTGCTTGTCAGCCTCTATCTGGCAGTAATTCATCAGCAGGTGTGCCAGGGAAAAGCGTGACAGTCCTAAGACACGAGCTGCTTGGCCAGTATCAAAAATGTTCACAACATACACACTGAAGTCACGCTGGAGCCAACCAATATCAGAGTCTGCCCCATGTAGCACCTGCCCAAGGGAAATAAACGTAATATAATGTGCTATAATGTAATTTAAAAACAAAAGTGTGATATGTTTTACTCTTTACAAGTTTTATCAACCTTCACATTTTTTTAAGTAGGAAAAAAACATGAACCTGATAAAAGTCCTACAGGATACCTAGAAGCACAATAAAAACAAGTGAAATGCCAAAAGCATAAAATGTCTATGCCTATCTTCAAAGGCATACATGTGGCTTCAAGTTATGAGGGAGTTCAACATTACTTCTTGTCACCTTATTCTTTCCAAAGCGTCTTCTGCAGGGAGTCCATCTATATATCCTGAGTGTTCATGATCACCTACCTTCACAATGCTTGGATCTGTAAAGACATTGTTCAGGACATTAAGGTGGTTTCTCAGCTCCAAAGTGTCCACAATATAATCATGTGTGCGGGTTGAGATCTGCAGTAAACATGTGATTCCCTGAAAAATAAAAGATTTGTGCATTGGTTTCTGTTAGTAAAGACCTCAAGTTTATCAGAATATCAACTGAAATTGTTTAACGACAGAACTTAAGTGTTTTTAGCAACAGGAATTGTTGTGTAAAAGCACAAACTTATTAAAAGTGAAAACTTGTTAATGTAAACAATCATCCCGTTGCTCATATCTTGATCCAAAACAGCTTATTCTTTCTCATGCATTAAATGTAAGGCATATGAAATGGCTAGTTTTCTTTAGCTGCTTAATAGGTTCTTTTTATATTGTGGTATCAAAAGGTGCACATTGACAGGAATTACTTCATCATTTCAGAGAACTTAAGTGGTAAAAGTGGAACATGTGCGCTGCTGTTTTAAAAGGTTTTAACATTTCTGGCGACTTGGCAAAACAAACATAAAACCAACATAATTTTTCATCTCAAACATCCTTAAACAAATACTTATGCCTTCCTAAAACCTCATTTAAAAAAGCAGTAATAAGAAGAGGAATGAGATGACAAATATATAAACACAGTATGTTTGAGAGTATGACAAAATAAATAGAAAAGGCTTTTGCTCATTGATACATTCAATGAGTAAGAGATGGATGAAAATGTTTACACAAAATTAACTGAGAATCAAAATTACAGAGAGAAAAGTCTGTGCAAGATATTAATGCCAGCCACATTTCAGGACCTATTTGCAAGTGATCAGGAAGTTTGAACACAATATATATAGTGCAAATGAAGCAAATAGATTACAACAGAGATGGAAGACCGACAAAATTTTACTTACTGAACTTTTTAAAAGTTGTAAGTTGTATGGGCAAATACACATATCTATACCTAAGGCTGTTCAGAAGAATGCTCGCAGAATTTTCGTTTTAATTCCACTTGTAGAAAGAACCAAGTGAGAGCATTTTGGAATTGATTTATCTCATTATTGTCAGTTCAGACTTAGAGGTATTGTCCACAGATTACAGAAACAAAATCACTTCTGCTGATCTAACATACTATAATTTAGAGTACTAGGTTAGAATCTAGATATCTAGACTAAAAGACAATTTTTGGAAAGTATGAATACTATGCAAAATTCCCTATCCTTCTCATCATCATTAGATTTTTTGGTGCTGATTTGGTTGTTGTTTATTTTTCTTCTGGGTTCAAAACTTGCAAAAGACTCCACTAACAACAAAAAGAATATAAAAATTTCAAGTTAGAAATAGAAATGGTTTATGAAATTTAAAAAAACTGCTTATTCAACCTGAAAACTGCGATACGAATGGTGTTCCAAGTCGACAGCTACTTCTGTTTTAGTCTTCAGGTCTTCCATCATGTCCAAGAGATCTTTTTCTGTTTTTACCATGATTAAGGGTGTCAGATTTAGAGGCGTGGGTTGCTGACAAAGAAAAGTAAATCATATATATTTGTTTTAAAGACTTCCATAATCAACAAACTCTTTTTTTTTGTAAGTTTTAGAACAGAATTATAAACAATGCTTAGCAAGATATTTTAAACAAAATAAAAATAATTTCCATAAGAGCGTAAGTGCCCCTGGTTTGATTAAAACTATTATTTTGAATAACTTGTTTTTCGTTTTTTTTTTTTAATAATTCTTAAGACCTACATGTATAACAGAAAACTGTCAATGAGAAATACCAACGCTGCTTAATAACTAGCATCTCAATATGTATTATTTATAAAGAATGTAATGTAAAATTGACAACAAAAAGCCCTAACTATGACATCTCATATTAAAAATAATTAGTATTGATCTATTTTAGGTACCCATGTATTCAATCTCTGCTTTTACAAGCCTCTCCTGGTTACATTTGGACTTGATGTATTGCCTTTTTGGCGGTTGGAAAAAGCCCACAAAATCATAAATTTGTAAGCTATCATCAAGTTTTGCAATTTATTGTTAAGTTTAAATACATGTTGAGTGCATTTTGTAAAATTCAAATTCTTTTTTTATATATATCTTAAGCTGACTATGACGATATTTAGGTTCCTGCAAAGGATTTTCTTTCCTTGTCTTTTGAAAACAATCCACAAAACAGTTACAGCTAAAAAAAAAATCAGACCATGCACAAATAATGTAGGTTATAAAGTTGGAGTTGTGCTGGAAGATATTTTGCTTTCGTTAATATACTGCAGTGAAAAAATTTAATCCTCAAAATTTAAAATTTCTGTATCAAATCTAGCAACTAATAAAATATATAATAAAAAAAAAATGAAATAAAATAAATTCAATTTTCCACTCCAAAACGAATCATGTTTTGTTCTTTACATAATTTATCTTGTAAGTTCTCTATAGGTATGGATATATAGGAGCTGGCATCTATCATAGCTTCTGTGCCTTCCATTTTAACATCATGTTTTATTTCACATAATGAAAATTCATAGGAGATCTGACGGCATGCCAGTCTGTTGCTCTGATCTATCAACATGTCATGAAGTAGTGCCATAAAACATAGGATGTCAGAGGGCTGATCACAAGTGAGTAAGAAATTATCCACTCCAAGAATGATTATATGGCGTCCATTTGAATGTCTTTAGATGAACCAGATATTGATGCCATACAACAAACATTGAGAACGATCAAGACGTGCCTTTAAACCCACATATTTCTAGAGTTCTTACTGCAATCAAAGCAAGGAACACAACCCCTGACACCCACTAGGCTAGTCCAGCTTAGCTCCCTTCTATTTAGACTCCACTTAAGTTGAATCTCAAAACAAAAATTTACGCCAGCTGTTTGTTCAAATGAAGGCAACTTAATCAGAAGAAGGCCAAGAAAATTGACAATCTCATTAAAATTGCTGAATAACCATGTGCCTATTCAATATGGGAATATTTTGGGGATTCCACTGTTAGAATTAAATAATCTATCAGCTACAAACAAGTGCCTATCATTTTGGATAAGTTAATTCTTGCCTACAAGCAATGCAACAAGAAGGAAGAACTTTGTTTTATTATCAATTTGTTAAAATGAAAGAAATATTAGTTTACCTGTGGGGTTACTCGCTGCAAACACTGTGGAGATGGTGCAAAGGCGTCCATTTCAGGTTGGTATGGGTTGGGATAGCTGACAGGTTAGATCAAAAGCAAGAAATGAGATTTAAAAAAAAATTTTTTAAACAGCACCCTTTTTAAAAAAAATGCAAAAAGATGTTTTGAAAGTGATAACACCAAAGAAGAATATGAAATTGGAGAATTAATTTAATTAGGTAGGATAATTATTACAGATAATAAAGGACACTGAAGATTTTAATTAGTATTAGCACAACTCCACACTTCAGTTTCTAAGAAAGAACTTGGTGCAACTAACAAAAAAGTTGATTCAATTTGACTGAATTTAGCTAATTAACATTCTTTTTTTACCGATAATTTTTTTATCATAACAGTTTCTAGCTTGTTTCTTGTTTCCTTTTCTTTTTTTTAACATAAATTATGTTGAGAAAATAAAATGTTTTCAATATTTTTTTTTTCTTTAAATTTTAGGAAACTGAGAATTTTTTTTTTTTTTTTGTGGTCATAACACCTAAACTGGTATTGAATAATTATCATATATACTTTTTGTATATAAATTAGAGCATTTCAATTCAAAATATGTTATGTTGGTAAAGATTTTCTTAAAAACCCACTTGAAGTCGGGTTTTTCTGTGTCTTCTAGTAGGACACCATCAGGCAACTGCAAGCTCTCTAATGATAAATAGAAAAATAAAAAAAAATATATATAAATAATAATAATTAAGAACTTAGATGCATGAAACACTTCTATATATTTAAAATCGTACAAAGGAAGTTTTAATCGTTTTAGAGAAAAAGAAAGGTAAGAACTTACTCATCCTGCACCAGATTTGAAGTAAATTCGGTAGTAAGAGTCAATCCCCGAAAAAGTCCACAATTCTTCAAAGATGAAATTTTTCAAGCTAACACTATTTTCTTACAATATGAATGACAGGCAGATTAACTGATGGAAACATCGGATGGATATAAGCAACTTGTGTGTCAAATGATAAGGGAAGTTTGAAAGTCCTAAACTTGCCTCTAACCACTCATGCACTACCGATTCTTTGTTTCAGTTTCAAATGACACAAAAATATATTTTCCTTCGCTTCTCTGAGTAATATTTGCATGAAATTAATCAGAATTTTTGACAAGATAAAGACTTTTCACTCTATTGAATTAGCAACAAAATAAAAGGAAATTTTAAAAGCCCTTTTTCCAGATTCAGATTTTCAATACCAAAGTTATTAAGAGTGATTTGAAAACAAATCAATTACCCTGAACCCAATCATAAATTGGATGTCACTATTTTCAGGTAATGATGATACAGAATTCTAAGTTTATAAATGGATTTTGGAAAATAATCCAAGATAGTTCTCAGCATAGACGTATGAGCTTTAGTATTTTGAAGTTGTTAAACAAATAGAACTATTATATTTTAAATATCACTTTCCCAATTCAAATTTCTGGAATTAATAAATATAAAGTGACAATTAAACAATCTCCATTTGGTAAGAGAAACAGGTGGAAATCTAAACCAAATTAAAATACCCTCAAGAGGTTTGACCGGGTTTGGCTTCACTCTCAGGTTTGGTTTGAAAGGCAGGTTGCTGTTGTCAATCTTATCCCTAAAACAAAGTTGCGGTCGTTGGATGTTTCTCGCTGTCATCAAGCTATAGGACACTGGCGACTTTCCACTGCTTGGGACCTTCAAAATAAAAGTGTGATAAAGTTCTAAATTGTTGAACTCACTTTAGTTTTTTTTGGGAAAAAAAAATATGATATAATACATCTGCCTGCAGAAGTTGGGAAAAGTTGCTAGGTCTTGAGATGTGCCTATTTTTTTGCTAATGAGTTGCAAATTCTAAGTTTCCTTTATGTATATTTTTTCTTAATTTTCAATTTGCAGTAAAATTTCCTTTAATTATTATTATATTTTGATGCCGTTCTAAATTCAATTGAGGATGAAAGATTTATAGATAAATCCATCTTTTCTGTTTTATTTTCATATTCTGTTTATGCATGGTTATCACAACAACAATTGAAACTTGACCAATGCAAGATTCCATGAAATAAAGTGGGATACTTAAATGTCGTTTAGGTAAATGACATTTTAGCTTTGCATGTGATTTTATAATTACAGACATACTATACTTCTTTTACAATAAGCAAACTTTCCATGAGGTAAAGAAAACTTTTAAAAAACTTCTATATCTAATCACCTTTTTGTTCCAGCTTGACGACGCTTTCGGTTGGTTCATTGACACAGATGAAATGACTAGTTTTGTTTCTTCTTTCCGTATGCCAGATGCTTCATCCAGCAAGGACCCCTTCAGACATGCAATTAATTAAAAAAAAAAAGAAAAGAAAAGAAAAATTCAAAACTACAATATAAAAGAACAGTTATAAAACAGTTTTCCTAACACCAATAACATCTATATACAATGAACCTGGGCAAAAAATGAGGACCATCTAACCAAGCATTTCTAGACCACATAGGAAGGGCAAATTCGGCATAAAGTTGTAAATTACCCTAAAGTTTGGAGTGGTGATATTATTTTTCACCAAAATAGTATTTGTCAAAAATTAAAGCAAAAATTTTATTATTATTTTCTTAAAATAAAAAAGAATGAAACTGGAAGTATGCATACAACGTAGAAGGCGCCAGATCTAAAACAGTCTGGAATAGATCTAGATCTAGAACTACATAGTGTAAGAATCTAAGAAGGTTGCTTCGACATAGATTCTAGATTTTTGGCCTAGATATTTACCGCAGCTAGATTCAAATCAAAAGATTAAGATCTACAACTACAAAAATCTAGACTTTATCTTTAAAAGGCTTACAGATTTTTTTGAACTTTCATGTAGGTTTAAAAACTGCGCTGCTAAGAATTCCACAAGGCAGTGTATGTTTTACGCAATTAATGCGAAAATTCAAAGCATCTAAAAACATGGAAAAGTATAGAATTAGTTGATTTCCTTCATTCCAAAAGCTTAAAGAATTTAAGTTCTTTACCTAAATTTTGTGTTTAGAATAAGAATTGTCTAGCTATCTAGAATATAGGTAAAGACGGGCAGTTGGAGGCATAATCATATCTGGATCATTTGGGTAAAAGGATGTATGTCGACCATTTTACAAGCCTATTTAATACACAGACACACACCAGCCCCGCCAAGTTAACACGGGTCTTGTTCGTGGAATGGGATTTCCAGCTTGCATTCTCAATTTCATTTTTTTTTGCTTTATTTTATGAAATGAACTAACTTGTGATTGAAAAAAATAAAAATCATGCTTTTGCATGATGAAACTAAGCAATAAGGAAATGCTTTGAACTGTAATAATAATGATTTAGCATTTAAAATAAAAAAAATTAAACATTGTATTTCAAGATATTATTTTACTCTTTGTAGGCTACCCCCACTACTGTGAACAGTTAAGGTTTGAACAAAAATCAAGCTACAGAATAGTTTTAAACTGTACAGAAAAAAAAGTCCCTGCTTGGGAAATTTTTACACTAGAAATGAATGAAAATAAAGCTAGAAAAACATTCATAAGGGCTACAAAAAATGTTTTCATACAAACATAGATCATTTATGGACACTATTTTTCTGAAGAATTTATATCAGAATGAAGACTCTTCATAGTTATTCTTATTTTTTTCCTAGAGGGAATTCAGTTTCGACACATGTCAAAAAGTTCACTTGTTTTTTTAAATACAAATGTAGCATCAACACTTTTTGTGTCCACATATTTTTAACTATTACTATGAAGGGCTTAAGATTTGCTTACAGCTCTTTCCAAAATCTGATCATTGGCATCCATAAGGACATCAAACTGGTCATCAATCTCCACTGAGTCTCCATGGCTCAGGTTACCTTTCACGTTTTGACTACGAAGAAGGCGTTTTAATCTGCAGATTTAGAGGAACAAGTAGGTCATAAAAGGAGTAAATGTTTCTTATTAGTGCATCAGAAAGTTAATGCATACACAAGGGATAAAAAGTTATTGGGATCATAAGTCTCAGTTAAAAAAAGAGTTTCATGAAATAATCATTGTTAAACACTTTTGAAGCTAATTTCATATCGGCGTCATTATAATTATATTTTCAAATTGTACAACTCTAAAATCAAGGTGAATGAATATTTTATCGTTTCATATTGTGTCTATGCAGTACAATAAATTTATTTTAATTTATATTTTTTCCCAACGATGTATAAATTGTCTTCTTAAATTAGAAAGATTATCTCATTAGTCATTTCCTGGAAGTGAATATTTTATATAAAAATCATCAGCCAAAAAAAAAATTGTATATATATATATATATATATTATTTTTTAATAAAGCAAAGCAACATTAAATATAAATCTCATAATGTAAGTTCTTATCAGTGTATTTATGACTATGGCCTCTAAAATAAAAAAAAAAAAAGAATTACAGTGTCAGAATTCTCTGGCCCTCAATGTCCAAGACGTCACGGACAGATCTGTATGTAGAGTAAAAGTCGAAATCATCCCCAACTGGCAAATCATTAGAACTACGAGTTGCTTTCAGCACTGATTGTAGAGCTTTCTGAAAAAAAAAAGGGTGTGTTTAAATTTAATAATCTTAAATCTTTCATTTGAGATCACATCTTTACGAATATTTAAATACTTCTGATTTTCAATTAAATTTCCTATTAAAGCTTAAGGAAAAAAACCTGACTGCTTTTGGTTGTCTCACTTGAACAGTCTGTAATTTTTGTCACTGATAATAATTTAATTATTTATATTCATGAATGTTTCTGGCCTTTTCTTTTGACCAATGCATTGTTGTAAACGCTGTTGGGAACATGGTATGGTAGACTCGCATGTTAGCTTGGCTGCATGTCGAACATGAGGATTTAGCAAATGGCTGCAAAGTTTCTGAGCAATAGTTTGATACAATATCGAAAAATCGATAAACACTTGATTCAGCCTAAGAGGCCCCATGTTACTAACTTAGCCTATAACTGTACTGTAAGCCTACTGTACAATCTTCTGTTTTGTGGTGAAAGAAGATAAATTCCGGTAGTTATAACCTTACAAAAATCGGCACGATTTGAGGAAGACACAGCCTTACAGGCTGCATGCACTAATTTGGTTTACTAGACTAATTGACAAGATGGCTTTTAAATCAGAAGAGATGAATTTACTAACCTTGCAATTATTTTCGTTTATTGTGGTCATGTCCAATAGTTACATCTAAATCGATTATATTTCAATTAGATCTAGATCTATATCCTTACTTAAATAAAAAAATTTAGTGCTCATTGTGTGCTCCCCTCCTCGAATTTTTGCCTATCTCCACAGACTTATTCAGACACTTGAAAATTACAAAATAGTTTTTTTATGAAATAATATACATCAGATTAGGGACATGACCCCCATTTTTTAAAAAGCAATGTTTTGTTGTCATTAAATAAAAATTAGACCTTTGATATTATTTGTTCTTCAATACACGCCTCCCGCAGTGGCCATCAACTTCACTAGATAGCGGTAATTCTAAAAAGTTTGATCGTTGCCCATCACCACACTAGACTTACACATTGATCGTTGGCCATCACCACAGACCTGCACAGTCACTTAAAAATAACAAAACATTAGGGGCATGACCCCCACTTTTTAAAAAGCAATGTTTTGTGTCAATAGATCAAAATTAGACCTTTGATCCACCTCTCCCGCAACGCCTAAGCCAACCAGCGATAAGACCACCTCAGTCTGAGTGTTATAATTAACTGTGGAAGATAGATCGATATTATGATGGCAGGTGAGAAAAAGAGACGTCGTTTAAGACGATCCAGATACGTAGAAACACTCAATCAAAATCAAATCCCTCCAACCACACCACCACAAACAACACTTGATCAACCATCCATATCTATTGATACTGATCAAAATCTAGATCTACATCTACGACAAACTGGATCTAGATCTATAGATCAACCAAGATCTGATCTTGATAGTGAAAACAGACGCAGCTCTAGATCTCCACAACATAGACCCAGCTTTAGATCTGCTACACCACCACAAGAAGCAGGTAGACCCACAGTCAGTTTTCACTCATGGTCAGTTGCATGTAGCTATGTCAAGAGTTAAAAGCTATTATGGTTTACAATTTGCATTCCATTAGCACTGCCATCAGAGAACTCTGACTATAACAAGCTACACCAATAATGCTGTCTTCAAATTAGCATTAATATTCTAATGGTGGGTACAATGATTTTTTCTGTTAAATTTATTAATACATAGACATTGATTTAAACTTTCAATCCTGCGAATTCGCGGGCTTTTAACTAGTATTATATATAAAGGAATAAAGTTCCTGTAAATAATTATTTATAATGTAGATCTAGATCTAGATCTAGATCAAAGGAAGTTACATTCTGGGCCTACCTTGGTCTTTTGACTTGCATTGTTCTTAATCGCTAAAAAATGAAAAACCTGTATTCAGACAACATCTAGAATACCTGCGAGAAATCATTGACATCAGCATATCCTGGAATAGCACACGGTGGTGTAGATTCAACGTCCTCTTCATCTGCAGACATGGCATCATTCATGGAGGTCGCCATTTTGATTGAAGGTGGTTGCGTGTCCCGCACAAGAGAGATGTTGAAGGTATGGTTTTCATGCACGGCAATAAAATAAAAAATTGCCTTCCTTGGTCTTTTGACTTGTATTGTTCTTAATCGCTAAAAATTGAAAAACCTGTATTCAGAAAACATCTAGAATACCTGCGAGAAATCATTGACATCAGCATATCCTGGAATAGCGCACGGTGGTAAAGATTCAACGTCCTCTTCATCTGCAGACATGGTATCATTCATGTAGGTCGCCATTTTGATTAAAAGTGGTTGCGTGTCCCGCACAAGAGAGATGATGAAGGTTTGGTTTTCATGCACGGCAATAAAATAAAAAAAAAAATTGGCGTTGAAATAATTTTCTTCTTTTTCCTTCTTTTTCTATTCCATTTGGGTGTGTGTGCTTGTGTGCTTGTTTCACATATATTGCATTTATATCTGCATGAAGTCTTTTTGAAAGAGGATGTTTTATACGTACCATGCGTTCTAATCAGTTTTGTGTTCTGAGGTTTCGCAAGGAAAATAGCGGCTATATGGCACCTGAAACATTTGTATTTATAGCAACTACGTCACCTCCTCTTAGCGTTATTTTTTTTTCGACCACACTCTGTTGTCTCAAAGTAGCTTGTGCAAAAAGAGTAGTCCTCCCATGAATTCTAAAAAGAGAAATGTTTCAGGTGCCATTTAGACAGACTCCTCAGGAACGAAATCTAACGTTATTCCAGGGGGAAGTGGTTACTGGTTGTCGTGAAACTGGATTTATTTGTTTCAAGAGCAGTGCTTAGTGATTTAACGTATTGTTGATACCATCATGAGAACAGATTAATGAATCTTTATATAGTGTTTTTACCCGAACTCCAAATCTACATCTACATTCTAGACTCTACAAATATATGTTACCTAACCTGCCTTCCGACATGGATGTCTGCCTATGACAAGAAATGTTAAATTAGCGGCGAGATCATACTGTGTTGTAATAGAAAGCCCAAGCTGTAGATGTGATTAAATAGAGATCTCACTTGAAACTGCTGGTTATGCTGAAGGCTTTTTGTTTGACCCTTTCCTATCCTTTATCTGTCTCCGTCTGTCTGTTTGTCTGTCTGTCTGTCTTTCTCTGTCTCTCTGTCTGTCTGTCTGTCTCTCTCTCTCTCTCTCTCTCTCTCTCTCTCTCTCTCTCTCTCTCTCTCTCTCTCTCTCTCTCCCCCCCCCCTCCCCTCCCTCCCTATTCCCACCCTTCGCCCCACTCCCTCCTGCAACCAAAAAAACTTGTCTCTTTGTCTGTCTGTCTGTCTGTCTGTCTGTCTGTCTCTCTCTCTCTCTGTGTGTCTCTGTCTCTGTCTCTGTCTGTCTCTCTGTCTCTCTGTCTTTGTCTCTCTCTGTCTCTGTCTGTCTGTCTGTCTGTCTCTCTCTCTCTCTCTCTCTCTCTCTCTCTCTCTCTCTCTCTCTCTCTCTCTCTCTCTCTCTCTCTCTCTCTTTCTCTCTCCCCCTCCGCTCCCTCCCTCTTCCCACCCTTCGCCCCACTCCCTTCTGCAACCAAAAGAAAAAAAAGAGAGAAATAATTCTTTATCAGAATTGTTTCATTTATCTTTCGATGAATATTGTGATCCAAGTTCTTTTAGAGCCCAAGCATATCAAATTAATGTTTTGGGAAGCTTGCCACCTCCCGTAGATGGCTTATTTCTAACATTCAACAGGTGATGGCTTTTGACGCTTCTTGCATCTAGTGTGTACATTATAATATGTATATATTTTTACTGCTTGAATTGTTAGAAATTTACGGTAAAGATCTTAGTACATTGAAGCAAAGAAAGAGTTCTGAACGTCAGATTGAGAAAAGCCTAGTACTGTAGGTGAAGTAAAATATGCACAGAGGTGTCGTAATTATAATTTGCACCAAATTATGTGTTGAAATCTTTAAACTTCTTCTTCAAAAAACGGCATAGATTTGTCATTAATCAGGCAATCTAAATCTATGCAACTTTCTCAATAATTATATAATTATAGTTCTCTGAGAGATACAGCTTGTTCAAACCAGGTCCAGTATGTTGCGAATTCAAGTTTTACATAACGGTGAGATTTCCTGACGCATCAAAATTTGTGTTTTACGTTCCGAGTTCCTGAGTTTTCAATCAGTTGCAACGGTGTAGAACTACCACTATTTTTCGCTGCATGTTTCAATTTATACTATGAGCTTCTACAATGGGTTTAGAGGATATCCGTACTCCTTGCTTTTGAGCATAAGAAATAAAAAAAAAAAAAAAAAATCTCCGGCCATCTCCTGACGACCCAAAACCAATCCATTCTGAAGATGGCTTCTCTCAGAAGCGCCGTGAGCAAGAGTAGTCTGTACAAATTTTTATTGAAATTTCCCTTCTGAATAAATTGTTGACTAAAATTGTATTGTTTCATATAAGTTTTAATGTAACTGTATAATGCTTAAAAAGCACGATGATAGCTTTAGAAGGAAAACGGATATGCTGGCTATTGCCATGTGTTTTTTTAATAGATTGTCATTAGTTTCATCATTTTCCCCCCAAAGAAGTTACAAAATAAAGCTTATTATTTTTCTTAATATGAAATTGGTTATATAAGTCTTTTATCTAAACTTTTGTAATCCATGTTCTGTCTAGGCGCAGAAACATTTTAGGCACTTTATTTTGTTTTGTGTTTTTGGTGAAAATTTGGATTTTGTTCATGAAATCAATGCATCTACAATTTAGATTTCAAATAAATCACCTTCATTCTCATCTCTAATAGAAAAGAATTTTGTGAAGAATTATAATGAGTGTAAACAATTGATACTAACATAATTATTAAGCAGTAGCGTCTGCAACGAGTAGTGTGTATGGTTTACAAGCGCCAATTCCACTGCCGCTTATATATATATATATATATATATATATATATATATATATATATACGTACATTGGATATTTCTTTAAAAGAACGCAGAGATAACAAATTATCAAGATCTATATGAAATTAGTACTACGGACGCGTTTTTTAAATACTTCTAACTATAAGGTGTTGAAATTCCTTCGACCAAGGTTGCTTCACTCTATGCGAAATCACATCTTAGATGTAGACAGATGCAGATAGTTCTGTTCTATGGATATGGTGAATTCACTTCAGAGAATAAACTATTCCGTATCACAAGTCCGGAAACTTTCCCAGCTCTACGAGAGTCAAAGCGGTCGAGAGCAGATCGTAAAGACGTCATCAGTTCCAAGTCGCTCCTTGTTTCGGTGAAGCCACGGGAAAAGTCGCGGACAGCGCTTGGTGCGGAAGGCGAATCACGGATCGTCAAGTATCTGAGGATTTCGTCCCCACTAGAACTAAAAATTTTAACCGTAAAAATTTTTGGGATAGCCAAGGAAAGCCGCCCGGGCTGCAACCGCAATGTTCACAGTTATGCCATTCAATGTTTAAATCACAGAAAGCCAATATGTTAGGACTGCTAATATTTCGTTTTCGCTACTATCTTCTTTTTTCTCACATTTAGACTGAAAACCCCCCTTTGAATTGTTAGCCAAAGTAACTTTGATGTAATATTGATTTTGTTCATAATTTTTCAAAATGTAAGAAAGAGTAGCCGTGCCTACAAACCCTGCAGTTTCATGATAAACGGCAGTAAAACTATATCGATTCAAAAAGAAATTAAAGTTCTATTGGTTTTTGATGTTTCAAAATCTCTATTTATTTTTTCCAGCTAAATTACCTTCAGAATTAAACTAGAATGGGTTTTTTATTTTTTTTTTTTTTTTGGTTTATTTTTTTTGTTTTGTTTGTTTTTAGGCTTTGTTTGTTGTTGTTTTTTTTTTATTTTTGGCTTACTACATACTATCGACACTTTAAAGTATATATTTTTTTATTTCAGCGGTTAAAAAAGGTGATACTTTTTTTTGTTGTTGTTTGGAAGCTCTTATCACCATGCAATCAAATTTTCTCGCCTCTCAGCTGTTATTTTCAGGTCTTGATAGCGAGATAGCGTCACCAGTTTAAATAATGCGAATTGCTTTTCAGCCGCTGAAACCGACAGCTTTCACGAGTGAATCATATTTGTCTCGTGCTCTCGCGAGAATGTCATGAGTCTTGGCCACCTGAGGAGGATCAAGCGAAGGAGACAGAAATACAATTGAGTTTACGTCTGGTGAAGATTTTCTTGAAAGAACCTGCAATTATCAGCGGTAATCATTGTCTTAAAGCGGTTTTAGATGGAATTATTTGACGAAGGTAATTAAAATAGGCTCTGAGAGTTGTTGACTTTGCTTGACGAAATATTGAACTCGTAATTAATAAAACAAACGAACAGAAAACTTTCCAAGTAACAAACAGAAGCGAAAAATAGAGAAATATAACTGCGCTTTCATAATGAACTTTGTTATAAATTTAAAATCTGAAGAAGGGAACAATTGCTGCCTTTAGAGCCCTTAACCTTTAAATATATCTGCAAAAGCAGAATTAAAACAAAGGAAAGTAAGTAAGCATCAATCTATAAGCGATTTTAAGTCTGGAAAGAAAAGTGTAAGAGATCCTTTTCCTTAAAGACAATAGCGCGGACTGTAGAAAATAGTACCTATCAGTACCAATGAATTGAAGTTAGTAATTTCATTCACACTGAACAAAATGGATACGTACCTTGTTTAAAGTTTTATCTATGTCGTCTGTCACACTTGCAACGGTTACATCTCTCAGTCTGTTCAGGGCCACTTTGGCTTTTGGAGTGAGATCTTCAAGTCGTTCTAGCACCCTATGCATCGTGTCCAGAACGTCTTTGAATTGATCCGCCTTGCTTGCGTCCATAGAAGGAGCAGTGATGCTAAGTCTGATCCAGGTTGTGGAATGGATAAGGTATTTTTCACTTTGTGACATTTCATCACCGAGATTTGTCAAGAGATTTGCCGCTGTCTTGTACCAAAGTTGGAGAAAAAGGGAGTTTAAGAATCAATGATTGAAAAATATTATTGTCAGAGCACTAGGCCCAAAGTTGCCTAAGATAATTATTTTGTTCTCTTTGAGACAAAATTTGAGGATCCTGGATCGTAAGAAAATGTCACCTGACATATTTATACTTTAAGAACCTGGGATCTGGTATTTCTAACGTTTGTTTGAGATGTGGGAGATTTCCCTTTGCAAAGCTGGTTTTAGTTTCCTAAAATTTCTGCTGTGAAAGGAAGTGTTATGTATGTGGCTTATGAAACGTATGTGTGCTAGTGTTAAAAAACATTATATAATGGTTTTTTTTTGTTTTTTTTCTTAGTTTCGCAGTTATTGTTTTTGTTCTTATAGTGTTGGTGGCGGTGGTGGTGGTAGTTGTTATTGTTGTTGTGGTTGTATTTATCGATGTTTTTAATTGTTGAAAAGTAATAATTACGAATGTGTAGAACAAAACCCGGATTTCGGCTCCGACGATAGTGATCGGGTTTTTGTCCTTGAAACCTCAAAAGTCAAGGCTTTTCACATGGCATTAAACCACTTCGGAATACTAGATCTAGTGTTTCCATGCTAAGCTTGAATTTTAAAGCTCTAAATCATTTTTAAGTACTCTATAATAACAACATTAACCTTCTCATTATCCAAGAATCTTCACTGAAACAGTGTGGAATCATTTATAAACAAGAAAAAAAGGACTTCAGGCTTTAAAAATTCAATAGTTCCGCCTGAATATATTGTGCAAAATACAAAACACCATTTCAATATCAGATTCATCAAGCTCATGCTCTAAGACAATATTTTTCAACAGTTTCCGGTTTACTCGCACTACCACAAGATCAAAGCACTTAGGGTGATAAGTTCGAAGTCATGTTTTACCTTGTACTCAAAATTGGCAACATTACCCTTTTAGGCGGCGTTTTGCTAAAGAATGCACTATGGACAATTTACTTTTTTCTCTTCTTTCATTACAAGTTATTGCTATTTTTTGAGCTAGTCACAAGAAGCTTACCTCCCACTCATTTAGGTGTCGATATGCATCCTGATGATACATAGATCTCCGATACCCTTCTGCTGCCTTTGTATACCAATTTCCCATATTGTGGATGGTATGTCCATAGCCCCTTATAGCATCTGCTGCCGCCAATGTCTGACTCTTATCCTTTACTCGAAACTACACAAAGGAAAAATATCAAGCGCTCGTTACACGAAGTTGAGTAAAAAAAACAAGTCTTAAGAACAATTGAAAATAATGATAGTTAAATAATAATGAAGGTATTGATGACAGCAATGATGATGATAATGATGATAATAGTCCTCCAAGTAGTGATAGAACTCATAAGTGAAAAGATAAAACGATTTTTCCCGGTATTTTCATTAAAGCACATATAAAATTATCATTCAGAACAATTTTCTTTGATATCCTTTTACCCAGAAGGAAAGGGATTCCATCGTAATTAGTTTCAAGCACTAGAAACTTTGGAAAAATAATATTCGATTTTAAAAAAATTATATGTCTTATTGGTTGGTGTTATTTTATGAAGAATAACAGACGAGCAAACTGACACAAAACCATTGGAAGGAAATAAAAGAGGATGAAATATAATCGATCGATCCGCATGGGTTCAACGTGCAAAAGAAAACACAAACAACACATATAAAAAGAAAACACAAATAACACATATAAAAAGAAAACACAAACAACACATATAAAAAGCCTTGGAAAGTTAACTATAAAACTTAAAGGAATACGCGGCTGGCTGTTGTGGTTGTTTTTGTTGTTGTTGTTTTTGTTGATGTTGCCTTTGTTGCTGTTTTGCTGTAGAATTAGCAGTAAGATCAGAATGAACAATTTTTTTTGCAGACCTAGTTGCTTTTTGTAAGCGATATCGTTGGTATTGAGACAGCCTATGCATGAATTTAACTTTCTGTACATAACAAAAGAGATAACAATTTTAAGATATTTTTTTCGCAGTAATTTAAAAATTATCCAAATATGCTTCTTTTATATGGTATTGACCTGCAATAGAATAAAAAAGGATATTGTGTTAAGAGATGTTAATGATCATTCTGTTTATCTTCGATTAGCTTCTGTAATTTTATTTACCTTAAGACCGAAGACTCGGAAGATAGAATTAGTTATTCCATCTTTCAAGACCGTCGCTCCTGCTATTATGCTGTCCACAAGGAACCGACGCTAAAGATAGAATTACATGCAAGATACAGCTCTGTCAACGATAGCAATGCGTGAAAAGTGCGAAAGAAATTTTAACTTTCACAAGGACGATATAAAAGCTCGAATTTGAAAGAAAAAAAAAAAGCACGAATTACACTTTCACTTTCACCCTAGAGCTACCATTTATTTCATTCAGCTAAATTAAGCTAAATCAAAAAGTTAATCTCTCTTTCTGTCATTGTTTAATTTTTATTTCTTTTTTAAAATGAACTATTAAAAAGCCCTACCGGATAAAGCAACGGCAAAAATATGAAGCACAAAAATTATTATACAAATCTGTAAAGAATTTTTAGAACCCCAACCTGTATATAAAACGTGTTTGAAGACAACGATATGAGAATGAACATAACAATTAAGATCGCTCCTATACAATGGCCCTTTGTATAAAATAAATTTAGTGGTGCTTAAAGCATCCAAGTCACTGATATATTTTTTTCTCTTCTTTTTCAAGGGTAGTATTGAACAGAAAAAACACTGTTGACAATACATTAAAGTTTAAAAAAAATTGAAATGAAATAAAAAGAAGAAATAACTTTTTCCGACGATTGAGTCCTTTAAAATAATCAATTCTCAAGTTGTATAATATGTTTTATTTGAAAACTCTCTCGCCTTTTTCGACCTTATAATCAAAGAGGAAATAAAAGACATGGTTTTTTTGAAGCTTTTCCCAATTTTTTTTTTTTTCAAGTAAAAGCAATCTTAGTTTAAACAAAGTCACTTTTTATCTTGAATCTGATCATCAACAGCAATTACAACAACAACAACAACAACAACAACAACAACAACAACAACAACAACAACAACAACAACAATTAAACTAATAAAAAATAATAGTAATAATGATGATGATACTACTACTACTACTACTACTACTACTACTACTACTACTACTACTACTACTACTACTACTACTACTACTACTACTACTACTACTACTACTACTACTACTACTACTACTACTACTAATAATAATAATAATAATAATAATAATAATAATAATAATAATAATAATAATAATAATAATAATAATAAGTATAATGATAATATTAATAATAATAATAACAAAAACAACAACAACAACAACAACAACAACAACAACAACAACAATGTGTCAATTAAACAATGCACAGCTTTACCTCTCTTTCAACTGGTGTGGCGGCAACAAGGGTGAAGGCCATGATGACAGCCATGATGTTAAATTTGAGTATGTCAGCCATTTTGCTGGTGTTGTCTAATGCCTGGATGATAAAAGATATAAATATATAGTGATAAAGCGTAACGCAATGTTTTCCTTTAACTTGAGCTTTTTTAATGGCCTTAAAGCAGCGCTTCATCTTTCTAAGTATGAGTATGTAGGGGCAGTTGATTTAAATCTTTTTTCATATCTATATTGAGATAAGATAAGATAAACTTTATTTGCTTTCCTTTAGGAAATTCTTTTTCATACGTGTCAGCAGATTAAAATAAAATTGCATGCACAAAAATCATTATTGTAGACTCATTAAATTATATCGCGTCTCACTTCTTTAAAAAAAATTCAATCTGAAGAAAGAGTATGCAAATGGTTATATTTCATAAAGTTTTTGGTCATTCGATGAAACTAGCTGAAGCTATCACTACAGGAAAACCTATTAGGACTGCGCATGGAGTTTGAATTATACAGCCTAATACTATGTGAGATAAATGAGTAAAAAAAGGATTGTTACTTTTAGTAGGGCTGGACAACAAACGTTTACGTCTAGATGATTTAATGACGAAAGAGTTCAAGGGATGACCTGTGTCCTCAATTATTTTATTTATCTTCCGTGGTGACGACTCTCTGAAAATATCGGATTAATCACTGATACTGATTTTTCGTGTGACATTTCGTGAAATATTCCAATATCAATATATTGAAACCTATTCAAATCTAGATAAAAAGAAAGTATTATAAGCAAACCAACACCGCTGCCTACTGACTTCAAAACATTTTTTTTTTTTTTGTATCACACTTTGATATAGAACATTATCATTTAATTTGGTGCAAAACAACGCCTAAAATTTCCAAATTACGAATGATAATCCAATAAAAAAAAAGAGATATAATATTATGGAATCTCATTCTTAAATCCTCTGGAATACCGAGAGTGCACTCATATACCACAGAAAAAGAAATGCTTGAACTGCACATACTTTCGGCAAAGAGGAAGCACGCAGAGCTCCAAGTATGAAACAGGACTGAACAAGACTGTTTGCGCTGTTTAACGTTATCTTGCTATGGTAGCTATTTATGTAGAATACCAGTATCTTCTGTTTCCTAAGTGTGTGTATAATCTACTACAACAATGTCAATTTGACAAGTACATTTTTTAATATTTCTCTTAATTTGTACCTACAATAAACTTAATTACAGCTATAGCTCCATAAAATGTAGCTGAAAGACACTTAGATTTCACAGCTGTTTGATTCCTTTTAGCCTCACGAAAGGAATATCTCTGAAGAAAAAAAAACCAAAAACAATAGTGAAAGAGTTCACTGTGCATGTCTTGTGTTGTGCTTGCTCGTAGATAAGGCACAATTTGTTCACGGCATGGCCCTGTGTGGAAAGAAGAAAAAAATTCTCATCAATTCAAGCATTTTGACGATCGCCTTTTTTTTCCCGCTCTTCAAGTGGTGGCGAAAATAAAATTTTATTGTTTTCTCAAAGCATTTCGTATGACTTAAATTTCCAAATACTTTGAAATGAAGGTGCGAGCAAAATTAATAATTTATTCTCTTAATTTCAAGATTAGAAACAAGTCATTGAAACTCACCTTGCCTTCCATGGTTTGTCAGATAAGCGTTTATCTTATCTCAAGGCTTATTTTTATTCTCTGTTCCTAAAAGTTCAGAATTGTCCGAGCCTGATTATGCTGTGTTCAAAGAGGTGTGAGGGGTAGACAGGATAAAAAAAGCTTGATGGAATGATGGATTAAGAAAGAATAAGGCATCCTAAAGGGTGTGATTCCTTCAGTCTATTTTATTTTAGCATTTTTGACTATAGGGAATTCGATTTCACCTTGTTGAAAGACGTAGTTCTGTTCAACAATCAGAAGCATTTCGAAAATCTACTGAGAACCTGATAATTTCATTGTAAAATGTTTTCTCATGTGCGTGTTTTAGGTTTCGCTTTTTTTACTTCAAATTTCACATCAATGTGCATTCTTTCCGACGCTATTGCTTGATACGATAACAACGACTTTAAAAAGAGCTCATAAGTTCCAACTAGGTAGCATAACTGTTTGTGAAACTGGATTCCTACATCTTGTCCTGATGGTAAAATTCTTCTCTTGTCATGTTAGAATGACTTGGACTCTTCCTAGGTCAGAGTGACCTCCGTCTCATTTTTGGAGACGTCACACTGTGCCGAAAACCAGAGTCCGGTTGGCAATAGATTTGTTACAACCGGAACTGCTCAAAGGAAACTGTGGTGAAGGAAACATCCGCATTGCAACAACCAAACCCATAATTATCCCAAGCTCCGGAGATCACACCAAGTTTGTTATCTTCAGACTACGGGCAGAGCAAAGCAAATTGTAATCCAATCAGTCTGTATATCGAGGTAGGGAAAGTGCTGGTGCTTTTTGCTTATATATATATATATATATATATATATATATATATATATATATATATAGAGAGAGAGAGAGAGAGAGAGAGAGAGAGAGAGAGAGAGAGCAAAGCAGTTTACGTCTTGGATTCAAATCAAAGATAAGCGAGAGATTGAGAGAATTGTTAGGATCGAGTGAATAATAATTTGTGCAAATCAGATTTCTACTTTCTCTGAGATTGATTTAAATAACATAGGCCTATAGTGTTCTGGTTTTACACAAATATATGAAGTATATCGGCAAAATATGTGACTCATGACCATAGCATGAAACTTCATCAGTTGATCTGATGGACATCTATCAGAGAGATCTAGTTATCCTTCTAAGGACAAATTGTGATAACATAGATCGGGAAACAAATACTTGCGATGACCTACTTATACTCAGCACTAGAATAAGAATAATTTTAGAAGTTTTAGATCACAATTGTAAATCTATAAATCCAAGGCATAAGCCATTTGAATAATTAACATTTCGTCAAAAATTTTAATCAGATTATTTGATGACACTGATGTCTTGAGATTTTCTCCCTTTAAATGTCACTAATCGAAAAACACGATACACTTTACTATCATTGCTAGTGTTATACTTTTACTATCAATACTGTCATGGGGAAATGCAAAAGCGAAAAGCTTGTTGGACTATGTGTAGATAGGCTCCTTTTTGTAACTATCAGTGCATTTAATCCCCTTCAAAGTGCATGACAACAAGGACAGAACAATGGTGGAACAAGACAGCATAACAACTTGTAAACATATAATCAGAAAGATTTACAAGACCATTTTAAATCGCGATATACTTCTTTTTTTAATAACAAATTTTGGAGCAATCGCAGAGACATTTTAAATAATGATCAAAAGGTAAACTAAAAAAATCAAGCAACATAGACTATAATCAGTAAAACAACAAGTACACAGTGTCAAAATCAAAACAACGGCAAGGATAAAACTTAATAGTATTCTGTTTACTCGTGTTTGCGAACAACCAGATGCAATCAGTGGCAAAAACAAAAACAACAACAACAACAACAGCAACAACAACAACAACAACAACAAAACAACACACACAAAAAAATGATAATTGAGAAATCTACCCAAGAATACATTTAATCAAGATAATCAATAATAAACCAATGCTAAGATAACTATCGTATATAACATTTTACAATTTAATTTGATAAAAGAAACGAGTTACATCCCGTCACTTAAGCTCACGAGTTATCTCTGTTTTCTTTTCTTCTTCTTCTTCTTTTTTTTTTTTTTTTTTACTGCTTATCGCATTACCATATGCCTTTTCATAGGGTCAGGACAAATGAAACGAACGCTCTCAATTTCCTCAAATTCTGAGACGTCCCTAGCGTCTTCTCGCACATTTTTCTAGGAAGCGGTAGGGAAATTCTCGGAAATAAAGCGTCGGAAAGCTATTTCAAACCACAAGCAGATAAATTTAGCGGAAGGTTCCTTTAAGCTGTCATTCTCAAAAAAAGACTTCTTTCATGCAAATACAAAATACCCTGACCCTAAAATGATCTGGAGACACTATGAGACATCGAACAACTCACAGAGACAGACAGACAGAGAGACAAGCACCCGTGGTGCAGTCAGTAGATCTGATCACAGCTCTCAGTGAGCAGAGAATAGGTGACATGACTGGAGCCTAGGGTAGAAACTAAGCCTAATTTAATCTTGATCTCGATCAACATAAAAAAAATATAGCTATGAGAGAGAGAGAGAGAGAGAGAGAGAGAGAGAGAGAGAGAGAGAGGAGGGGACGCGCGCACACACACACACACACACACACACGCACACACATATATATATATAATTAATTTAGATATATTTATTTAGATTTCGATTTGATCTTATTCTAATAGTATAATACTAATGTTGATCTTTTAAAATTTTAACTATGAAAAGCATTTAAACCACAAACGGTATAATTCTAACATATGACTTAAAATCATTTTCTTCTTTTCAAAAAACGTATGTTTAGGCGACAAAACAGATAGCTCAATCAGTAGATTGTGGTCCTGCTAGCTGTTGGGTGTAAGGTTCAATGGTTGGATTATCTAATGGTTTCTCTGATAACTAAGGAGTCTAAGAACTAATCAAAGAAAAATTGTCCCTTACTCTAAAAAAAATATTGTTGCACACCATGGAAGGTTTTTGTTAATGTTATTTTTATTTATTTATTTATTTATTTATTTGCTATTTTTTCCGAACGAAATTCAAAACGCCCAAGCCAGTTGTGGGTTTTGAGCAAAAAAAAAATAAATTTTCTAAGTTCACTATTAATGCTTCATTTTTAGCTCTTAGCGAGATCTATATTAGAGATCAGCAAGCGAGCTAACTGTGCTGATCAAAAGGATTTCGTTTGTGTATTGTTCCCCTTCACTTTTTTTGACATGGTGTATTGATTTGACCGAGCAGAGGTGATCTGACCTTATTGTGCGCACTCTATC